>CM069457.1:16711199-16856077 GCA_035610835.1 Ophiura sarsii | reverse complement strand
CTGTTTGAGATACTGAATCAATTTCAAGTCCCAGAAAAGTCAATTTCGATTGAGCTTTCGATTTGGACGACGGACGCTTCTACGACGGTAAGATGACACCTCGAGTCGTGTGCGCATGCCTCGACTTAGCAATCCGTCGGTCGTCCAATTTCTGGGACCTGTCTTCGACCTGTCTTAGGGAGCTTTCGATTTGCACGACGGATGAATCTAGGACGGTTGAATGACACTTTAAGTCATGTGCACATGCGTCAGTTTTGTCATCCGTTGGTCCTCTAAATGCTACAACGCATAAAGGGACTAACAACCGTCGTGGTGACGACGGCAACGTTTTGTTTACCGTCGTAAAAGCGTCTGTCGAGCAAATCGAAAGCTGAATGACTGGGACCGACTGTCTTCTCCGGTGCTAACGGGACCCCTAACTTAACACACATTGATTGGAACTGAATCAATAATTGATGACATTGATGAGAATTAGGTGCTGATAGTCATCGAGATCATGTACTACTCCTTGAGGGGGCGTACCACCAAATCACTCCGCATTTATGTAATAACGCAATTCGGTTAATGAAGTTCTAACATTGAAGTCACGATTTTAATAAGAAGATAGGCTTGAAATGAAATTGCACGATATTCGGCAATATGATTGAGATATAAGTTAAAATTATATAACCAACAAATCATACTATTTTGAAAACGTTAAGCTAAAATAGGCACACGGATGTTCACGACAGCCGATACCCAAATATGAGTGATGTGTATCATTGAAAATAGGGTTGCGGCGCTATTTGTCGCTGTAGCGGGAAAAGTCAAGGGATAGGACCATGTTTTGACCGGTGATTTAGAGAGTTGAGATAATTTTCCCTATTTTGAGAGCAAACAGTGTCTCTCAAGTACTGCAGAATATTTCAAAATATGACCATGAAAATGACTCTAAACACGTCTGAAAATGCGCCGCGTATAATTTACGGAGTGTCCCACGCATAAATATTCAACAGGGTTTTCCAAATGTTGGTAAAATATTCAAAACATTAAAGACAAATGCTTGAATTTGATATCAAACACTATATCTCAAGTTTTGCAGAAAGCGCCACAATAGCCAAACACTATATCTCAAGTTTTGCAGAAAGCGCCACAATAGCACCGTGAACATGACTGTCAACACTCAAATTTCATGAAACGTTTATTTGGTGGTGCGCCCCCTTGAGAACCAGACACTTTCTTCAGTTGAAATTCCAAAAATGTAGAAAAACATTCAAACAAATAACAACTACTGGAAGCCCCCATGCATGCCATGGGTAAGCATTTATCAACAAAGTAAAGATTCTGAAATTTGAAACCTAGCAGCTCACAAGTCGTCTGGGTGAATAGGAAGGAGACGGAATGCCGATTTAATATCACTCTTTGCCATAAGAGCTCCCACACCCTGTTTTTTCACCATCAAATGATGAGTACTTAACGGTGGAAACGGTGGAAACCTCGTTTGGAATGCCATCATTGATGGATGAGCCAGCTGGGAAGGAGAGATTGGTTATCAGCCGGTACTCGCCACTCTGCTTCTTCTCAATAATACCAATGGGGGAACAATGCAACCTAGGAAGAGGACGAACTTGGAATGGTCCTATGATCCGACCCAGTGAAATTTCTTTATTCAATTTATCCCACGTAGCCGTTGGATTCTGTGCAGCGGATGGTAGACAGTGAGATTCACACAATGTACTTCCCGAATACCAACAAAACCCAGTCTAAAACCCTCTGAAAACCCAGCATTTAAAATATCACGCTGTATGATATTGGGATAGTCGCGTAACCACTGAACAAGAATAGGAACCCTGATTGGTGATGGCGCCAGAGAAGTCAGGACAAAATTAAAACCTGTCTTATTTCCACTGACCTGGCTTGAGAGGAGCGTTAGCGCTTGGCCCTGAGTTTGGCAAGCTTTGACCTCCTTTTGCGGACGGGCATACCGTGACGGTATGGCCCATTTTGAAGCAGGCCGAACACTTGTGAGGGCCTGCAGTTACGACGGACACATGTGCCATTGTTAAAGTTAAAGCAATGCAATGTCCTGGATTAAGCTTGCTTGCCTGCTGACCGGAACATTAGTATGAAGGTCCCGAGGGGTACTTTGACGGGTTATACTGGAACAGTAGTATGAAGGTCCCGAGTGGTACTTTGACGGGTTACTGTGGAACAGTATAATATGAAGGTCCCGATGAACTAGAACAGTAGTATGACGGTCCCGAGTGGTACTTTGACGGGTTACTGGAACGGCAGTATGAAGGTCCCGAGTGGTACTTTGATTGGTTACCACTCTCCCTGACGATACCGGGGGGTACTTTGACGGCGGGTTACTGGACCCATAGTATGACGGTACCGAGGGGTACTTTGACGGGTTACTGGACCCATAGTATGACGGTACCGTGGGGTACTTTGACGGGTTACTGGACCCATAGTATGACGGTACCGAGGGGTGCTTTGACGGATACCCGGAACAGTGGTAGGGTAGTAGTACGGTCTACTAGTAGTGCTTATGGGTCGGTTGGTTGACATTTGCATACTAGTGGGCGTGAATGACTGACGGACGGTCGACTCTTGGTTACGTCGAAATGTCTCTTCATTGTCCATACCTAAAAACACAAGACAAAGACATTATTTATTACTACGCCTTCCTGCCAATGAATATGCCCGTGAATATGGTGGCAGTAGACCAGCCAAAGGCAATCAATGTGTTCAAACTAAATTGAATACGGCATTTTTGTTACAGTTTGACACTTGGGCTAAAAAAAAAAGAACTTGAATATTGAATATTAAGCTTTCCATTGACAAAAATATGTCATTTTCAGCATAAAAAGGCCATTTTTGGGCAAAAATGTAATTTATGAGCTTTTTATGTTATTAACATCTTTAAACAATGTACTATCCACCAGTAATCAGTTTGACCTGATTAAAGTTATTTAAGGAGTAATTGGGATTTAAAGCTGCTAAAATATAAAGGAAATGAAGGCACAAAAGAAGTACAAATGGCTACTTTTCTTAGTTTGTAGTTTTATTTGCCACTTATATTTTGCTTGTTGCTTAATCAGGCGATGCTTGAATAAATCGGCAGACTAGTTTGACATGGTCTGTGACATTTATAGATACTTTTATGATGACAAATAGAGTAAAATTTAACATTAAAGGAGCATGCATGGGTTATTTAACATGATGGTATCGAATCACATGGTGAATTATTAGAGGCGTATATACGGGGGCTTCCGTGCACCCCCCAAAACTCCGCCAAACCAACTTCTTGAACTTCCTTTCATGGTCCTAAAACATATTCATGGTGTTACCAAGATTAATGTTGGTATGCTACGGGTTTTTTGATCACATTTATTGCCTTTGGCTGGTCTACTGTGGGCTAAACAACAATATCGCGTGGCGAAGAATGTCACATATGCATGCTTCGCGGCGCTAGTGTTGCTTTACGAGATATCGATGGGATATAGATGTTTACTCCCTCAACGGCTAACCTCGGTTCATGGGGGTTCATGGCGACTAATACTTAACACCCTACCCACCACACCCACTCCTCTACCTCATCCCCCTCGATCCCCACTCCACCTCACCTCACGGGGGGGGGGGGGGGGGGGGGGGGCGCAGGTCTACTCGTACACCCTGTTTCATTTCCCTATCGAACAACACCCTCTGATACATGCCAAAAACCTATTCTATCCGAGAACTGCCCACAATCAAGGGCGAGGTCAGTGGATGATGGGAGCCCTCTAACGGTACCAGTCAGAGAGTGTTGTTCGTAGAGTGAAGGGAAAAACAAAAAGGAACTCAAGGCCTGAAGCCCGGGGGGAGGGCCAGTCAAACATAATGTTGTACACATGCGTGACCAAAAAAACGCGTAAAAAGGGGTTTTCAGTGTTGGACGCGTCACGCGCGTGACGCGTTAAGGGTATCAAAAACGCTGATTTTCAAGAAAAAGGGTGGCTTAAAATCCCGGCTTAAAATACAGGTCGAACGTGTTTAGGGTAACTTATTTTGTTCCCCGTTAAATAGACAAAACTTGTTTATGGGTCATATTCTGGCAAGAACTTGTTTAGGGGTCAAAATTTGCAAGGAAAGCGCGCTAAAAACTTGTTTAGGGGGTAATTTTGCTTGCAGGGTAAAACTTGTTTAGGGGGTGTCTGGAAAAAATTTGGTCACGCATGTGTACACCATTATGTTTGACTGCCCCCCCCCCCCCCCCCGGGGGCCTGAAGGTACTATACGAAGTGGACTACCCCATTTAACAAAATAAAGGGCGGTTTACAATTGCACCCTTTTCTTGAGTCACCCTATATATGTTATGAGATCCCAGAGTATTCATTTCGAGTCTTCGCCTAACACTTGCCACGCGGCTATTACTTTTATCGATATACAAACAAACAAAAATCAGAAACCTTTCCCAACTTTCAAAGTCTTTTCTAAAGAATTACTGAACCAATAGGTGGCATGTTTGTACTTATTCTAACGCAGTTCTCATGATTATTCCGAATATGGTGATGAAATTCAATAGTGTTGACATTTTTGAAACATTTTGTGAAATTTTGGAACTGTCGTCTGCAGACGACTGCCACGTAGAAACATATTTCTCTGTAACTTACAAGATATTTCAATTTCATGGTTATAAATGTAATTTGACAAAGAAATTGCATTTAAGGCAAAAACCACATATAGAGGGCGTCCCATGGGGGAAAATCACATAATATATGACTCACTAGGGGGGGGGGGGTGGGGTACCGCGCCATTTTGTCCTGAAGCAATGGTCATGACGTCATATTTTGGTCGATTTTCTGAACTTTTGTATTGGATTTACGTGCAAAATATATGCCCTTGGCAGCATACTTTCCCGGGTGTGTGGGTGCACTTTAAATTTCAGATGTTCTAAAATGGACGGATATCTAACCAATTTGATAAAAAAAACACGATCCACACACCCCAGAATTGCAAAAAATACATAAAATAAGTCCACTTTTTATGCCTTTGAACAGAGTGGCGGCCGGGATTGTAGAATTTAACACAGTGCATTAACCCATGACCCATGATATAAATGAATTATTTGCGATGTTGTTTTCCAATCAGCACGGTTAGTGTAGTGGAAAGAAAGTCGGCATGAGGAGCGAAAGGTTGTGGGTTCGAGTCCCATTCGGAGCACTTTTTGTTTTATATGCTGGATTTGCTTAGCATCGTATGCTTGCCCACGCGGACACCACACTGCTGGCATTTACCGTATCCAGTTACGCCATTTTTTTCTCTCGAAAATGTCAAAATAAATTACCGTTCTTTTAAAAATAAGAATTATAATCAAATTACAAACACATTTTGTGCGAGAGCAACACACACGTTTGGCAAAAATGGCACAATAAAAATCCTTTCGTTATAAATAAATGGACATGGTTAAATAATAAAACTATCACAATTACAGTCGTGGATCTCTGTGGCGTGCGTAGGTTGGCCATGTCGTTGCCAATCGGAAATCACGGGTTCGAATATTCCGATTATTTTTCTATTTTTTAAACTTGATGGTAGATTAATGTAACATCATTGTTATGTCAATTTATATCAATTATAAATGCCGCCCATGCGTTTATAGTTTTCTTTTTATTTATTTATCTATCATAAATGTATCCTTGATTTATTTAACTTTTTGTATCTAAACAATTAAAATGCGTAAACAATTATATTATTGCTCGATAAATAGAGTGATTTAACTTGAGTTCAGTTTGATAATATGATATATAATATTCTCCTTTGCACACTTTGGTAATACATTCAGAGATGTCACTTTTAGCTTGTTATAGCTAGGCTCGATTTAATATAAGCAAGTTTGCGACCGGGTTTGCGACCTCTATGATTTTAGGCTGGTAACACAATCCCACAGTGCATTTCGTTAAAACAGTGTAAATTATTTTTCCACGATACGTAACCACGATCGATTTCGCAAAATATTGCAAAATGGCGCGGTACCCCCCCCCCCCCCCCCCCCCCCCCCCCCCCCCCCCCTAATGACTCACTGGACTCTTCCTTCAACAAGTTACTCAATACTCTTCGTAGAGCCATCAGTTCTATGGCTTCCCTTTCTGATGCCATGTCAGCCATTGTGGAAACTGCCATAGCAGCAATCAACAAGATCACGAGTTTCATGATTCTGAAAAACAAAAGCAATACGACCAGATGTTCAATGTTAAAGGGTGACATCAGTTAACTACAGTTGGTGAAGCTATAGGTTATTGTTTTTATCTTAGGGTGTAAACTAGTCTACTGGTAGACCTTTTTTCCCGCGATAGAAGTCTATACCGCACCGCTTCAACCACTTACTCATTCCCATGATGTACACTTGATTTCGCCATTATTCATTGACTATCCCCAGGGCCGGTGCCTTCTAGAGATTATGGTTTGTACTCTAACTTAAAGAGACACGAAGTAGTGTTGAAGACTTTTTCTAAATTAATTCACTTCAGAATTCAAGATGCGCATTAAAAATGACCATTATTGTTGTTTCTACTCATAAAAACACAGCAAAGCTTGATTTAAAGGTATATTATGTGATCTTTCCAGGGTACGCCCTCAACATCGAAAAAAAAATAGAAAGCAGATTTTCTTGCAGATTTACATTTCTGATCATATATCATGCATACATTCCAAGTTACAGGGCGATACGATTCTTAATTACTTCAAAATCATGGTTTTAGAGTGAAAATAAACTGTCGGAATCCCGACACTTTATATTTTTCACTCTAAATTCACTCTAAAACCATGATTTTGAGGTAATTAGGAATCGTATCGCTCTGTAACTTGGAATATATGTATGATTTATGATCGGAAATGTAAATCTGCAAGAAAATCTACTTTCTAAAAAAAATCATGAATAGAGGGCGCCCTCTGGAAAAGATCACATAATATGCCTTTAAAAGATACCATCGCGATTTATTGAAACCGCCTTCTATTTAAAATATGGTTCGCGTTATTTATCACGCATACTGCAGGGGGACAATGTCTTCGGTAAAATAATGCTGATCGCGGCTCGATCAGCATTTTGAAATCGACGTTTTGTTGTACGAGGGTCGTTCAATAAATAATGAAAGTGATCATGGTATGGGATGCATGAGTGATTCTATTGACGTGATTGAGGGATAATTTGATCAATTCAAAGTATGAACCTTTGTCTTTCAAACAATACACTTTTGGATTGTTAGATACCTTTGGTTATGTAACGTCATTAACATGACGTTACATAACCAACAATAAACACATAAACACAATAAACACATAAACATAAACACAATACCGACACTGACTGAAATCTGTCAATTATTTGGCTGGACATGTAATATGTTGAATATGGGCAATAGTTTGCTGTTTTTCATCCGTTTCCGTCACACTAAATGTAAGTTTGGCTTTCACTGCATCTCAAGAAACGTACAACCAGTACTCCGATCATTTTAAAATGAACTTGTAGCTGAGGTTTTAAGCTACAATTGTATGATATTTCATAAGACTGGCCTACATAATAATAAATTTATGAGGTAGGAGGTAGAACTTATTGAATGACCCTCGTATAATTATAAGGCCACTAAAAACCCTGTTCTACGGGCCCGACCGATCCATATACAGGCTGTAACAAAAAACAAAGTTATACAGTTTTGAAAAAAAATATTAAAAATATCTCCCGTATAATTTCTGTTTCAAATTTTAATGGAGTGCAATGGGAATTTTCTCAGCTTTCGAATAAGCTTTGTTTCATGCCAATCGATGTTCGGTAAGTAGTACTTTTCTAACAAAATCTACAACAAAATTGTTAAAATGTTCCGACATTTTTGAGGATTTTTTATTTTGCCAAATTTTTGGAGGGAAAAAAAGAAAATTCTAGAGAAAAAAAATGAAAAATGTTTGGACATTTTTGAGGATTTTTTTTTCTTCAACATTTTGGAGACAAAAATTGAAAATTCTAGCCAAAATATTTGTTTTGTTTTTTTGATTATTTTTCAAGTTTTGAATATTATTGAAAATTCACCATTTCCTAATTTTTTAATAAAAAACAAACAAACAAAACGCCTTACTGATCGACCCTTATGTACCCGAGAGGTCTTTTACCCGTATAGAACAGGGTTTTTTATTTTCGTTGTCGAAGTAATATTTTATTTTTTCATCATGCACTCTAACAATTGTTTACCTAAATTCATGCCTACTGAATGAATATCGTTATCCCTGTTTGTTCTCATGCAATGCGAAAAATATTAATGTTTTGGGTTCGTATCACATTCGGCCTTCGGCCTTTTGGGTTCGCATCACATTAATATCTTTTCGTATTGTATGAACAAACAGGGATAGCTAATAATACCCAACTACCCGTCGTAAAAGCCTATCTCACAATTCGATTAAGCTGTATAAGGGAAGGATGGCAAAAGAAATACCAAGAAATACAAGAAGCCAACAGCAACCTATTTTAAGAGCTCTTTTCAGAGCCGGCCACTAACACTGTTCAGCAGGGATAGCACTGAATCCAAAATGTGAACGATCCCATAAAATTTGTCCCGACCCCGTAGGACTTCAAAAAAAAAATTAAGGGGTCCCTTCAATTTTGATCGGGACCCGCAAGTTTTTCCAATTTAAAACCTGACCCGTCAAACAAGAAAGTGAGAGGTCCGGGACGCGATCTTTATTACCGTAAACAACATTTGATACCTGACGGAGTAAAGTGCATAGAGTCATTATCTTGGATTCCGTGACCATTTTCTTCCTACCTTAGTTTCTTAGTGAATTTGTCAACTAGAACCAATTTAAAGGAAAATGAGCTCCCATGCATTTTTCAAAAGTGACGGGAACGTTCTTTTATAGCGCAAATTCCAAAATGGCCGCCATACAGGGGCCCAAAAATTCAAATGGCTTTAATTAAGCTAAAAAGCACACCAAATTGTTCGGCTGAGCATAAGGATTCCGAAAAAGTATAGTTTGCTATACTTCCGATGTTTGGTTAACGAGTTATCGGGTAAAACGTAAAAAGGTCGTTGACCTTTACATATGGGGTCAAAATTTTAACTTGCTCCGATTTTGACAAACAATATCTCATATTGTTCGTATGATCACAAGGATTCCAGAAATAGTGGGTTTTTTTGCCACCGGGAATATTTTGTGTAGGTCAAAAGGTCAAGGTATATTGACCTATATAGAATCTGACCTTTTGACCCCTTATAAGGTATAACAGACACTCTAGGGGGTAAAAACTATCATTTCTGGAATCCTTGCAATCAGACGAACAATTTGAGATATCATTTTTCAAAATCGGAGCAAGTTTAAGTTTTGACCCCATATGCAAAGGTCAACGACCTTTTCACGTTTGACCCCATAACTCGCTAACCAAACATCGGAAGTAGGGCAAACTATACTTTTTTGGAATCCTTGTGCTCAGGCGAACAATTCGGTAGGCGTCTTAGCTTAATTAAAGCCATTTGAGCGGCCAGTTTGGAATTTGCGCTATTAAAGAACATTCCCGTCACTTTTGAGAAATGCATGGGAGCTCATTTTCTTTTAAAATGGTTCTAGTTGACAAATTCACAAAGAAACCAAGGTAGGAAGAAAATGGTCACGGAATCCAAGATAATGACTCTACTATACATTTATACAGTGAGTGAGTACGGTTAATAAATTCGCGTCCGGGACGCGCAGACGCGTCAGAATGCGACCCCTGCTGTTCAGTGGACAAGGGGTAGTCCACATGAACACGATGAAGGGCGGACAACACAAAACCACTCCTCGTTTTGTGTAATGGTATAGTAAATTCCGGCAAAAACAATTGGTGTCCTTTGGGAATCAGTTTTGCGTGAGAGTAGCGTGTTATAAATTTTAAAAAATGAAAGATAATCTCTGGTACTATTACTTTACTCAGGATATTGAAAAATGTTGATTTTCAATTTTACAGAAAATGTATCACGTGGATGAATACACTTGATCGGAGGCGGTCACAAGGCGAGCGTCCGGGCTGAAATAAGGTATAGCGCTGTTTAAAGGTATATGACCCGATCACTTTTTTGGAGCAATGATTTTTTTTCTTCACATAGAATCCCCATATTTTTCTCATTATGTCTGTAAAATATTAGGGGCCAGAAATGTTTCATTTGGAAATTATAGGCTTAAATGTGGTGAATTACTGCCAAAGGTGGTTAACCACCAACCAGTCTGTGTACTACTCAATGGGCACATGTCTTTTGAACTTGCGCTTCTAAAAATAGAACCATTGGAGTTATGCAACTCAAACTTTGGAATGCAACAAATTTTAAGGATGACCTTTCATGTAAAATAGAAAACATCAAGTTGAAAATCGGGTCATCTACCTTTAAATGATCATGGAAGACGTAAGTAACACTTTTCAAATACTCTATTAACATTCAAAGTATGATCTTTAACTGCAATCATTCTCGACATGCCAAAAATGGGTACTAGGCCTAAGGGCAGATAAATAAGGCTGATATGTGCCTATTATACGTGTAATCCAATGGGGCACTTATTTAGTACTGTGCCACCTGAATCATTCCCGACTTGCCAAAAATGGGTACTAAGGGCAGATAAATGAGGATGATTTGTGCCTATTATACGTGTAGTCCAACGGGGCACTTATTTAGGGCTGTGACATCTGATCTGAACGGCTCTTTTCACCAATGTTTCTCACGTAGGAAAGGGGCACTTACTTTCAAATCACCCTAACTATTAAAAGCCCTTTTCAGAGCCACACATTTCGCAAGTAGGAAAGGAGTTCCTACATTAAAATTCTGGAGTAGTGTTGTGCCTAAAAGGGGTGAAAAGGTCATGTTCCATAATCCATAGACAAAATAGTGTTCTGGTTTATGCCATTTAAGGATTTGAGGTGCTTGGACGCGCATGTGTACCCGCTTGGTATGTTCACTGATCAATATTTCCCCATATCTGTATGAATGTCACATGATTTCGAATTTAGATTATTTTGAGCATTACTATATTACGCCATTTAGGGGTGCATTATTGAGTGTTGGTAACGCCGTTTAGGGTAGGGTTTGTATGTGTTACGCCATTTCGCCATTTAGGGGGATCAAAATAGTGTTCTGGTTTATGCCATTTAAGGGTCCATTTCAGAGGTGCTTGGACGCGCATGTGTACCCGCTTGGTATGTTCACTGATCCCCCTCCCTCCCCCCCCCCCCCCCCCCCCCCCCCCGGGTGGGAATCAGCCCAAGGGATCCCAAGAATGACACGATTTTAAATGTAACCAGAAGTTGGAACAGTAGACGTTGGAACAGATTGAATTTAATATAATTTGGGGGAAAACACATAGCTTCCGTTTTGAATCCCCAATTTGAATGAAACAAAATTTAGGTAATAGCTAAACAATGTGTTCTTGCTGCGCATTTTATTAAATGTATTCATTTGCGTTAGAACTGGTTTAGAAAATCGGTGAAAGAAATCGGGACCCGAATATTTTGACTCACCCTCTATGTACTACCTAGCATTAATTTTATATTTAACATAAATATCACTTGAGATAAAGAGCACCCATACATCAATTGGCAATTAGAGCCCAGATTATTGTATTCATTGGTTCTTATCCGGGGTTCTTATATTATATAGCACTGAGTGACCCTGCAGGTAGAAAGTGTTTTGTATTTTTCAAATTTGAATATAAATAGGTAACGAGGTTGAACGCGTTCGAATTGTTTTTCCGGCATAATTCTGTTATACCCTACACACCAACATCGGTAGTATTGAATAGTATACTAATACTAACAGAATTACTCCGTTTTTCCTCCTCCTCTTTTGTCCAAGATTGAATGGACGATTATTCATTGTGGAATATATAGCTTGTATTATTGCTGCCTCATTGACGTGCTATCCAAACCATATTAGAAACTGACGAAGATTTTAAAGACACCACCACATGTATTGCGTTTCTGGTCTCCAATATGTCTCGGTTCCCATAGACAAATTCGACATCATTCAGTACTATAAACTAAATACCTGTATCTAACTTTCCGAACAGATTGGTCAGTGATGTTATGGTGTTTAATTATTGACTTAAAAAACCTACCTTAGTAATTGAAATATCCATCCAATAGGATTACCAAGCAGTTAAAGTTGGCCAAACCAGTATTTATGGCCAACCATACATCGTGAGTTGTATGAATTTATCAATGAACATAATAATCAGAGATAGTACTGTATTGGAGTAGTTTGAAGGTCTATTGAACTTTGCTTAATTAATGTATGTTTCAATCTAAATCACTGAGACTCGGGGAGAATATACTCAATAGCCTTGGCCGGCAAGTATTCTAGAAGTAGGACAACTTTGATTACAAACCACACTGTAGGATTTGCGGTCACAGTATTATTTAGCAACAGAAAATCTGTGATGGTACAACTACACGACACTAGGGTTTAAGTCCCTACTAAATCAACATCTCCTGGTGCAGACATTAATTTACAAAAATCACATGACGTCTTGTCCTTAAATCCTTCTGGAAGCGGCAAGCCTGAATATGGTGCCTGCATGAGGAGAAACCTAATCAACTGTAAGAAAGTAATTAAGATATCCACCATGAATGTTAGGACAATAAGGGAGCAACGATGCAGAGAGGAGCTAGTTTCAAATCTCATAGAACAGAACATTGAAGTGCTGGGTATACAAGAACATCGTATCGTCCATGATGAAACAGTCAGATATGAGAGCATCCTAGGAAAGACACTCATCACAACATCAGCCACCAAGAATAGCATAGGAGCAGCAACTGGAGGAGTTGGCCTTGTATTGAACACTAAATCAAAAAGCTCATTAGCAAATATACAGGCACATACAGAACGAATACTTATAGCAAACTTTCAGGTACTGTCCAACTAATGTTGCAAATGAGGACACCATTGAGGAACACTATGACAACCTTCGGAGAGCAATAGACTCTATCCCGCTCATAATGTGCTTATGGTAGTTGGTGATTTCAACGCCAGGGTAGGACAGGAAGATGCTAAGTATACATACCACAGTGAAACCAACCGAAATGGAAAATACCTTGTTGAGCTTGCAATAGAGAAGAGCCTTATCATTTCTAATACTCAGTTTCAGAAAAGGAATGGAAAGTGGACTTACATAAGTCCTGTTGGGAGCAAATACCAACTAGACTATACTTGTTAGAAGGAAATGGCAGAACAGTCTAATGAATGCTGAAGCAAATAGCACCTTTGCTAGTGTCGGCTCAGATCACAGAATTGTATCAGCTCGAATCAAAAGCAATTCCAAGACAGAAACAGTATGACTGGAAAGCAATTAGCACTGACACAAGCCTGCAGGAACGATACTCAGTTGAAGTACGCAACAGGTTTGAAGTATTGGAAAATGAGGAGGAATCTGCATCTGAGAAGTATGAGCGATTCATAAAGGCCAACGAGGAAGCAGCAGACATGGTTGTACCAGTTAAGAAAAGAGCCCATAAGACAAACTTCTCAAGTGATACTAGGGTCATAAAGGCAAGGGATAACATCAGTGATGCATATGATAAGTACCAGGACAACACCACTGATGATAGAAGAGAGGGTTACAAGTCTGCAAAAAAAAGAAACTAGAGGACACCTACAACCTGGGACAACCTAGTTATGGCTTAAGTTGGAAACTAATCAATGAAATCACAGGCAGAAAGGCATCAACAAAAGGTCAGCTGAAAGGAGACACGCAAAAGGAAAGGGTCACCAATTGGTACAACCACTTTCAGAACCTACTGGGAAAGCCACCTGAAATATGTGAAGAGGATGAAGAAATAACACAAATCTTTGTAGATTTAGATATCAGACAGGGCCATTTGACCAAGATGGATATGACAAGGCTAAGAAGTCACTGGTAGAAGGGAAGACCTGTGGAGAGGACAATATACCGCCAGAAGTATTGAAAAGATGTGCTCTAGATGATATTATGTTAGGTTTCTGCAATGATGCAATTACAAATAGAGAGAAGCCGAGCCAATGGTCCATCCTCAACATTGTACCCATTCCAAAGTCAGGAGACCTCAGCCTGGGCGGTAACTATCGTGGCATAAGTCTTAGCTCTATCGTAGCGAAAACCTATAACCGGATGATCCTAAATAGAATTCGTCCTGAGCTGGATAAACATCTGAGAACTAACCAAAATAGCTTCAGGGTAGGAATAACTACTATAGGACATATACTGGCACTGAGAAGGCTGATTGAAGGGGTGAAAGCTAATAACTTACAAGCAATAATAATATAGACTTCAGGAAGGCCTGTCTTTGATACCATCCATCGTGGCAAAATGCTAAGAATTCTACACGCTTATGGCATACCAGGACAGATCGTCGATGTTGTTGGAGATATGTACGGGTGAACCATGGCTAAAGTGATTTCTCCAGAGAAACAGATATGTTCGAAATCTTAGCTGGTGTACTTCAGGGTGACACCCTTGCCCCATATCTGTTTGTTATTGTACTGAAATTCGCCCTGAGAATGCCTATAACAGGAAAGGAAGAAGAGCTTGGATTCCATCTAGAAGAGCGAAGAAGCAGAAGGATTGGACCTGTAGCAGTGACAGACATTGACTTTGCAGACGATATTGCCCTGCTGTCTGATGAAATACACCAGGCACAAGATCTGCTTCAGAGAGTCAAGACATCAGTGGCTAAAGTTGGATTGACTATGAATGCAAAGAAGTCAAAGTTCATGGCATACAACCAAACACGTGCGGTGGAAATCAGAACAAACGATGGAACCAAACTATATAGAGTAAACGATTTCAAATACCTAGGTGCCTGGATGTCAAGCACTGAAACAGATATCAAGCAACGTAAGGCAGCAGCTTGGAGAGCCCGTGAAAAGCTGAACAAGATCTGGAAATCCCCCCTACCAAGGAAATTCAAACTTCGCCTGTTCGCCGCAACTGTTGAATCTGTGTTACTATATGGCTGTGAGGCATGGATCACCACCCCTAAGCTAGCAAAACAACTTGACGGCTGTTATACTCGTATGCTGAGGGCTGTCCTCAACATTCACTGGAAGCAACATACAACTAACACAGAGCTGTATGGTGACCTCCCCAAAATCACCCAAAATATCAGGGATAGAAGGACAAGATTTTCAGGCCACTGCTCTAGGAGTCAAGAATGTGTGTCAAAGCTGATTCACTGGATACCAAAGCATGGAGAAGAAAACCTGGAAGACCTGCCCTAACTTACATCGATGTGCTTAAACATGACACTGGTTTGGATGTCGGAGACTTAAAGACAGCAATGCAGGACAGGAAAGTGTGGAGAGCCATTGTAGATCGAGAACACAACTCGAATTAAGCAAGCAAGCAAGTAAGCAGGTAAGTAAACAATGAACTAATACTGCTTTTTAGTTATTTTAACCTTTTGCAGCCATCCGGATATTTTAAAATACTCAAACTAGATCTACAGCCCCAAGGCTTTATCATATAAAGTGAATGATGTATCATTATATTTGGGGTATTGGTATTATACAGTATGGTCATTACAATACAAAACAATTGAGTTGGGTCATTTAACATCAAAATCAACCATCTAGCAGCCATTTTGGATAGTGATACAGAATCAAAATTGTCACAGAGATGGGTCTTATACAACTAAAAGCAATAGCTTAGCAGTTTAAAACATACTAAATTGTATTTGGTGAATGCGATGCTATAGTATACACTCTTGTAGACTATTTTTAAATTGACAACGGCCATTATGGCAGCCATCTTGGACTTAAAGTATGTGATTACAAAGCAACAAATCTGGATATGAATTACTAGTGGTCTAATACATACATTTTGGTTGATATCATCCCATTTTATGGATTTTTACAATATTTACAGCCATTTTGGGGCCATTTTGGCAGCCATTTTGGATTTCAAGTATGTTAACCAAGCCAAAATACTGGATATTACTCTCTAGTGGTCTAACATACATTCCATTGTTTAAACTATACACTGATCATACATGTTGGTTGATATATGCCATTTTATGGAATTTTACCATTTTTGACGGCCATCTTGGCGGCCATCTTGGATTTAGGTATGTTAACAAAGCAAAACTACTGGATATGATTGTCTAGTTGTCTAATACATCATCCATACTAATAAAACTATACTTTTACCACGCATTTTGATTGCTATATGTCATTTTATAAAATTTGACCAGTTTTGGCGGCCATTTTGGACGCCATCTTGAATAACACGAAACGGTTTCGGTAACATCCTGAATATGTTTTAGGACCATGAAAAGAGTCAAGAAAGTTGGTTTGGGAGAGTCCTGGGTGGTTGCGGTGCATGGTAACCCCTGTATATACCCGACTAATAGGCCTATGGCTAAATATACCCGTATATTGTTATGCAAATTAGCATTTTTCCCCAACTTCCAATTTTATCGATTTTTAATATAATGTTCGGAAGGGCATTTTGAAACAACTACAACAAAAAACATTTATGTTGCAATTTTGTCTAGGGCCATGTGTTTTGAACTCGCCACCCTTACCGTTGCATGTCCACATTTTTACATTTTACACCATCTGAGATTCGAATTAGCATATCGCAATAACTATTTGTTCTACCCCATAAAAAGTATATATTTTCTGAACGGTAATCTTACAAGGAATCCAAATATGCTATTGGAATTTAGATAAGACCTAATGGTAACATGTTGTGATTAAGAATGTTCAAAAAATATCGATTTTTTTCATATTTTGATTTAAGCTCAATAATAATTTTATACCTATCCCAATCATAATTTTACTGTGCATATTTAAGTTCCTCATGCAATTACCCATCAGAATATGATAGTTGTTAATGGTAAACATGTTGAAATATACTATATCGAGAAGTAAATGAGCACAAACGTTTACATTTCATATTTATTAGAGTTTACAAGTATATTTTTTTTGGTATGCACCCTATCCTGATTTAAACGGCATTTTTGAATTCCCCTATTTGAGAGCTTTCCAAAAATGTATAATTTTGCTATCATCGGTTAAATATTTCTTTTGTTATAGTCATGTATGTAAACCCGATGAATTAGGGCAAGTTCACTGTGTAGCGAATAGGGAAAAAGCCAAGGACAACGCAATCGATTCATGATTACAATTGTTGCACAAAAGTTGTCACATTTGTTGAAACAGAATCTTATAGAATATAAAATAATCTATAAAATGAGAGCAAAATCATGTTTGTACCATACAGAGATGAGGAGTTATAGTAAATTGAACGTAGAATTGGGAACATTTTCTATATTCCCCATAGAGATTGCACACAGCGCCGCCGCCACCGCCGCCGCCGCCACCGCCACCACCCCTGACTTTCACAACATAATCAATCATATCTCAGCCAAACATTTATAGAAATACCTGATTTATTAACACAATGTAGCTAGATAAATAGGCTTTCACATGACACCTCAACCATAGCTCTATCACATTTAGTTGTTGAGTTAACAGAGAGAGATGGATGATTCTTCACCAAAAATGCAACGCCACCACCCTTTTTGGGTGGTGAGTTCAAAACACATGGCCCTAGGTCAAATCGTACATGTCCTACGCTAGTAGGCCATATTAAACATTGCAATGTATGTCAGCTATAGCAAAGGTGAACTTCGATTAACACCAAAAGGAACACGCTTATTTTATGTTTGGTTATTTTGTGATGCGGAAAGGGCTATTGCACAAGCAAAGTTTCAATAGTATTAACTGAACCAATAAATATGAATGAATGGATCGGACCCCGGGTAATCATTGAAATTCGGACTTTATTTAGCCTAGATATTCCTGTTTGAATTGCATACAATGAACAAAAAATAATTAAATATTATGAACTCTTGTATATTTTGTTGAACCATGCGAAATCTGGCTTCAGGGTATGTGCTAAGTTCATCAACGCCCACGTTGTATTGTTGGAAGTTTAAGTTGAATTGAGAAACGTGCCTTCGACATGATAAGAACAAGTTATTCATGTACCAACAACTTATTTTGTTTAGCATCGGTTGGTTTGACACTGTGAAACCAATGAATATCTACAAACTTACATTGCATGGGCGGCTAATTATGACAAAAATGTCTCAAAAAGGGAAAAGGGCAAAGGCCTCGAACAATGAGAAATGTTTCAAACAGCTAGAAAAGTCTTAAACGGAGAAAAATGTACCACAAAGCAATACAGATGTCAACCAGCGCTAACGATATCAAACACGACAAACAGTAAAAAAAATGTTAAAGGGAATGTAAGTCCTAAAACCAAATCAGTTTGATACAATCACGAATTACGGAGCGCAATAGCGGCGTGTATGGCAAGCTTAATGTACACAGAATCATACTAGCCGGTCGCTGGTTGCAACAGGTCGCGTAGTACTCGCTAGCTCAAAAGTATCGCGGTGCGATCAAAGGTCGCATCGAGCTACTAAATCGCCGGTTGTCGCAGGTATTCCCGAGTCACGCAGACGACAACAAACCGGGATAATTGCTGCTGATTAGTTATGCTAATTTCGAAGCAAAATAACCTCCCCCATTGGTTGAAAAAGTATGGTGTTCATTACATCATGAGCGACCGGTCGCTCGAGTTGAAATGAAGTCAACTGGCCGCGACTGGTCGTTTCCAGTCAAGCGACCTCTTGATCGATGTATCGGGGTTTTTTATATGACGTAAAACCTGAGACTAAAATAGGTATTTTAGTCTCAGGTAAAACTCGTCGTAGGAGCGATTTAAAGGGGCATTAAGAGATGTGGTGGAGACAGCGTCCTCAATTACAAAAATATATGATACAAAATGGGATTTGTATATTTTTACAATTGTATTACATGTATGAACTTACACCTATAAGGATTAAGAAAAAGCAGCCCTCTTTGTACATCAAAACGTCGATTCAAAAATGCTGGTAGAGCCGCAACCAGCATTTTACGTCCGACAGTATCCCCCTGCAGTACGCGTGATACATAACGCGAACCATATTTGCATAGAGGGCGTTTTTCAATAAATAACGATGGTGTTGTTTTAATCAAGTTTTGCTGTGCTTTTGTTTAATAGTAGAAACAACAATAATGGCAATTTTTAATGTTCATCTTGAATTCTGAAGTATATTTTTAAACATTTAAAATTGTCAACACCACTTAATGTCCCTTTAATCGCAAAGCGACCTTAGTATGTTTCAATCAGCACGCAGGTATCGCTTTCAATGAGTGACCTTGCCGGTTTCTAACCCACGCAAAGATCGATTTCAGGATGTCAACCTTGCGCTAAAACCTTACAAGAAGTTTGTTTTCCCTGAATTAATTGAGGTAGGGTTAGCTGGCAGACATGATGGCGAAGTAGGTGGTTTGTTCGTAATTTTCTCTATAATATGATTCCAAATCTCACATATTTGGTCCACAAACAGTGATTTTATCGCTAATTTTAGAATTTAACAATTTTCGTGACTTTGCTTCTTGTAACCATTCACTTGACCGGACTAAAATTCGTACAATATTTTAAGAGCAATTTCCGTACTAACGGAATTTTAAGCTTTAATTTCATATAAAAAACATTGATGCCCGACTTCTTTTTTGATAAGAAAAACCGAGTCTGATTTTCACCGATTTTCGGTCAGAAAACGAAACTTACGATCCCCCGTTAGGCCTCGCCAACTTGATTTTTAGTTTCCCGTAACCCGCCCGCGCTTCATTTTCATGCCCGCGTTTGAATTCATTATCGAAAATTTGGGAAAAAAACCGTTTTTGCAATGAAAACGTCCGAATTCATGCATTTTGTGTGATGAAATTGTGAAAAATGATTTTGACGAGAAAAAAATATCATATGAAATTGTGTAGAGCAGAAGGATCGATTCCGAACCCCGGGCCTCTCGTTCTCCAAGCGAACTCTTTACCATCTGAGCTATCAAGCGAAACTAGATATATCCGTGAGATTTAAACACTTCATCAACAACCCAACGACGGTACGAAATGAATTTAGCTCGAGACAAGATTCGAGGAGCTATATTATAATCATTCACTTGACAAGACTAAATAATTGTATAATATTTTAAGCATGTTTCTAGTTACAAAAGACTATGAATATTATGATACCATGGATAAAATTGGTGCCTGATTCTTCAGAAGTGACTTTTTTACAGTGGATTTGGCTTTATTTTCGTCAAGTTTTCGGTCTGTGCGATTGCAATAATTTGCACCGAAAATACAACATGTCATGAAGTTCACAGATAATATTAGATATATTATATGCATCACATGCCTTTTTATTTTACAATTTCATGGCAAATGTTTTGAAATGTGTGATTATAATCATGAAAAGAGCTCATTTACATCGTGCTATCATGAGGTCAACTGTAAAAACGAAGCGGTATCGCTACGGGTGAGTACTTCCGGTCGCTGTGAGTGGGTTAGAAAAACAACGGCTTTGAGCGGGGCTGCATACTGACTGATGAATGTACATAATAATTCGAAAAACACTGTTTATCGATCGAAAAACAATACTCGACTGATAAACACTGTTTATCGAGATAGACTATTTTTTTCGAACGAAAAACAATGTTTATCTATACAATTCATCTAATTAAGCGTCCCCACCACGCGTTCGCGGATTTTGCGGTTATCGGGTTGCATGGTTTTTGGTTCAGCGGTTTCAATAGATATGGTTTTTGGTTGGTACTTTAGGATCCCAGGGGAACCAGATTCGATGACTGTTACATTGTTAACGATGTGTTGTTATAATAGATAGTTTGATAGTTTGTACACATGTTTACTAAAAAGAGGTTTTTATTGTTGTGGTGACAAATGTAATTGGTGCAGTAGCAGGCAGCTAATATTGCTTAGTTGGATATTATCTGTATGTTGTATTTAAAAGTTCTGTGTTTATATATGATTGTGTCAACTATCTTGGTTAATCCTGTGGCTGATGAATACAAATCAAATGTATAGGTTAGTGGGGTCACTGTAATATTGAGCGTAGCACAGCCATTTTTAAAACGGAGCTCAATAAAACTGGTGTACAGAATGGTATAAATATGGAAGTCAACTCTATCTCGGAAATTCAAACTTCGCCTGTTTGCCTCAACGGTGGAGTCAGTTCTGCTATATGGATGCGAAGCTTGGACCATTACTCCCAAGCTACAGAAAGAGCTAGATGGCTGCTATACCAGAATGCCGCGAGCAGTACTCAATGTCAACTGGAAACAACATATACCAAACACCCAACTGTATGGTGACCTCCCCAAAATAAGCCAGAAGATCCGGAAGAGAAGAACAAGGTTTGCTGGCCACTGTTACAGAAGTGAGGAGCCAGTATCCAAACTGGTGCACTGGATACCCAAACATGGCAAAAGAAAGCCGGGACGACCTGCTCTGACATTTATCGATCTACTCAAGCAAGATACTGGACTGGAGACGAGTAACATAAAGACAGCAATGAACGACAGAAGAGTGTGGAGAGCCATCGTAGATCGGGGACACGACCCGAATTAAGCAAGTAAGCACAGAAATGGTATCAGTAAGGGGTCGTCAAAAATTATTGTCTTTTTCACATACGTACAGGTCGTTACTTGGTACCCCTCCTTCCCTTGAGTTACGTAATAAATGGAGTTACATAATAAATGTAAGCAATAAATGGGGGAAATGTCATGGCTTTTTGTATTTATCTGGAAATGGCGAAAATTATGGACGATTTCAGCAACATTTTGCATCATGTGTTTGCGTTAAAGTGTTCACAGTAAGTGATCACATACAGACAAAACCCACTAAAAATGGACCTATCAGAATCATGCTACCAAACACAGTTTTCGAGACTGGTAGTCATCTCATAAAAAATAGCCCCTATAGCGTGAAAAGGAGGCATTCACACATCCATCTGTCAATTATCGCATGACCAACTATTATCTCAATATATTCCCAGTTACACAATCTCATAATGGAAAATGTTTTTAATGAGGTTCCACCGATGGTACAATTCAGGGTGAGTTTGGAGAAATATTTTCACAAAAGAATTATAGGCCTACATTGTCGGATCAAGATCATAATGGTATCCCCAACCAATTATAATTACTGTCCTATTTGATCAGTATCTTTAAAGGTGTCACGTTACAACCCATTATTTTATAACACACACGTGAAGTGAAATTGAGCAGAATGATATACAAATTAAATGCTGTCGGAACGCTCGTGAATATTTGCGAATTTTGTAAGATGTGACATGGTTTCCTCCAAATAGGCCAGTCAATCAGACAGCGCCAGTCTCAGCCGACAGTGCCAATATCAAACAACAGCGCCATTCTCAAATGACATTCGACAATGCCATACTTGACCGAGATTGTCAACCGACAGTGGCAATAACAACCGACAGGATTTAGTCTCAACCGACAGGATTCAAATATTCATGATATTGGGTGGGGGCGGGGCCCACTGGCTACGCCACTGATTCTATCTATACTCTATGTAAACCCCTCCGCGATTTTGGGAACACTGGACTTTTCCCTCCTCTTCATGTTCAAGGATAGGGTAGGGTATTAATATTGTGGTATTAATATTGTAATAGGCTATTTCACCCTTAACCCTGTCGGAATGGCGGTGCGGTGCGGTGCGGTGCGGCCCATCCTAAGGTCCGACTCCCGGCCCCAAACTCAACACAGTTATAACCATGCATGTTCTTTCTTTTTACAAAGTACCCCTTTTTGCAAGGATCATTCATCAATTTTAACACCCTTTTTTTGCAAAATCGAGGAAAAAATGGGGGTAAAAACACCGTCTATTCTTTTTTCATTCAATGACTAGAATTTTAAACACTGGTCTCTTTCAATAACAGTTTTATAGGCCTACATTATATCTCTCCACCTTTCCGCGACCATTGATGTTTAGAGCTGTGGTTCGATTCCTATTGTTCAGCTGGGCGCTAGTGGGCGCTGCATTTGATGTCCGTTATATGTTTGCGGTAGCACTTGTGCATGGCGAGTATGTGAAAATCTTACTCATCATCTTCTTGCAATGGCCTGGCCTCGATGTTACTCTAAATCAGCGCAGCATGGATTTTGTGGGTTTTATGTATGTAATGTAACTGCCATACATGTACATGTGTACAACGAAATGAGTCCTCACCAAACAAGGACCATGTGAACATTGGCAATTTCTGGAGACCAGGGATAAAGAATCATACACATACTTTTACAAAGGATCCAAATGTCTGTGATAGACTTGACTATGACTAGGCCTGCATACAACAGGCATTCATCATAATACAATTTTAGAGGTTTAAGAGGTTCGCTGCCGGACAAGTTTTTTATATTTTAAATACCTCAAGCTTAGATAATACAAAGCTTTCATCCTACACTCAGACATAAGGGTTCTTGATGATGATCATCAAGGAATGTGCTGTAACGTATAATAGCTTTTCACTGTAACCAAACATTGGTCCACACATTTGTATTAAAATGTACATTGGGATTTTTTGAACCACGTGGATTTTGTATTTTCTGTCCAGCTGGAAAAAGCAATATGTTGGTGAAGGAATTATATCAAATAATTTGATAGAGTTTTGATAGTGCAGATACCAAGCTCGCTGGCTGTACCAGGTAGAATATTTGATAGAGATTTGATAGCAAGAACCAGTGTTCGACTATCAAATGTATATCAAATAAGTTGATAGATTTCGATAGAGCCGACGCCAAGCTCGCTGGCTGTACCAGGTAAAATATTTGATAGAGATTTGATAGCAAGGTCCAGTGTTCTACTATCAAACGTATATCAAATAATTTGATAGGTTTTTGATAGAGCAGATGCTAAGCTTGCTGGCTGTACCAGGTAGAATACTTTCATTCATTCATTCATTCATTCATAAGATTTATTTACACAATCCAACAACGTATATATAACAATATAACAAAATATAACATCAAGAAAACAATTTATAATCTGGAATGGTATGGTATCATGAAAGAGTTAAATCTAGACGATATGTAGTGAAAACAATGATACAATGGATAAGCTAATATGTATGTAAAAATTCAGGCGATGAGAATGGTCCAGAATGGTGATGTTGGAAAGTGTGCGGAGAAGCCATTAAGCCTGGAAGGCTTTAAGTTTGGCCCCACCACTGTAAATATCTAGAATTAAAAAACAACGTATATATACTACTACTATAGGAGGTTGTTATGATTAGTAGGGAGATGGTTTAATGAAGTGAAAAGAGTACAATGACAGTAAGCCGGAAATGTAGGTAACGACATAACAAGATATGAACAAAAATATGAAACAACAAACTCAGAGATATTTAGAGATCAATTTCTTTTTATAACTATTTTTGAAGCGATTTATTTGTGTACAGCTAGTTAGAGTAGAGTCAAGTGAGTTCCAGATTTTAGGTCCATTATATATTATTGAATGACGAAGTATTTTAGATTTAATATTATCAATAATAAAGTTATTAGCGTTTCTAGTGTTATAATTGTGAAGATCTTTATGTTTAGAGAAGAAACCCCCAAAGGAATTTGGGAGCGCGTTATTATTGAAACGGAACATGAATAGAGCAGTTTGAAGTTTGTTGATATCGAAGATATTAAGGGTATTGAAGTTGTGAAATAGAGGCATTGAATGCGAGTCATATGATATACCAGCGCAGATACGTAAAGCCTTCTTTTGGCAGATAAATAATTTGTCTGTTTTTGTCATATCCGTGCTCGACCATGGGCTTAGGGATATATGTTTGGATAGAGTAATTGCCCATGCGATGTTGCAATAAGATATGTATGGCAAAACAAGTGTATTATAAAGAGTATTAGTAGAATAGAAGAGGGAAGGTCATAACGTTATCGCCGGAGTATACCGATACTTCTAGACACCCGATTACATGTATTTGCGATGTGAAGTTTCCAGTTTAGATGTTTATCAATGATAACGCCGAGGAATTTGGTATGGTTAACAGATGAAATAGGGGTAAAATCCATAGAAATGGTAGCAGAATGTGTGGTGGTATGCCGATTAGAGCCGAATAGAATATAATTGGTTTTGCTGACGTTAAGTGAAAGTTTATTAGCCTTGAACCAGTCCGACACATTTTGTAGCTCTTCATTAAAGGTAGAAATTAAAGTAGTAAAGTCAGGGTGTGACATAAAAATGTTGGTGTCATCAGCAAAGAGAACATAGGATAATTTCTTTGAAGCATTTGGAATGTCATTCACATAGATAAGGAATAGGAGGGGTCCGAGGATAGAGCCTTGGTGTACGCCACATTGAACAGGAAGGAGATTTGAAGAGTGCGAGTTAAAGGACGTAAACTGCTTTCGATTATGAAGATAGTTAGAGAGCAAGGCTAGAGGCGTACCTCGGATACCGTAGTGATTTAGTTTAGAGAGAAGGATTGAGTGGTCAATAGTGTCGAAAGCCTTTGACAGGTCTAGAAATAGGCCAATCTTGTGATGTTTTTTTTGGAGAGAGCAGAAGAAAGTTTGTTATAAATGTCAACAAGTGCAAGATCAGTTGAGTGGTTCTTCCTAAATCCATACTGGTTGTCGTGAAGGAGATCGTATGAAGAAAGGAAATCATAGAGACGGTTGTAGATTAGGCGTTCAATAATTTTTGAGAAGCATGGCAGTACTGAGATTGGTCGATAGTTGGAGAAGGTATGGGGGTCGTCTTTTTTATAGATAGGAATAACTTTGGCGATCTTGAGAGGAGATGGAAACACACCAGTCATGATGGAAAGGTTAAAGATATGGGCCAGAGGCCGAGCGATAAAAGGCGCTATTTGTTTGATGATGCCGGGGTCAATGTCATCAAAGCCAGAACCTTTGCCTTTCTTAAAAAGTTCCAGTGATCTTCAGAATCTCCTTATCTGAAACAGGATTTAGACAAATTGACTTATCAAAAGGAGTTGAGAGGAAGTCAAAATAGGGACGCTGGGAATTAATCTAAATTACAACGTGTTCAAAACTCAGCGGCAAGATTAGTTACAGGCACAAAGAAACGTGACCATATAAGTCACGTCATCAGAGATCTCCACTGGCTTCCTATTAAGAAAAGAATCGTGTTCAAGCTCCTGCTCATTGTGTATAAATCACTTAACAATGCTGGTTCAAGTTATGTGTCTGAATTGCTGAAACCTTATATTCCCACGGCTAACCTTCGCTCTGGCTCCCGTGAGTTTCTTGTTGTTCCAAAAAGCAAAATGAAGTCTTTCGGTGATAGAGCTTTCTCCATCGCGGGCCCTAAATTATGGAACACTCTCCCATTGGACATACGTCAGGCAGGTTCAGTTCAGGAGTTCAAGTCGCGACTTAAGACCTACTTATTTAACTTGGAAATCTAATTGATGTGTTTTTGTTCATGATCTTTCATTTCATTCATAATGCATTTTTAATGTCATACACATTCATATCTCTTGTTTAAATATGCATTTGACTCTGTGTATGTTTATCTCTGTAGTTTTATGATCATTGTTGTATTTTTGCTTTAATCTTGTATTTATATGTTGTACAGCGCTTTGAGTTTAGATCTCACTAAAGTAAAGCGCTCTATAAGTGTGTGTTATTATTATTATTATCTTGCGAGCCAAGTTAGGACCAATTTCAGCAAAGAATTTGTTGAATTTATTCGCAATATCAGCCTTGTTGGACATTTTAGAATCGCCATCGAAGAAGTAGTTTGGGGGTTTCTTCATATTATTTTTACCAATTAATTCATTAATGGTACGCCAAGTTTTATTAGTATTATTTTTATAGCTACCGAATTTCGCTTTATAATATTTAGTGCGTGAAGTACGGATAAGATGAGTGATTTTATTTCTATATTTAACATAAGAATTCTTGTTATATTCATTGGGCCTTTTCATAAAAGTTTTATAACACTGGTTCCTGATATTAATTGATCTGATAATACCTTTAGTAATCCATGGTTTATTTTGTTTACGTTTGTTTATTTTGGTGCTTTGTTTAGGCAGAGATTTATTGTAGATTGATGAAAATGTATCTATGAAGGTATCGTAAGCAATCTCCGCATCTTTCTGATTTTGCTTCCCAGTTTGATTGATTAAGAGCAATGCCCAGTGAAGCAATTGACTTCTTATTGATCAGACGTTTAGTAATAAATACTTGTTTAGAGTTACTTCTGCTAGTATTATTTGGGGCTTTAAGTACTTGGATAGAGATTAGATAACAAGATCCAGTGTTCGACTATCAAACGTATATCAAATAATTTGATAGAGTTTTGATAGAGCAGATGCCAAAGCTCGCTAGCAGTAGGTAGACTATTTGATAGAGTTTTGATATAGCAAGCTCTTGGGTTCGACTATCAAATGTATATCAAATAATTTGATAGGGTTTTGATAGAGCAAATTTGATGTAATATGGATAGGCCTATCAAATTCCTATTAAATCCGGACATCTGATCTATCAAATAGTCTATCAAAATTAAATTTGATTGATTTTTGATAGGTTTCTATCAAATGTAGACTTATTCATTTTTTTTAGATTTTTGATAGGTTCCTATCAAATTTCTATCAAATAAATGTCCGAATTTGATAGGAAGTCATTTGATAGTGTTTTGATAGCTATCAAATCTCTATCAAATTGTGACAAGGGAATTGAGCCATTAGGCGAGTGAAACGGACAATTCATCTTTCACCGAGTGGATATGGGTTTTTTACCTTCACACGAATAATTGTTTTATATCACTCCTACATAATTCCATAACATAATTTATAACTGTAAACTTTAGAATGATTTTTACTAAAAAAACCTGTATCTTTATCGTTGCGGTGTGCAGTGGTTTGAAGCTCTTTTACCTATGATTAAATCGGCGAGTCTTAACCCGCGCAGGCATGCGTTGTGTGCACATGTTTGATAGTTATTGCTTCCATAATGTACTATCGAAGAGAGACGATGATGGCAAAAGTGATACCCTTCAATCAACCGTCCAGATTTTATGTACGAGTGATATAATGATAGTATCAAGGGAAAAACTGAATCCTATCAGTCAAACTATATATTTCAAAAAAGCTTAAAGTTGCTTGCTGTCTTTGAAAAACATGGTCATTGGGTGTCCGGATTGGCGTAAAAAGGGGGTCGATTGACAGGCAGATGATATCGGCCGACATATTGGGAGTGCCTCACCCCCCCCCCTCCCCCCCCCCTCCCCCCCCCCCCCCCCCCCCCCCCGGTATGTGACCAGCGTAAGCTTAACCATTTAGCAGCCCCTATAGGCCTAGGCCAAGACAACATCAGGTTAACTCATCACAACATAGTAGGCATAGTAATAACTATTTTTTTATAAGTGGTATGGACAACACCTTAGGACTGTGAAAGTTTCCACCAACATCCTCAACATTTGTACACTACTACTAGTTTCAATAATATACTACTTACTACACATCGGTCTGAGATGAGATAAGACACACAAAAAGTCTCACCAGATTCAGCAAAAGGACAAGAACTCGTCCGACTTAGGTGCTGGTCGATGGTCCTGATCCTTGTTTGAAGCAATTTTGTACAAGGCATACATCCGTCCGCACCTAGAGTATGTGTGGAGGTATGCCGATTAGAGCCGAATAGAATATAATTGGTTTTTCTGACGTTAAGTGAAAGTTTATTAGCCTTGAACCAGTCCGACACATTTTGTAGCTCTTCATTAAAGGTAGAAATTAAAGTAGTAAAGTCAGGGTGTGACATAAAATGTTTGGTGTCATCAGCAAAGAGAACATAGGATAATTTCTTGAAGCATTTGGAAAGTCATTCACATAGATAAGGAATAGGAGGGGTCCGAGGATAGAGCCTTGGGGTACGCCACATTGAACAGGAAAGAGATTTGAAGAGTGCGAGTTAAAGGACGTAAACTGCTTTCGATTATGAAGATAGTTAGAGAGCAAGGTTAGAGGCGTACCTCGGATACCGTAGTGATTTAGTTTAGAGAGAAGGATTGAGTGGTCAATAGTGTCAAAAGCCTTTGACCGGTCTAGAAATAGGCCAATCGTGTGATGTTTTTTGGAGAGAGCAGAAGAAAGTTTGTTATAAATGTCAACAAGTGCAAGATCAGTTGAGTGGTTCTTCCTAAATCCATACTGGTTGTCGTGAAGGAGATCGTATGAAGAAAGGAAATCATAGAGACGGTTGTAGATTAGGCGTTCAATAATTTTTGAGAAGCATGGAAGTACTGAGATTGGTCGATAGTTGGAGAAGGTACTATGGGGGTCGTCTTTTTATAGATAGGAATAACTTTGGCGATCTTGAGAGCAGATGGAAACACACCAGTCATGATGGAAAGGTTAAAAATATGGGCCAGAGGCCGAGCGATAAAAGGCGCTATTTGTTTGATGATGCCGGGGTCAATGTCATCAAAGCCAGAACTTTTGCCTTTCTCAAAAAGTTCCAGTGATCTTCAGAATCTCCTTATCTGAAACAGGATTTAGAAAAATTGACTTATCAAAAGGAGTTGAGAGGAAGTCAGAATAGGGACGCTGGGAATTAATCTTGCGAGCCAAGTTAGGACCAATTTCAGCAAAGAATTTGTTGAATTTATTCGCAATATCAGCCTTGTTGGAAATTTTGGAATCGCCATCGAAGAAGTAGTTTGGGGGTTTCTTCATATTATTTTTACCAATTAATTCATTAATGGTACGCCAAGTTTTATTAGTATTATTTTTATAGCTATCGAATTTCTCTTTAAAATATTTAGTGCGTGAAGTACAGATAAGATGAGTGATTTTATTTCTATATTTAACATAAGAATTCTTGTTATATTCATTGGGCCTTTTCATAAAAGTTTTATAACGCCTGTTCCTGATATTAATTGATCTGATAATACCTTTAGTAATCCATGGTTTATTTTGTTTACGTTTGTTTATTTTGGTGCTTTGTTTAGGCAGAGATTTATTGTAGATTGATGAAAATGTATCTATGAAGGTATCGTAAGCAATCTCCGCATCTTTCTGATTTTGCACTGCTTCCCAGTTTGATTGATTAAGAGCAATGCCCAGTGAAGCAATTGACTTCTTATTGATCAGACGTTTAGTAATAAATACTTGTTTAGAGTTACTTCTGCTAGTATTATTTGGGGCTTTAAGTACTTGGATAGAGATTAGATAACAAGATCCAGTGTTCGACTATCAAACGTATATCAAATAATTTGATAGAGTTTTGATAGAGCAGCCAAAGCTCGCTAGCAGTAGGTAGACTATTTGATAGAGTTTTGATATAGCAAGCTCTTGGGTTCGACTATCAAATGTATATCACATAATTTGATAGGGTTTTGATAGAGCAAATTTGATGTGATATGGACAGGCCTATCAAATTCCTATTAAATCCGGACATCTGATCTATCAATAGTCTATCAAAATTAAATTTGATTGATTTTTGATAGGTTTCTATCAAATGTAGACTTATTCATTTTTGTTAGATTTTTGATAGGTTTCCATCAAATTTCTATCAAATAAATGTCCGAATTTGATAGGAATCATTTGATAGTGTTTTGATAGCTATCAAATCTCTATCAAATTGTGACAAGGGAATTGCGCCATTAGGCGAGTGAAACGGACAATTCATCTTTCACCGAGTGGATATGGTTTTTTACCTTTACACGAATAATTGTTTTATATCACTCCTACATAATTCCATAACATAATTTATAACTGTAAACTTTAGAATGATTTTTACTAAAAAAAATCTGTATCTTTATCATTGCGGTGTGCAGTGGTTTGAAGCTCTTTTACCTATGATTAAATCGGTGCGTTTTAACCCGCGCAGGCATGCGTTGTGTGCACATGTTTGATAGTTATTGCTTCCATAATGTACTATCGAAAAGAGAACGATGATGGCAAAAGTGACACACTTCAATCAACCGTCCAGATTTTATGTACGAGTGATATAATGATAGTATCAAGGGAAAAACTGAATCATATCAGTCAAACTATATATATACGAGGGGGTATCAAAAAAGTTCTTGACATCACCCAGAATTGAAGGAGCTATAATATGATGAAATTTGGTCTGTGTAATCACTGGTCCTTAAAAACATTATGGTGCAAAAATGGTCTCATAAGTATGTTTACTTTTTATACAGGTGTAAAAAGGGAGTCGATTGACAGGCAGATGATATCGGCCGACATATTGGGAGTGCCCCCCCCCCCCCCCCCCCCCCCCCGGTATGTGACCAGCGTAAGCTTAACCATTTAGCAGCCCCTATAGGCCTAGGCCAAGGCAACATCAAGTTAACTCATCACAAAATAGAAGGCATAGTAATAACTATTTTTATAAGTGGTATGGACAACACCTTAGGACTCTGAAAGTTTCCACCATCATCCTCATATATGTGCAGTCAACATTTGTATACTACTTAGAGAATTGCGTAGAACAACTCCGCCTGCGGCGTCGTTGTTCTACTTAAAATAATACTATCGTCCGCATTTATGTCAGACAATATAACACGGGTACGGTCTAAAAACAATACCTTTATTCTCATTCTTAATTAAACAATCATACTTTAGACATTTATCAAAGAAATAAGTACGCTTTATTGTCCACATTTGACAACTTTTACCCCTGCTAGGATCGAATAACCCACAAACATTCCATCCAATCACATGCGATGAGTAAACCATGCGTAAACGTCGCGGCGCCGGCATAAACGCAGGAAAAGCGCTAAAGACGCACTGCAGAAGTGCGCGTTATGGAGCAAACTACGCATTGTGAAGGTCGGACGCACCGTTAAAACGTAAGCCCCACCTCCCCGTGTTATGTTGTCTCATAGAGATGTCGCCGATTTCTCTGAGAACCAATGAGATTGCTTAAACTTTCTTAGCTGTTTAAGAATACTAGTTTCAATAATATACACGTCGGTCTGAGATGAGATACAGTAAGACAAAAAAAAAGGTGTCTCACCAGATTCAGCAAATGGACAAGAACTCGTCTGACTTAGGGACGCACCATTAGATTTTCAGGGGGGGGGTAGGAAGTTTTCGGAAGAAAAAAAATTCCCCCTCTATGCAGGCCCAAAAAACAAAACAAAATCTACCCCCACCCAACTCAATATGAATGGATACATTAAAAAAAAAAATTCACCCCTTGCGGCGGCCAAAAAAAAAGAAATCTCCCCCGAACCCAACTTCCTACCCCCCCCCCCCCCTGAAAATCAAATGGTGCGTCCCTTAGGTGCTGGTCGATGGTCCTGATCCTTGTTTGAAGCAATTTTGTACAAGGCATACATCCGTCCGCACCTAGAGTACTGTGTTCAAGCCTGGAACCCTTACCAGATTGGCGACATCACAACGCTTGAGAAAGTCCAGAGAAGAGCCACAAAACTTGTCAAGAGCCTGAGAAATAAACCATATGGAGAGAGGTTGAAAATCCTCAAACTCTATCCGTTGGAAGTAAGAAGAAAAAGAGGAGACCTTATTGAAGTCTTCAAAATCCTCAACGGACTGGAAGACATATGCCCAGAAGAGCTTTTCACCATTTCTCACAACATCGGAACAAGGGGGCACAGGTTCAAACTCTTCAAAAAGCAACTGACAAAAGGATTGGAATTACGGAAGCATTTCTTCTCACAGCGTGTCGTGGACGTATGGAACAAACTTCCTCCATCAGTTGTCAATGCAAAATCGACACATTTTTTACCCATCAAATCTTAAGTGTAAGTGTAAGCGCTTTTAATATTATAAATTGGTACCAAAATTGGTAAAGACTGGTGAAAGCTAGATTGTATAGAGCATGCGATGACAAGCTGCTGTAGTAATTAAAGTTTGAACAGGCTGATTCGGTAAGTTAATAGGAAATGATCAGGGTTGCCAAAAATAATTTTCCAAAATAATGGCGACTAGCCAAAAAAGTAGCTTAATTAACAGAAAAGTCACGATCAAGGCCGGAAGTCCCATAGAAAGTGAAGTACACAAACGTAACCCAACTGGGCTACTAAAACACGGACTTGGAAAAAGGGAAGTTTGGATTTTCAGACAATTGTATGCAAAAATAGTTTGAAATTACATACTTTTTTGGCGAAAAGTATTTTGTCCTCTATAAACATGCCTCAAGGTTGTTTGGATTATCAGAAAATGTTATAAAAATGATTTTCGAAATCCATACGTTTTTTTGGTCGAAATCATTTTGTCCTCTATAGGTGCAGCAAGAAAGAGCACATGGAATTCCATACTTTTTGGAAATTTTGATCTGGAATTCTATACTTTTTTTTGAAGTTTGATCTTGAATTCCATATAATACTTTTCATAGAGGGAGTCATGGAATTCCGGACTAAATAATAAAAATATATTTTGCCCTCTATAGGTTTTGATACTCTGCAAAGGGGGGTGGGGGGGGGGAGTGTTTGAAAACCCCAACAGAGGGGTGGGGTGGTCACTGGTCACTGTACGCCACTGTTATGCATCACGCATACTACAGGAGGACTAGACTGAATCCACCAGTCTCCTAACATGGCGCACGGCCAACGCATGCGCACAAAAGATAATGAGGCCGACGTTGGGGGACTGGTGGAGATAGTCTACAGGAGGACACTGCTGACGTAAAATGCTGATTTTGTAAGATCAGCATTTTTTGAATCGACGTTTTGTTGTACAAAGTGGGCTGATTTTTCTTAATCCCTATAGGTGTAAGTTCATACATGTAATATAATTGTAAAAATATACCAACCCCAGTTTTTATCATAATTGAGGGCGCAGCCTCCATCTCTTAGTGCCCCTTTAATTGAAGCAAAAAGAATCTCAAGTTGGTCCAGAAAAAAACCCACTGTTATGGGGCGGTCATTTTCTTTGGTAGGGGGCGGTCCCAAAAATCTTATTCATTTCTCAGCTTATTTCTGGAACAATTGTAACAAAATAAACAAATCCTGCTATGCTGGTATTATAATGGGTATTACTACATGTATACTCTTTCAGTATGCAATCAATTATCTAGGACATCGACACACGCGTCCGGCTCCTGACCAGCCTACACATTAAAATCAACTATTGAACGACTGTTTGAAGGAGACTAGAAAAGGTCACATTTTGAAAGGTCAATTTAAAACTGATGTGTTATTTACGGAGAAATGGTGTTGTTGTTGAGTTGACTAGCGGCTGCTGCTGTGTTTTATTGTGATTTTAGTAATGATTAGCACACTTCATTTTGTATTATTGTAGAGTTTGAATTGCAACTAAATTCAGATTATAGATTGGTGACAATTGCAGTTTATTGTGCATCGAGGAGATGGTTTTAAGAGGCGCAGGAAAAGCTACTGCGTTAGTTTTGTTGGTCGTGCTGTGCAGTGCTGGAGAAGTTTTACAGCAGAGCAAACGACCACCAAATAAAAGCGTGCCAGTTCATCGGTGTTTTTGTGAGGTAGGTAGTCCCAATCGGTACCGTAGTGCAAGTGTATCTTCGATACACGGTACCACCACCTTCCATAGACTCACGACGTCGCGAAATTCACATTGAGTGTCAGCACTACACTACAGCCAAATTTTACCCCGAGATCGAACCGTTGCGGAACCGGGCCGTGGTGTGGTGGCATATAAACCCAATTTTCAGTGGTATGCACCTACCATCCATGATCCAGGCTACATTTGACGTCTTAGAAAATGTCACTTGGGCTTTAGTCTACTATAGTATACCTTTTTCCTTTTCTTTGTCACTCTATGAACATGTACCGATAGAGGGCTCACTCCCCATGGACCGCTCCCCATCCTCTGATCTCACCCCCGGAAAAAAGGTCTACTTGCATTGGATTGACCTTGCTGACCTCCGTATACCTGTACACTAGTGCTAGTCCAAAAATTGGACGCATACGTAATGAGCAATTTGTTCGCGTGGGGTTCAAAATTGACCAATGGCAGACACGATAAATACGAAGTATATGAATATTTATATACCGTCTTCGCAGAGAGAAGAATCTTGTCCACTTTGATAAATTCAAAATGTCGATTTTCTGGCACTGTATAGCCGCCGTTTCGGTCTAAAATCACACTTTAGGGGTTATCTTTGAAATTGGGTCTCGCCCAAAATATCTTCCTCGGAGATATAGCTACATTTCCGCATATGTGACTATTTCCATGCTATTTCCTATCTTTCAATATCGTGTAATAAAAAACCTTTTAACGTCCAAACAGAGACAAATAATTTGATAATTTTTTACGATAACTCTTACACAGTCACAGAAATACCACCTTCACACGTTTCTAGATGTACAAACACCAAATTCAATATTAGCGCGTTATGAAGGGGTGTGATACTATCGTGACGCATAAAAAGCATCGTCCCTAGTAATCCCCAGTGTGCTTAAAGCACAGTTCTTTTGTAAATCCAATGCCAGTAGACCTTGTATTTGGTCGGTTCTCGGATGGGAAGTATCAGGGGGTGTTGTTCGATTGTGTGACAGTGAAATTATACAAGGCCGTACGAGTAGACTACTTGGGCTTAGACTTAGAGTTACAGATATAATTCAAACATGAAAATCGGTGGATTACATCGTCGTCAAATTGTATTTGAAGAAAATGGTGTGGTCGGAAAAAAATATTATTTGGCGACATTGTTTTGAGAACGTTCACAAGGTCAGCCTGGTCAGGCAACTTCTGATCGCTTCCGGACACGACCAGGGAGGGGAAATTCGAATAGCAAAACAAGAGCCTCCCATATATGGGCATATGGGCACGGGTACGTGAGATGTGACTCGTAAATCGAGGGCGACGCTATGATTGACAATACGAAAGTCCTCATAAGGCAATACAATACAGAAAGCATTAATTGCGCCATTTCCAAAAGGCTCAGAGCGCTTACAAGATAAAACCTTAAAATTACAACTTAAACTACAAAATGTGAGTGTAACTTGAGCATAGTACGTACAATATATTATAGCAATTACAAAATAGATTAGAAACAAAATATAAACAGAAAAACTGTTTAAGGGAACAAATGAGTTTTAAGAGCTTTTTTGAACACACGTGTAGATGATGATTGTCTAATACAGATAGGTAGCTTGTTCCACTCTTTTGACGCACATGAGACGGGCCATGTGACTCGCAAATCGAGGGCGCTATCATTATTAGAGGCTTCAATCTCGGCAATTGGAAACTGTTTACAGTGGCACCGGCCTGACACGACGCCTAGCCTTTCGCTGAGGCGGTCGCCCTTCTGTCAGTTTACTGCGCATGCGGACATGCGCATTGCAAGCAATTGGGACGTGAAGTTAGGTCTATGTCAGCACTGCCGATTTTTCACCTAAATATTTCCCCAAAATGAGGATTCCTAGAATAGCCTAGAATCCTAATCAACATTTAATTACTAAAGAGTTCTAGGAACAGCGTTCATGATTTATACCGATGTCGTATCGCGAAATGCTCCACACTTTTGAAGTATTGCGATTCAATTGCACAAATGTGTAGCTAAAAGTGCGACGCAAGATGATTCCCTACTTGATATTTGATCACGTTCCATCAAAGCCAAACCTAAAAAGATTGAGTTTCATCTTCAAATATTTCTAAAAAAAGTATGATAAATCCTCAAGTATCGGCAGTTCATATTTTGTTTTTCGTCAGAGTCAAAATCCACATTGCTTTACATTACGTGCGCAGAAGTCTTACTGTTGGGTTAAATTTTTAAAAAATGGCGGTTTCTGCGCACATCGGAGCAATGTCATAAATTATAATCATGACGTCACTTTTGATACTAGTCTTGTTCCCATGCCGCCGAGTGTTACAAAAAGGCGCCAACAAAAATGACTTGGAATAAAACTAGTGGTGCACCATTAAAACACCAGGAAATTCCTTGAAGGAATCATTACAAAATGACGCTTAGTAAGAAGATGATGTAAACAATTATGAAATCCATTGTGACTCGTGAGTGCAATAATGCCTGTATTTCCTTTTGTTTTATTACTAAAATGTGTTAGTTCAAATTGTAAAATCTAGATCATGTACACGTTACGTACAAAATACTATATTTTGCTTGAAACGGGTGCATGCCAGATTATGTAGAACATGCAAAGTTGATGAAATATTAATTTTATTACTAGAAAAAAAAGTGCTATACAACATTTGAGAATTGCTACACAAAACTAATAGTGCATCGCACTTTTTGCTACACAAAAAAAATGCTGGAAATTGAACGCTGTCTAGGAATAACATACATGTGAGTGCATTTTAAAAGAGTTTAGTTATATTTGATGGGCAAATGATGATTTCAAAATATCATTTTCGCGACGTCAGATGTCAACATGGTTCAGAAGTCACGTATAAATGGTGGTCTCGTGCATCGGAAGAGCAAAAATCCTAGCACGTTAAAAGGTCACAGACTCCTTCGTAAAGAGTAGGGGATCATCCCGGTCTGTGTCCGTATACTCACTTTCCTAGGTTACAGGGAACTTGGCGTTACGTCCTAACTTGAAGGATCCTGCTAAGTATCGATGTAGATGTAGAGTGTAGATGAGGGGTGGTGTGGCTTTAGTTAGTATAGTGATAGTGAAGCATGAACGATAGTAAAAAAATCCACCATTGGTGCTATGAGGTAGGATTCAGAGCTTGTCCGACCACTACAAAACAAACTTGTTATCTTGCGATGAATCTCAATTGCCACGAATTGGTCAATTGGTCATCCCAACAAAATTAAAACGAATGAGACGCCCGATGTGACTTGCAAATCGAGGGTGCTATCACACTAGAGGCTTCTATCTTGGCAATTGGAAACTGTGTACAGTGACACCGGCCTGACACGACGCATGGCCTTTCGCATGCGAACAAACTCGTACAATCTTGCAGAACCAATCAGTCCCGGGAATTCGAGCCTACATTTTCTTTTTTGTGAGGATGTCAACTCGTGTAAGTTACGTATGCGTTTAGTACGTGCGCGATATTTTCCATTCGCTGGGATATGCCGTATATTTCATGAATTTTTCGCCATTAAATGATTTAATAAATCACTTTATAAAGTTCTTGTATGTATTTATATATGAATTCTGTTTTATCTCTTGCATTGTTTTTATGTTTTTCTTGTATTTCTGAAACCTTGATGAGTGAGGTCTAATGAGATAAATTTAAAAAAAACCCTATAAAATACTTACATGGAGAATACGGTTTATTCCGTGTTTGCCGACTGCTTTGACTGTCTGCGGTCCGACAAATCAACGGGTGGAATTCGGGAACTTTGACAGTTGTTGAAGAGACACAAGTGGTAGCGGTAAACGTAAAGAAGTACACACAAAGGAAGCCACTATATTAATCCGTTTAGACGACACATTCATGAATTTTCATTTTCACACCTCAGATAATGCGCTGTTTTTCTGCTTCCGTTTTTCGGTTTTTAAAATAAGGTAGGTAGGTAAGCACTGTTGGAGAACGTATTACTGATAATCTTATTTGCAAACGTAAACCTTTTGCGGTGTTCCAGAAATATTTCCACAAAAATTACTCGCTGCTGTGACACAGTTGTATGGCTATTTTCAGTGGTATGCACCTACCGTCCAGGCTACATTTGTAAAAAATGTCACTTGGGCTTAGCAAATACTTCGAGTTAATATTCAAACATGAAAATCGGTGGGTTACATCGTCGTCAAATGAAGCTTCAAAATTGCGATAATTTAAAAAAGAAGCAGGGGAAAATCTTTCCCTGGCTTGTATTCTCTTTTCATTCATGTTTGGTGTTGTTGCTCCGTAATAATATCAAACAGTTGCCAACCATACTTGACAATCACAGTTCACACACCTGGTCCATTTTGTTTTTTCAAAACACAAACTGCTCCCTCTATATACACTCCTATCACATGATAATACACAGATAGAATTTTAATTAAACACGCATTGTATTTATGGACAGTAATGTTCATGACCACCTAATTTGGATTTACTGTGGACACCTCATGATGAAACCGCATGATGTGCACATGTGGTCGATCGGCCGGCGAACAGACAGACGCTTGAGCTATGCCTAACAGAAATTTTGACCCATGATTTACAGCAAAATAGCATGGATGTAGCAATTTTGGACAATTCAGGAAATCCCATCAAGTTCTAGAAAATTTGGGATTCTACATTATGTATTTCAGGAAGAAAGAAATGTGTACATTGCACTGTATGTACACATTTCAGACCCATTTTGAAGCTAACTAATAAGGTTATTTTGACATTTTAATTTTATTTGTTTTTGAATGTGTTTTGTCCGTCGTCATCCCCCCCCCCCCCCCCCCCCCCCCCCCCCCCCCCCCCCCCCCCCCCGCTCCCTCACCCACCCCACTGCAAACCATGATTTCTTAGCCCTGTTGAAGGAACGGGATGCCCAGGTTTGGGATGTAATACACATTTCAGATCCATTTTGAAGCTTACTAATAAGGTTATTTTGACATTTTTATTTTATTTGTTTTTTAATGTGTTTTGCATTGAAGGCATTCGATGCCCCACCTAGTTGCCTTGATGCCTCAAATTATGGATGTTTTCACTCCATTCAAAAGTACATAATGGCCTTGGATAAAGTTGATGCCCCTTTCAAATTGCCTTAAGGGGGGACTTAAGGAAGTTTTTTGTTGAATTTTGTTAGTGCTGTAATTATTGAACCATGACTCAAATGTGTATAAAAGTATACCTTTTTGGAAAGGAAATGGATCTTTTTTGACCCAATTTTTTTGAACAAAGCTAACAAACATAATTTTGAGTTAAAAATGCCCAAATCACTTGATGATGATGTTAAGACACTACTGGAGGGACGAATTTTTTTTTTTATAATCTAATCCAATATATTTTGAAATTTTGACAAAAGAGTAAAAAAAAATTAAAAATCATTTTTTTCACGTTTTAGATTAGGTTTAAAAAAAAAAAAACCGTCCCTTCATTAGTGTCTTAACATCATTATAAAGTGATTTGGCAATTTTTTTCTCAAAATTATTTTTTGTTAGCTTTGTTCAAAAAAATCAACATTTTTGGTCAAAATTTAAACAGCTCCTGCTTTTCCTCTATGAGCAATTCTCCACGAAATGTTAAGTGTTGAAGTTCAGTATTTTCTTTAACCAATGCATCAATGATCTACATGTAAGCTCTATGATTGGTGAATTCTCTAATTTAATGTCATTCCCTTCATTGTTTCAACACCAATAGCGCCCTATGTTTATAACATGTGGGCGGAGATATTGTCATGCATAAATTACGCCACCACTCAACAAAGCTGAACTTTTAGGCGATATAAAAACAACAGAGGGCGGTTGCTATTATGTCCCAAATTTCAAATTTATAGCGATGTGAGTTGCTGCAGTTCACCGCATCACTGAAGGAATCTGGAAATAAAAGTAATTCTCATCATAAAATAGGCTAAAGCTGAGCTGCATGCTTGTTAGTGGGCAAGATGAGGCATGCATCGCCTTGGGCAGGTGAGTAAATTAGTAAACTATCGACAAGATTGTGAAAAAAGTACTGTTTTTCTTGAAAATGGTTGATTTTAGACACCTTTTTAAAAAAAATGGGGGGGAATCAGTCTCTGCATATGCCGGGGATCATACCTGGGCCGTGTGCGTGCAAGTCAGACTCCATACCGACTGCGCTAACGGGTAGACAAATAAAATTGCCATTTGATTGCCTGCAGGATCGTGGCACAAGATAGGCTGGTCGAGCTGGCGATACCATTTGGTAGCAGCATAAGAATTTGTAGTGTGTAGGATGGGGTTATTTTAAGATCCGTAATAATGTGTTATGCATGCATAATTGTAATGCAAACACAACCTGTCTCAAAAAACAACTCTTATTGTGCATTTTTGTCGCCATGCTTGCTTACATTATAATGGTCGACAGGGTTCTAGCCAGGACCATTTTAGAACCGGGTAAATTTACTGACGGCGAACGGAGAAAATGTAGCGAACGAAGTGCAGTGGATCATGGCATGGGATCCAGAGGCCTTCTTAATGTCTTTTTAGGGTTTTTTAATGCACTTTGAGGGTTCCTGCCACATAATTTCTTGTTTTATGAGGCAGTTTAATGATTTTATCCACAAATTGTAAACAAATTGCCAGCCCAATTCCGGGCCCAGTGGTGGGCGGGCCCGCCCGGCGCCGCCCGTCCTAGCTAGAACCCCGATGGTCGATTAAAAAAAAGTACCCTATTAAATTCTACCCTTGTACCAAGTAATTAAGATCCCGAGTGATCCCCAGGTGTTGGCAGTCAGGTCCCTGATAATCTACTCAAAAACTGACATCCTTGTCAGTCAATTTTAAATGATGATTAGAGTTCACCTCTCTTATATGGCCTTGTGTTATACTCTAATGGGACATTTATTTCATTTACACTTCGGAGAATAGAATATTCAGAGGCAGCACATCTACAAGTATGTCAAAAAAGTGCACTTAAATTTATTTCCCAAAAGACAGCACAGTTTTGCCAAAAATGTAGTCGCTCAAGAAGTAGCCCAATTGACATTCAGTGTTGTTGCTTTTTTTTGGCCTTTTTTTGTTTATTTATCAAGTGAGGTATGAGGGTTGGTGGGAAAACTTACATATGTGATGCGATCTGAGAAAACCCGTCGGATGTCGCAAAATGTGAACTAGGGATTATGGGTAAAATAGGAAGAAAAAAAAGAAAGAAAAAAAAAGAAGAAAAAAATCTTTATTTTTAGATTTGTTTAAAGAAAATTAGTTTCCAGTACTTTGTGTCATCATCTTTCATGAAATTTCACCTTGACAAACTTACTTAAGTCACTTTTATTATTAACCTTATAATGTTATTATATTGAATTATGTATCTTTTTGGCCTGTTTTCATGATTTCTTGTTTTGTAGCTTTTGGTGACATCACAATCATCATTCACTCATAACTTTTTTTGTAGTGATCGTAGAAAAATGATCGAAACAGTTCTGTAATCAGCACAGTTTTAGCTTTCTTATGTTATAAATATCTCCAATATGAAAAATGCCACCATGTGGCGGGTTTTCACAGATCGCATCACATATCGTTGTCGCTGTTCTGTTGAAACCATGTATGTTTTCCGGCCCTTCCACATGCATAAAATAAAACTGTGCAACGGTTATTGCATAGGTTGCTCTATGTTCAGGGACAAGAGAGCACTTACAATGTGTTGATTAGATATGTTTTAGCCCTTGAACATGTCTAGAGCAGACTGTCCAATAGTTATACATAGGAAGGAATTACTTTATACATTCTGAAGGGCCGAATGGAGATTTGATGTTTTGACAGAACAGTGACGATATCGTATACCACATTTATAACATACATGTACCCTGTGTAAAAAAAGAAGATGGACCAATTAACCATTTTCAAAATAACAACGATACATGCTCAGGGGAGAGAGAATATAAATGCAAAATTGCATGAAAGAGGTATAAGATCTGCCTTTTGATATTTGGTTTTGTAGATTATTCATGGTTTGGACAACAACAAAATGTTTTCTATGTGCACGACCGACTTATTTTTTTAGAGATTGGTGAAAAATGTTCATGTGCAAATGAATACTGGCCCACATTTTTTTTGGGGGGGGGTTGTCAAAAACCGACAACATATTTACAGATTAGAAACATTACGGTCATTTTGAAGGAAAACAACCGACCTACATGTTATACAACCTGATGTGAGGTCCGTTTCCCCATAGAACAAGGGTGCTTGTTTTCGTCGCTTATCTCTGAAAAGATAGATATCAGTCAAAATTAATTTATAATGGAATAAGCTCTTTGAACTCTATCTCCATGAAACATTCAAATGATATGAACCACTGCTATTGGTACACCAGATATACTGCCTGGCCACTGCGGTAATAGCTTACATTGGTCTGTGGGGTACCATTGATAATTTAAAGAAGAATAAAACTTAAAACTAATTTTTTAAAAGCTCGGTGCAAAGTAGATATGATATGTCAAAAGTTATTAACTCTGAGAGGAAAGATTCATGTTTTGAAACTAAGGTTAAAAAGATTGAGGTATAGTCACTTTAAAAGTAGCCCAAATGACTTACCAATCATAAAATGAGGTGTCTGGCAACACCCATCAACCTTGCAGCTCAATCTGAAGCTAAATATATTTTTCCATATAAAAGGCACGTAATACAAGTAGATTGTAGAAGTCACTTGTTGTTTGGCCTTTTTTGCCTGTAGGCTGACTGCTCTTTTTAAGGAGTTGGTATAGGTATAGCGTTATTTTTTTCTCTTTAGTAGCCCAATTGGGCTCAATTATTGTCATATTACCACCCAATTGGGCTACTTCTGGAAAGTAAATAATTGGCCATTTTGACTTTTGGGCTGCTTTATGCAACTGCATGTGTCATTGATACGGTACCCTACATGTATGTGCACACAGCGCATTAGGTTGGTATGTTAAATATATACATCAACCGACACAAAAACTAGCCAATGGTCTTTCATGATGCAAAAGGCAAAAGCACATGCTCTATCCAATCTACGGCTTGACCAGTTATGCCACGTCCGTATAATGCAGGCAAATGCAATGTGCATTGTATCAATGTTTTAGTGAAATTTGGGCTACTTTGTTCTATCAATTTTACATCTGCGGCAACACTTTTTGTTGTTGCTATACTAGACAATTGTCTTGATGTTGAACAAGTATCCGAAAGCGGTTGTTGTCAATCATAAGCCAAATACGCACTCTAACGTTCAACATACATTGAGAGGACTTGCTTCATTAAGTGCATATTTTTGTATTATTCGCACAAAATCTGTTTGAAATTTATCAAATGTGCAACATTTAATGAAGATTCTCAAATTTTGTCTGATGACGTCACACAAAATTGCAGAGGAGGAAACTTGCAGTGAAAATCAGCACACACAATGTTCGAGACATAGCATATTCTTATTAACAAGCAGTTAATTCAGAGTAATTTGCTGGCAAACGGGATTTCTCGGATTGCAGACGAAGACAACAGGACCAATATGGAACAAACACTTTTTTGTACAAGGATAGAATTGTGTGTCGCTGATTTGTTCAAAGCTTTGCTATCGACCCAAGATGAGCCCTTATGTGTTTTTTAATTATTTTGATTCCGTATTCTGGAAAGGAATTGGAGATATGGTTAATATCCTCCCGAAAAGTTTGACGTTGCTATCAACTGTGGATGTGTTATTTTAAAGGATTGTTCAAGGAAGGAATACCAACATTTTGAAAAAGTTTGGAGAAAATGTGCCTCTGCTATCTACTGAAGATGCCATATTGCTTGCACTGTGTAGAGCTATGGTTTTTAATTGCATTGAAAGATACTTGATGTGTTTTGGGAAGGAAAGATTGCTATTTACTGAAGATTTCAAATCAGACATTTTTGGGCCACAAGCATCTTAATGATTTTCTTGCACTAAAATGTTTGTGTAAAACGTTTGCAATTGTTTCAGATAGATTAACACACAAATTAATACAAAGTGCTCAGCAGGTACAAAATCCTTAAACATTCATCAATCTGGGTAAATGTCAATTAACTTGTATCAAAGTGCTGGGATCATTTTGAAGCTGAGCGTGTCAGACAGTGTCGTTAAGTGATATCAGACTGATCTAAAACCCTCCCTTTGCAAAATGGGGAATGCATGTGTTGGTACCAGGATCAAAGTTCAGTTGACGGTAGGAGATGAAGCCATTGAGAGGGAGAAAGTGAAGAAGAAACCTGCGATGATACCGCGACTTGAAGATACGCCTCAACGCAGAGATAAGCCTCAGATGGGCGAAAGGCCTTGGCGCAGAGTTTTGCCACGGCTTGCAGATATCATGTCTCTTCTCGGAGATACATCTGGACACAGTGGAGATACTAAGAAAAGCACTGTGGATAGTTTAGGTAGTCATGGAGGCCAATGTGGTGGAGATATGAGGATGTTGTCAAATTTGACAAGAACGGATGCATCACAACTAGTTGGTATTCAGAAATGTTGGGAGGGCAGTCTCAGTGATGACTCGCAACCGGACGACGTGGACTATTATCTGCCAGAAAGTTGGGCAAAGATGAAGTGGAGAAAGGCACTAGAGCTCATTAGGTTGAGATGGATGCAGGAAGGAAGAAGGTGTAGGGAGAGATTGGTTAGATATCCAAACAAAAATAGATGGGACGAACGTTGTCGGGGGTCATCATTGAGTAATCATCAGGCCCTTGCCTATGAGGATTGCATTAGAAGAGGATCTAATGGTAAGTGGTGTACTGACATTCAGGTGCTCAGCTACGATGATGGGCAGATGGAAGGGTCGAAGGTTGATGCCGTGAATGATGAACAGCACTTTACACAGTATGAAAATATTGAATTTAGAAGATGGTTGAATGATGAACAAGATGAGCGAAAGTCTAACAATGAATGTCCTCATAATCATCAGAAAGATGGGGTTTACACAGATGGTCCTGTTGGAAGAAGGTCAAATTTGAGTGGCAATGGTGTTAACAATAAATGGAACACTGCTATAGGCAAAGTACAAAATAGTGGCAGAATACTCAAGCCATCTCTACCCACCTTAGTGTACAACGTCAGTAGTCGTCTTGGGAAGAATTCGGCAGTAGGTACTGTGGACTCTCATCAGCACCTTAGTAATAGGGACTCTTTGGAATTAGGTGACGAGTGCAAATATGACATGCTGGAAGTAGGTGACGAGTGCGAATATGACATGCTATCCGACAATGCAAGCTTGAAGGGCAGTTATGAAAGAGTTGAGCTGGAAAAATCAAATAGTGATTTGCAGCACAGTTTATCAAGTAATTCGCTATGCAGTGATGATTCAATAGGTTCATGTAAAGAGTATGGAAGTACTCTTGTACACCAAGACTCTTTACGCATTCCAGATCCAGTTTTGTGTGAATACGATTACCCTGTACGAGACCTAAAAACACCTTCGCTCAGTGTCCAAGATGCCGACTCTTTGAGCGAAGAAGTAACACATCAGTCTGAATGGGGTGCCTTTGTACACCAAGACTCTTTGCAATTTCCAGATCCAGTTTTACGTGAAAATAATTACCCTATACGAGACCTAAAAACACCTTCACCCTGTGTTCAAGATAATGACTCTTTGAGCGAAGAAGTACCAAATGAGTCTCAGAGGAAGACTCAATGGGGTGTCTTTGTACTAGAAGATTCCTTAAGCATACCGGATTGTGATGATTATGACTATGATATGTTGGCAGACAATGCTAGCTTAAAAGGCAGTTTTGATATTGTTGAGTTGGAAAAATCCAACTCTGATTTATTAAGACAGCATAATGATATACAACAGGAATACGACGCTTCCTGGTTAGAGGTAGGTTTGTGCCATGGACGAGTGTGTTTTGTTTTTATTTTTTTCAGTCTTTCTTTCATTGTAAACAAACATGCATGTTGGTCCAAAAATTGTGTTGCTTCTACTCGACGGTTTTGCAAGTATTGTAGGGAGGTTCTAACTTCTAGCGGATGCGCACAAAGTAGCTGGTACAGAGGTTGTAGTGGATGTCTAGGTAGGTTCTAGTGGATGCCCAGGGAGGTTCTAGTGGATGTCTAGAGAGATTCTAGTGAATGTGCAGGGAGGTTCTAGTGGATATCTAGGGAGATTCTAGTGGATGTCTAGGGAGATTATAATGGATGCACAGGGAGGTTCTAGTGGATGTCTAGGGAGATTCTAGTGGATGCACAGGGAGGTTCTAGTGGATGTCTAGGGAGATTCTAGTGGATGCACAGGGAGGTTCTAGTGGATGTCTAGGGATATTCTAGTGGATGCACAGGGAGGTTCTAGTGGATGTCTAGAGAGATTCTAGTGAATGTGCAGGGAGGTTCTAGTGGATGTCTAGGGTGATTCTAGTGGATGCACAGGGAGGTTATAGTGGATGCACAGGGAGGTTCTAGTGGATGTCTAGGGAGATTCTAGTGGATGTCTAGGGAGATTCTAGTGGATGCACAGGGAGGTTCTAGTGGATGTCTAAGGATATTCTAGTGGATGCACAGGGAGGTTCTAGTGGATGTCTAGAGAGATTCTAGTGAATGTGCAGGGAGGTTCTAGTGGATGTCTAGGGAGGTTCTAGTGGATGTCTAGGGAGATTCTAGTGGATGCACAGGGAGGTTCTAGTGGATGTCTAGGGAGATTCTAGTGGATGCACAGGGAGGTTCTAGTGGATGTCTAGGGAGATTCTAGTGGATGCACAGGGAGGTTCTAGTGGATGTCTAGGGAGATTCTAGTGGATGCACAGGAAGGTTCTAGTGGATGTCTAGAGAGATATTCTAGTAGATGCCCAGGGAGGTTCTAGTGGATGTCTAGGGAGATTCTAGTGGATGCACAGGGAGGTTCTAGTGGATGTCTAGGGAGATTCTAGTGGATGCACAGGGAGATTCTAGTGGATGCACAGGGAGGTTCTAGTGGATGTCTAGGGAGATTCTAGTGGATGCACTGTCTAGGGAGATTCTAGTGGCCTAGGGAGATTCTAGTGGATGCACAGGGAGGTTCTAGTGGATGCACAGGGAGGTTCTAGTGGATGTCTAGGGAGATTCTAGTGGATGCACAGGGAGGTTCTAGTGGATGTCTAGAGAGATTCTAGTGAATGTGCAGGGAGGTTCTAGTGGATGTCTAGGGAGATTCTAGTGGATGCACAGGGAGGTTCTAGTGGATGTCTATGGAGATTCTAGTGGATGCACAGGGAGGTTCTAGTGGATGTCTAGGGATATTCTAGTGGATGCACAGGGAGGTTCTAGTGGATGTCTAGAGAGATTCTAGTGAATGTGCAGGGAGGTTCTAGTGGATGTCTAGGGTGATTCTAGTGGATGCACAGGGAGGTTATAGTGGATGCACAGGGAGGTTCTAGTGGATGTCTAGGGAGATTCTAGTGGATGTCTAGGGAGATTCTAGTGGATGCACAGGGAGGTTCTAGTGGATGTCTAGGGATATTCTAGTGGATGCACAGGGAGGTTCTAGTGGATGTCTAGAGAGATTCTAGTGAATGTGCAGGGAGGTTCTAGTGGATGTCTAGGGAGGTTCTAGTGGATGTCTAGGGAGATTCTAGTGGATGCACAGGGAGGTTCTAGTGGATGTCTAGGGAGATTCTAGTGGATGCACAGGGAGGTTCTAGTGGATGTCTAGGGAGATTCTAGTGGATGCACAGGGAGGTTCTAGTGGATGTCTAGGGAGATTCTAGTGGATGCACAGGGAGGTTCTAGTGGATGTCTAGAGAGATATTCTAGTAGATGCCCAGGGAGGTTCTAGTGGATGTCTAGGGAGATTCTAATGGATGCACAGGGAGGTTCTAGTGGATGTCTAGGGAGATTCTAGTGGATGCACAGGGAGATTCTAGTGGATGCACAGGGAGGTCTAGTGGATGTCTAGGGAGATTCTAGTGGATGCACTGTCTAGGGAGATTCTAGTGGATGCACAGGGAGGTTCTAGTGGATGCACAGGGAGGTTCTAGTGGATGTCTAGGGAGATTCTAGTGGATGCACAGGGAGGTTCTAGTGGATGTCTAGAGAGATTCTAGTGAATGTGCAGGGAGGTTCTAGTGGATGTCTAGGGAGGTTCTAGTGGATGTCTAGGGAGATTCTAGTAAATGCATGTATCTATTTTATTCTCTCTTTTTTACAGCTTTCTGGAGAAGTTGATGATTGTAACTGCAAAGTTGAGTCTGTGTCGACCTTCAACAACTTGAGAGTCTACCCAGATTAAAAACGGTCCAGTTGCTGAACAATGTTCATGGAAATAGACATAATACATACATCTATTTTATTCTCTCCTTTTTACAGCTTTCTGGAGAAGTTGATGATTGTAACTGCAAAGTTGAGTCCGTGTCGACCTTCAACAACTTGAGAGTCTACCCCCGATTAAACAGTCTAGTTGCCACCGACTACTTCAAGTTCTTCAAGGTAAATTAGATAAGCATTGCGCTATTCCAGTTAAAATCCATACACCCCCTATGGAAGACATGGTCCGTTTAATCTTCCATACAGGGTGTGTATTCAAATGGAGTTACCCATGCAGGTAACCCTTTTTTGTTGAAATTCACAAGTTAAAATTTAAATGTCTTCCACCCGGGGGGGGGGGAGGCTCTCAACACTTTTTGGGGGGTATGGGTGTACCGCACAGGGTGTCAAAAAAGGGGGGGGGGGGCTAAAGAACTGAACTGAGTGGATTTCATGATGAAAATAGGGTCTTAAGAACTGATTTTTTCAAAGAAGTACAGTTAAGCCCACAATTATCTATACCCCTTGGAAAATATGAGTTTTTTGCGTTTTTCTCATATCTATACCAGCTGGAGTGGTGGAGCTTTCGCTTTACACTAAAGACAATTAGTTTGCAAGTACAAATCAATATATTTGGGCTCAACATTTTTTGCATAACAATAGAATTGAACAAAAATTATGTTTTTATGCCTGTCCAAAATTATTCATACCCCATACCAAGTCTAAGGATTGAGGCCACTTTTTGTGATAATACACATGTTTTTGACATTCCAAACATTCTTTATATTGTGTGGTAGGCTTTTATATTGTTATATAATTATTCCATGATGTGTGCATACAATGTGGATGCATTACAAATGTGTCCTATTGAATGTACAATGAGGGATATTATAGGACAACACTCTAGCTCTTTGACAGCATGGCGAAGAAGATCAAATTATTTTTTTTGTGCATATTGTGAATGCTCACAAAAAGGGGAAAGGCTACAGAGCTATTTCAAAACAATTCCAAGTGCAAGAATCCACCACACAAAGCATAATTAGGAAGAACAAGACGTTCAACTCACTAAAAAACATTGAAGGATGCAGTCGGAAGCCAGCGGTGTCCCCTTGTTTGGCAAGAAAAGTATTGCGAAAGGCCAACAACAATCCACAGATCACCATCAATGCTCTTCTGAACAACCTTGGCAATTATTGGACCAAAATATCATGGCAGACACTCTAGCATATATGGCACATGAGAGGTCTCCATGGAGGCCGACCAAGAAAGACTCTACTCCTTAAAAGAGACACAGAGAAACTTGTCTTGCATCTTAAGCAACCCCAACACTAAAGACCAAAAACTTGGATCTTTGTCCAGAAGTGCTCTTGCAAATGCTAGATGAGTTTCACATTGTCTCTTTTCAGGAGTAGAGTCTTTCTTGGTCGGACTCGGAGTCCATGGAGAACTCTTGTGTACTATGTCTGCTGGAGTGTCTGCCTTAATATCTTGGTCCAAGACTCACCAAGGTTGTTCAGGAGAGCATTGACGGTGATATGTGGATTGTTGTTGGCCTTTCACCATACTTTTCTTGTCAAACAAGGGGACACTGTTGGCTTCCAACCGTGTTCTTCAGGGTTTTTAACTGATTTGAACTGATTTGAACTGTCTTGTTCTTCCTAATTATGCTTTTTATGGTGGAATTTGGCACTTGAAATTGCTTCGAAATAGCTTTGTAGCCTTTCCCCTCTTTGTGAGCATTCACAATGCACAAAAAAGGTCCTCACTGAGTTATTTAATCCCCTTCGCCATGCTGTCAAAGAGCTAGAGTGTTGTCCTATAATATCCCTCACTGTACATTCAATAGGACACATTTGTAACGCATCCACATTGTATGGAATAATTGCATAACAATATAAAAGCCTATCACACAATATAAAGAATGTTTGGAATGTCAAAAACATGTGTATTATCACAAAAAGTGGCCTCAATCCTGAGACTTGGTATGGGGTATGAATAATTTTGGACAGGCATAAAAACACAATTCTTGTTCAATTCTATTGTTATGCAAAAAATGTTGAGCCCAAATATATTGATTTGTACTTGCAAACTAATTGTCTTTAGTGTAAAGCAAAAGTTCCACCACTCCAGCTGGTATAGATATGAGAAAAACGCAAAAAACACATATTTTTCAAGGGGTATGAATAATTGTGGGCTTAACTGTAGGTCTTGAGAACTGGCCCCATAGTTCAATTTTGCTTAGCAAAAACACAAATGTTCAATTTTGTTGGTTTTAGAACGCAAAATTTTCGAAGAATTGGGGCTTTTTAACGCAAAATTTTGCGATTTTTGAATTTTCAATAAAATTGGGGTCTTAAGAACTGATGCAGGCTCAAAAGGGGGTCATAAGAGCTAGCAGCAGAGGGTGATAAAGGAGGTCTTCAGCGCGGCACACACCTATACCCTTTTCCAATGTCAGTGCCCCCCCCCCCCCCCGGGTCTTCCATAGTGGGTGTATGGATTTCAAATGGAATAGTCACATTGGGGATAGTAGATTTTCTGTCGTTTCAAAGTATTTGTTGTTCATTACATGGTAATTTGGGTGAATTGCCAGTGTCAGAAGGTTTGCCTTGTTGCCACCACCACCCCCCCCCCCCCCCCCAAAAAAAACACCAGAACAACAAATCCATATTTGAAAGAATTGTTAGGTTTTTCCTTCCCTCCCCACCCACTCCCCCCCCCCCCCCTCCATCACAAGCCAGCTGCCTCTCTCAATGCCCCTCCCATTCAATAACCCTCCCATTCAATAACCTACACTGTAGTTGCTGCTGCTGTACGATAACCTTTTGAAAGATCCCTTATATTCCAGATTAACCGGACCCCTACTGTATACAATTTTACTTAAAAACTGTAGGATTGTGAGATGTTTTTTTAGTTGGTACGAGCAACAAGTAGTGAATTACTGTAAAACACTTGCGGGTACTTAAGGAGGTGTCCCGCAAGCATAAAAGTGTGCATTATATATGTTAGACAAATAACTATCGAGGCCAACTTTTGTAATTAAATGGAACAAAACACCACACATATGACAAAAACAAATAAAAAACGCAATCTCTCAACATGCATTTTTTTAAATTCGCAGCGATCGAAAGTCCCGGTGTCGATAGTCATACAATAACGTCATCGACACCGGGACTTTCAATCGCAACAAATTTAAAAAAATGCATGTTGAGTGATGGCAGTTTTTATTCATTTTTGTGACTAGTATGGTGTTTTGTTCTACACAATTACGTAATTTCGGCTCGATAATTATTTTTCTAACAAATAATGCTAAATGTTGTACTTGCGGGACCCTTCCTTTAATATCGTGAATAACCAAAAGCAAACATTTTTGTGATTCCGAAATTTGACTCTGATTGTATGCTCTTACCATGGTTTATTTCGCGCGGATTTGATTTCGTGAATTTAAGGTTGTGAAATTCACGAAATTAAGTGATTTTACAGAACATGTATCACAAAATATGGTATAATCATACCTAAAATTGAGGATCCTAGATCTAAAAGGGGGTTAAGTCACAATCTTGTGAAATTGTAGTTAAGTATCAGTTTCTGCTACAAGAAGGTTCTCTGCACCCTCTGTTCAAATGTTACAGTTAAGTCATGTGGTAAAGCTATGTAAGAGTCCATGGGAGGTACAACCCGAGTGGGTCAAGTCCACACATGGACACAATGAAACCCAGTTTTTGCCATTTTTCTCAATGTGACTTAACCCCCTTTTAGATCTAGGGTCCTCAATTGGTGTTAGTGTTCTCTATGAAAAAAGTGAATTTTGCTGCTTTCTTTATTAGAACCACTAGAGCAATAAATTATAGTGACTAACTAATCTTCTTTGTAAATTAAATGCGAGTTTATCTTTTAAACGACATGTTTAACAAAACCCACTTTTAAACTCGGCGAATCTTGTCCCTATTAGAGTGGTTGTGCGTTCACTGTACATGTATACAGGTATTCAATTTATTGTGGCTGAAAAGGTTATTACAACAATAAATTGAATACAATAGATAACGACGGAATTCCTCAAATGATTGGGTATTTTTAAGACTATACGATCTGCCCGTCAGCTTGCATCGGGCACGGTTGAGTAATCATTCAACGCATACAGTTAGTATACGATTTTATAGTTAAAGGGGCATTGAGAGATACGTATGGGAGTGCGCCCTTAAATATCCTGGAAATCAGGTTTTTTGCATCAAAGTTTTACTTAGGCATATACGAACTATACCATCTGAAACAGTTTACCAACATTCGCCGTTTATCATATAAAATTTCATGATTTTCTTAGTTTCGATATGATGATATCGAAACTAGGTGCTGAATTTGGAAGTTATACTATCGTTTTACATGCAGACTTTCCGCCCGGAAGTGCTGTTATTTGCTTATTTGGCATGATATGAAGGCGATGTCGGAATTGTATGACATTTTGTATTTGGGCTATGTTGATGATTATCTCATTTAGTATATCGATACATCTCTCAATGCCCCTTTAAACACACATTAAACTACCCCTATATACCCATGTTTAAAGTTAGACACTGTTCAGTGAGTTAGACGCGTTTAAGTTGAACAGATAAGATGTTTCCATATCACATGACGTTAGGTAGGTGAAGGTTGTACATACATGTAAGTAAAGGCAATTGTATCTGTTAACCCTAACCCCGGTTTAGGATTTTTGACCGGGATCACAATTTTCGAGGAAAAAACACCAACTAAATCTCCGGGAACCTGCCGGGATTCGATCCTGGGACCCTCCGTTCTCGAGCCCCACCTTCCTAACACTAAGCCACGGCCCTCAGCTACACATTCGTGCAGTATACTGCACTCATTATATAGGCTCGGTTGACTACGTCATCGAAAACCGACGGCGCATGCGTTTGGAGAGGGACTTTGGATTAGCATTTTTTAGCACTCAGGGGAGTTAGGGTTAAGTAACATTTTGGTAAGGATTTGGACAAAGCACAATAGGGCGGGTGAATAATCTTGATTTTCAGGAAGAATATACACCTACTCAATTATTTACATCCAGGTTAAATATTGAAATCCTTTTTTTCAAAGTATTAATCGGGTTTTTTCTTCCATTGGTCGTTAGCATTGTATTGTTATGATCATATAGGCATAAGTGTTTGATATTTGTTAATATTACAATGAAACATTTCAATCAATGGTAATAAAACTATAATTACTCCAGCAGATGGTGACCAATTAATTCATTTTGAATATTGAAAGTGTCATTATCTGTTGTTTATCTGATAATATAGGTTGACATCTGTCAATTTTAGATATATGGTGTAAGTGTTTTCAACATTGATTAAAGGTGCATTGTTGGATATTTGGGTAAAATTGTAGTGTGGAATGTACCTAATTAATGCATTATCTCTTATTCCATAAAAAGGGAAGCACCATTTGATATTCACAGGCCTGGAAAAAATAGGCAAATTAGGAAGCTCCTTGCTGGGAAATTTGGGCATTTGTAGGGAACTTTGCTCTGCCCATATAAAGAGATACATAAAAATAGTGGGAAATTGTCCATTTTGGAGGGAAATTTGGGTTAGTTTGCCGGGAAATCAACATTTTTTACAGGCCTGCATATTCAGTAGGTGGGCGGAGATTGGATAAAAAAGGGGCCAGAATTTATATTGTTTGGCTTTTTACCCCCCCCCCCCCCCCCGCTAAAAAATACTGAGTTCTAACTGAGGGTCGTGGCTTAGTGGGTGGGACGACGAGCCAACGGACGGAGGGTCCCCGGATCGATTCCCGGCTGGACCGGCGATTTAGTTGGTCATTTCTCTTCCAAATTGTGATCCTGGTTAAAAACCCAGTTAGGGGGTTAGGGTTAAATCTTACTTTAGTTACCTCGTAGCTTGCTGCTTTATTTGCATTTTGTTTGGCAATTTGAGCCAAACCACAGATATTGGAACACATGGCTTATCATCTGATATTGGAACACATAGATTATCATCTGTAATGTAATTTTTGAAAAATCTGATACCATGTATGCTGGGCTCTAACCTGATAAGTGATACATTTGTATTAAAGCGGGCATTGGTAGTCTGTTTTCACAATAGAATGTTGCTTTTAGTGACTGTTATGATACAAAACTGTCATTAGAAAATTTGCAACAGTGAAAGTTTATATACTTTAAAAATTGTGAATATGTTTCATTAACCCTAACCCTACTACACCACACAGCAACAACATGGCCAGCCTGGTTTTATAACCTGGCGTGCAAGTTATGGGGCTACAAAATGGACCCAGGCTATATTACGAGGTGACCTTTCTGGCGAGCGTAGCGACCCAGATTTTTTTCTTCATATTTATACATTTTGGCTGGTATTGTGAGTCTTTATTATAACCCGAACAAGTTAGAACATTCTGAGCAGAAACGTATAATCCAGTGAAAGGTTCTTCTTTGTGAGCATTGGTGCAAAGATGAGATGAGGTGAAAAGCATGCAATAAATGGCATTTGTTTAAATCATGAAATTGGATTTTGTAACAGTATACAACCCTGTGGCTCTAATTTCTCGACTGTTGATGATTATAATCTTTTCTGTGCCTCAGACAATATAGTGGAAAAACATAATTATATATAATTATGTTTTTCCACTATATTGTCTGAGGCACAGAAAAGATTTGCTGTCCAGAAGTCGTCTCATAGTAAAAGTTTTTGAAGTCGATATGTTTTAAGAAAATATGCGCGAAGCGCAGAAAAAAATTGCATTTACACTCTAAAATAGCCTCTAAAACAGGGCTCAAATTACACAAGCAAAGGGCGATTAGCCCCCAGCTTTCACAAAATAGCCCCCTGAGAAAATGTTGGCCTATGGTTAAAAGTACTAAAGGGGCGATTTTTGGCAGAATTTGCTCAAAATAGCCCTCATAGCCCAAAAAGTATTTTAACCCCTGCTCTAAAATCACCCAATCACCACCATCTTTATAGTTTACACCCCCCCCTGTTTAAGAATAAAAAGTTAAATAACCCCCCCTATTTCAACATATGAAAGTTACATACCCCCCCCCCCCCCCCCCCCCCTATAGTTTACCCAACCCCCCTCCAGGATAAATAATGAACGGCCCCTTAATGACAATGCTAAAGACTTCTCAGGCTTTTGTGATGGTTCCTGTTGAGCAATCTTGAATTGAGACACACATAGCTTTAAGGAATTGTATGTACCTGGTCCCCCATTCATGTGTTCCTATATGTGTGGCCAAACGCATTGGAATTTATACGGCTAGTGCTTCTGGAAAATACTCTAGGAGCACTATGTGTTGACAAATTCTTATCTTTGCTTCTAGATATTTCTACATGTAGAATCCCAAGTTTGTAGAATTTCAAATATCCCAATTTCACAATGTGTTAATAAGGTACCGTATAAAATAAAATAAAGTATTTATTCCCCAATCAAGAAAGATTAATTATGGCACACTCTATCTATAGATGTCCTTCACCTGCGGATAGGAAACAAAATGGGTAAAAGCCTTGTGTTTAGGTTGTCATGGTGCTCAAGCTGTACATTCCTTTTGCCTTATAGCTTCTCCTTTCTTGTTAATTATTAAAGGGCTAAGATGAAGGATGCAGTATGGTGTTAATATACTAATTGAATGTTATATCTTCAGTAGGGAATTGACCAATACAAGTGATGAGCTAGTGTTCAAGGATTTCAATCCGGGGGGGGGGGGGGGGGGGTGGACACTCAACTTGTTTTTAGACGAGTATGCACGGTGCTTATTTTCGTAAGTGGTAAACGAGTGAACAGATCATCACTGAAATGCAGGCTAGTGTTCAAGGATTTCAATCCGGTGGGGGGTGTGGGGGGGGGGGGGGGGTGTGGACACTCGACTTGTTTTTAGACGGGTATGTGCGGTGCTAATTTTCGTAAGTGGTACCCGAGTGAACAGATCATCACTGAAATGCATTGTAATGATGCCATAACCAGTAATATGCATGATAGTAACAAATTATGGAAAACAATTAAGTAAATTGTACCTAACAAAAAATCAGTTGTGCCTACTTCAATTTCTAACAAAGAGGGTAAATGTTCTGGCAATAGTAAAGATATGGCAGATGAATTTAATAAGTATTTTACTTCAATTGGTGATAAACTAGGCAGTAAATTCAATGAGCATAATAATGTAAAATGTCCTTGTAATAGTGCATGTTCAAGTGACAACTGTATTGGTATTGATAATAATTTTAAATTTGGTACAATTTCAGCTGAGTTTGTCTTTAAACATATAAATAACATGCAAAATAGTAAATCACCAGGACTAGATCAGTTCAATGTCAGGTTGTTGAAATTGGCTGTGCCCTTCATTTCAAATTGCATTGCTCATATCTGCAACCTGTCTCTGAATGCATTCTACTTTCCCTGATGGTTGGAAGAAAGCTAAGGTGACACCAATATTCAAATCAGGTGACAAAACAGATGTAGGTAACTATAGGCCCATCTCAGTATTACCAATTGTTTCTAAAATTATTGAAAGGGCTGTTCATGATCAATTATATGTTTACCTAACAAATGCAGGTTTACTTTCAAATGCTCAATCTGGATTTCGGACCAAACATTCCACTTCCACTACTCTTCTTGATGTACAAGATTTCATTTTGAAAAATATGGATGATGGATATGCTACTGGTGTAATATTTATTGATTTAAAAAAAGCATTTGACACTGTAAATCATGAAATTCTTCCTTACGAAACTTAAGCATTACGGTATTAATAATAACGAACTCTGATGGTTTGAGTCATATTTAAGCAACGGATTACAGACAGTAAATGTAAATTCAAGTTTATCTGATTTCAAACCTATTAACATAGGCATTCCTCAGGGTTCTATCTTAGGCCCATTACTCTTCATAATTTTTGTTAATTGTTTACCTGAAGCTGTAGATGGATGTAAGACTAATGTATGCCGATGATACTTCATTAATGTATAAAGCTAAGAATATGTGTGATCTTCAAATTCAATTAGAATCATGCTTAAATAAAGTAGCTGACTGGTTCAAAGCTAATAAACTTACTCTGAATGTTGACAAGACTAAGTTCATGATATTTGGTACTAACAAAATGCTCGAGAGGTTCCAAGGTGTTAAACTAACTTACAATAATTTAAATATTGATAGAGTAGATGAATTTAAGTACCTGGGTGTAAAGTTAGACAGCAACCTGACTTGGTCGGCTCATGTTGATTATTTATGTAAAAATGTAAGTAAAAGAACTGGTATCATCAAACGTATGAAACATTTTCTTCCATATCAGACTATTGTAATGCTATCAAATGCTCTTGTTATTCCTCACTTTGATTATGGAAGCACTGTTTGGTCAAACTTTTCTGCTGAATCTCATAACAAATTACAGGTACTTCATAATAACTTAGCTAGGATAATTCTATCAGCTGATATTAGAACACCAACAAATGATATGATGGATATACTTAAATGGGTAAAACTTGATAAAAGATGGCATAATCACCTAACTCTTATTGTGTATAAATGTTTGAGAAATTTAAGTCCATCATACATATCTGCCCAATTTGAATTTGTTCATAACAGCCATTCACATCTTACAAGAAATCACACCAGTAATACACTGGCTGTGCCAAAATTAAAATCCAATTCAGGCTTGCGCACATTTCATGTTAGGGCAGCATATGCCTGGAATAGCCTACCAGCAGCAGTCAGAATTGAACTGGAGAACATGACCGTGCATCAATTTAAGTCTAAGATTAGCGGACTCTAATTGTGTGCAAAGTACTTCTTAATTATATTATTTTGCTATTTCTGTTTGATTCATGTATTATGTGTAAATAGTTGAACATTTCTTTGTAAATACTGTATTATTTTCTGTATGATGAGGGCCTGCTTGGAAAGCAGTGCTTGACACTGAAGCTGTTTACCCTCAATAAAGAAAGATTAAACAAACAAACATAACTGGGGGGTCAAACTGACGGACTGAGGTGCGAAATCTGAGATGTGAGCAGCCGAGGTGTGAGAATCCTAGAGAACTGAATAAGAGGCACGGAAAGAGGTCTTTAGCTTTAAAGCACTGCGCAACATATCCCTGTATTTCTTTATGATAAATGAGAGCGATACACCAGTTGTCCAAAATCTGGGGCTTATTTCTCAGAACTTTCAGGGTTTCTCTATATTTTCATAATTCAATGATCACAAATATCATGAACTGGAAGAAAAATGTAAAGTTGAAAAATCCAGTCGCTTAATTTATAAACCCGAAAATCAACATTTTGTAACACCCCCTTTAACATATGATAGTATAGGGAACCTATTTAGTGTGTGACATCTGCATAGTACATCATTAATAGCCAAGTAGCATACTAAGGCCCAAAAAAATGTAATGTTGTCCTCGACCGCCCTCAGATTTAATAGGGCCGCTCTGATTTTGTTTCTGATTTTTTCCAGGTTTTTTTTTTCTTCAGATTTTTTTTTCTTCAGATTTTTTTTAACAGTTTAAATGGCATTGAATATTAAAAAGTGTTTATAACATAATGTGCGACTCTTAGAGTGATTACAACTTCTTGTTGGCTGAACTTTGAGCTTCCGCTGGTATAAACAAACAAACAAAAACAAAAAAAATTAAATCCACCCGCCGGCCCCTCCTCTCTGAAAGCTGTGGAGGACAACATTACTTCTATTTTTTTTGCCTAATGTACATGCTACCTGGGCGCTGTAAGTGTGTATTGCATGGAATCAATTTCAGTTGCATTGTATTGCTTTTATAGGACATAGTATTTAATATGTTGCTATTTTTTCCACATTATTTCAATGCAACCAGGTGAACTTGAACAAACCATGCCCATTCTGGCCAGATGACGGTGCCTGTGCTATGAGATCATGTGCTGTATGCCCATGCACAGATGTAAGTATATATCAGACTATACTCTATTTGGCTTCCTCTTGACAGTGACGTAACTAAACAGGCGCAGCTTTTACGCACACGTATGTATCTTTCGATGCTTGTGTGTATACGCCAGCGCTGCGAGTAGGCCCGCGTGTTGTGTGCTGCAATAACGTCAATGCGGTTTACGTCAATGTCTCATGATGGCCAAATAGACTATATATGGTTTTTGTGTGTGTTTATTTGTAGGTAGGTCGGTATATAGGTAGGGGTGTACATGTAAATAGGTAGGTATTGTTCAGTCAGTACCAAATTGGTGATGAGCCTCCTAATACAGCAGCGAATTAATACAGGAGATCGTCAATGCACATAAGGTTCGCATGATGCAACTTGCCATACTGTGCATCAAATGTGTGATGCGAGCGTATGCTCGGATTACTTTTGCTTGTAGAGAGATCAAAACTGCATATTTCTTGCTAATTTGGAACTGACTAAACACTATAGGTAGGTATGTAGTTCAGTCATTTCCAAATTGGTGAAACCTGTTTACAGCAGCGAATGAATTCAAAAGAACGTTGCGGGCAAAACGCTTGCATGGTGCAATATTGCTGGCAATGTCGCAGTGACATTATATGCGTGACGCTTGCGTATGCTAAAATCGCGCGTATACGCTTGGATTACTTTTGCGCGTGGATAGATAAAAACCAAATATATCTCGCCAATTTGGAACTGATTGAACTTTGGGTGGGTGGATACAGTAGGTGGTTTAGGGAAATGGTTATGTGCCGCCAACTACCAAGACACGCTTGGGTTCTATAATGAAGCCAGGCTTGAAGCAAAATACTTGTTCCCGACTAAAATATTATAAGCATGCTGGCTGTATACAAGTTTTTAAAAAAAACATTTAAGAAAATTCCGAAATAAAAAAGAGCCACTCCCAACGAATGAAATGAACAATTTTCCTGTCTGCCTTTCTTGTAATATTCAGTGCAGAAGAGGATTGCTTTAATCAAAAGCTTCCAGTTTTAAGCTGGTCTGGCAGTGAACGAACCCTTAAAAAACCCATTTACCCATATGGAAGGGATAAATCTGGCCTGGGTAATTTCTGTTAACCCAACAGATGGCAATGCTATTATAAAAACAATCATGGCTTATATTATCTTAAACCTCACACAATGATAATTACTTTTGATGTCGCAGTTGATTGCATGTATTGTTGTCCTTTTGCATACTGACGTTCAGGATTTGATTGGTTTGCAATGATTCTATAACGCAGCAATCAGGGTTGGCAATGTCTTAGGAAATACTGCTGGATGGGTGGGATTTGGTGGCAAATACTGGGAAATACTAGGAAATACCTGGTCAATACCTGGGAAATACCGTTTGATGAAAATGAAATTTTGATGATCTTATACGATTACCCTTAAATTATGTGTTTTTACATATAAATGTTGATGATATAAATCTGGATCTGTTTTGAAGGTTTAACTCACACTCACACTCACACTCCTCTAATTAATAATTATACAAAAATAAGAGTAATCAGAGTAAGAGTAAGAGTAATCAGAGTAATATTTATCCAGGTCCAGGCTGCAATATGATTTAAAATGGGGTGGGGTGTGGAGTCTTGAATTGAATCCAGGTCCTTTTTCCTTTCAGATGATCCCCTCAGTCAGCATACCACAAGATCGTGGCTCACCAATTTACAAGTGTTTTCCCCCATTCAAGTCTTATATTTTGTCTGTATCAACAAGCGAACATACATTTAACCCAATTGAACCCACAGTCATTAGCATATATGCAACCAACTGAAATCATTTCTTACTGAGCAGGAAATATTGATAATGCAATGAAAAAGACCCTGTTCTAATAACAATCCAACAAAAAGCAACATATCCAGAAATTACAGATGACACACCCATTGATTTGTTTGGTACTATTTGATGTAATGTGCGCATTTGAACACTCCTTCAATGTTATTTTCATTGTGCATTTGAAAAGACAGAGAGTTGGAAATATAAGTGTCAATATCTATCCTGTATCTATATCTAGCCTTTTGGTTGAAGTGTAAAATTGACTATTGTTTTCAACAAATTGATATAGCTTTATTTGATTGACAGTTTGAAAATCACTACCCATTGCCCAGGGAGAAAAAATACAGTATGCACTATACTCTGTTCTAACTGTGTATGAGCGTGACATCAGTACATTGCAGGATTTATACAACAGATTTTTCAGAAACCTTTCCCATCTTTCAAAGTCAATCTCAAGGATTACAAAACCAATACTAGGCATGTTTGTACTTATTTCAATGCATTTCTCATGGTGATTCCAAATATGATAATGAAATTAAATAATTGCGACATTTTTGAAACATTTTGTGCAATTTTGAAATGTCGTCTGCAGATGTTTGTGTTTGATTTCAACAAAAGTATTATATGTGTTCTCTGTACAACCGCCACAGAAGGGTACAGTTATCTCTCAAAGAAAAAGTTAACATTTTAATACCAATAAAAGGAGCTTTTTGAATACTTCAAAATGGCACCTTTGGGGTAAGATTGGATATTGCTCAATGGTTTATGAAGAAAAAGTACTCAAAGATTGTCTTTGTTTTTCCATGCATTCAATATAATATCTCAAAATACATTTTACCGACAACTGCACCCTTTTGCTGCGGTCTTGTTCACAGCTCAGGTGGCGGCTATAATAAATTAGTTTCAAAATGAGTTAATTGTCAGTGGCGTGACTATACATGTAACTAAAAAAAAGGGTCTTTAATATGTTGTTTGTTTGGGGGAGGGCACGAGGAGCAAGTTCTGTGGGAGGGGGGGGCATAACTGACTAATTTTGGTTGATACACATGATTTGCCATTTCATTTCGGGGGGAAGGGGGCGCAAATGCCCATCAGCCCCCCACCCCCCCCCCCCCCCCCCCCCCTCCCTGGTACACTCAGTGTTGAGGGTTATAGAGTGACACTCCTTATAGATAATGAGCTGCATTCATTTCTAATCACATCAAGGTTGGGTGTCTATTTCAGATGGAACAGTGTATAATGCAATATTGGTTGTAAAACAAACAGAACACTTATTGCCATGTAAATGACACTTATAGAAGTATCTGTCTTAAAAATGTGCTTTATTAAAAGACAGGAATTGTAATTATATAGTATTGAATAGCTTTGAGTATACAGGGCTCATGTGTCAACAAAAAGTGTCCCATGATGGACAAAAATAATTAAAAATACATCCCACGTTTGTGTAAATGTTGCTCCGGCAAAGTTTATGTCACATGTCCAGAGGAAGTCAAGTAGCCTATAGGGATGTGAGAATTTCAGCAGTACATGGTTTATTATTAAAGTAAGTTGATATTGTAATCAAAAAATCAAAAACATTTCTGGATTTAATTTGATTAATTGTTTCATTGTAATATTGTATCATTTCAGGATCAAGTGCCTTGTGGTCTCAAGGATGACGATATTGAAGCAAAAAAGGTAATTGTAGTTTAGTTACAAAGTAATAGTAAATATCCTCATAGGGTGACAAAAAAACCACACCATGTTTTACAGGCTTTTACAGGCGGACGGACCTGTCAAGTAGGGTCGGTCGGTTGGACAATTTCTTTTTTGATTGTTTTTTTTAATTGTTTTTTGACCTAAAATGTCACCAAAATCTGCAAAAATTGAGAATTGTGTAACAATTTTACATGATTTGAGAAAAAAGTATCTAACAATTTTTAAAAAATTCTTGAAAAATGCAAAAGGTGGGTCGGTCTGGCCCGTAAAGCAGGGTGTGTGTTTTTTCCTCGCCTTACCCCAACTCCCTAGGTGTGGCTTTGGGATAAATCTATCATGGGAGAAAACCTCGAGTGGAAAACAGGCCAAATGAGGAGGAGAAAATGGCTCAGAGGGCACCAGGGATCAAATTAGGGTTACTTGCGTGGTAGTCCATGCCCAATATAGGTACCTCATGTGATTCAGCTTCAAAATATGTTGTTAGACCAGGGTAGTGTGCGCTGCTAGACTGGGGAAGTGTGGGCTAGACCATAGATAAATGAAGGTATGGATGGCAAAGTAAGTACTTTCTATTAAGACTGCTCGTCTCAGATTAAATATGTGCAACACAGAAAGCCTGTTTAGTCTTGTGCACTGTCAGGAAACAACTTCTCACAATTCATAAATAAAATGTCACTCTCGTTCCCATATGCGTTAAGTATTGATTTGAAAAGACGTGCTTGTTGTCCATCAAACTCATGGGTTCGAGCTTAGGTATTATTAAAAACTGGGTAAAGTAGATGTCCATAAAATGTCACAAAGAGTGTTACATCAATCGCATCAGTGAATGTGCGTATTAATTTAATATATTTAAAATATTAGAAATATTTGAATTTTCACCTTGGCTTCTTTTCTCAAACTGTTGTGTTATATAATATATCCCATCCGCTTCTATGAAATATGCTGCTGCTGCAATAGACTAGCAGTACCCACATTTATTACCAGGCTTTTCAAACATGCTAGTTATACAGGTGTGAGCGAGACGCAAATAGTTTCAGCTCTACACAACATTTCAATGGAATTTCAATAGACATGTTTGTCCCCGTATTCAAGGTATATGGCTAGACTGAAAAAATGTGCACTAAACTGGGGAAGATTACGCTAGGCTGGGCAAGTGTGGGCTAGACTGGGGAAGTGAGCGCTAGACTGGGGAAGTATGCGCTAGATTGGGGAAGTGTGGGCTAGACTGTACTATGTGGAAGTGTGCTCTAGACTGGGGAAGTATGGGCTAGATTAGGCAAGTGTGCGCTATACTCCCTTTCATGTGCAAGCGTATTTTGTTGTTGTTTTCGAGGCGCGGCGTCAAAATGCTTGACAGGCGCGATAAACATGAACAAGGTCACGTGCCGGCGATCACGGCGTGTGACGATTTCACGATTGACCAATTAGGATGCGCGATTATTTTTTTAAAGGGACTGGTACGCACTTCCGGGTTTACGCACATACGCACCTACGCATTACTACGCCAACCTACGCACATACGTACGCAACTCGCACGTACGCATGATTTGATGGAATTATGTCCAAGGGATTATGAAAGGGAGTATAGACTAGGGAAGTGTGCTATAGACTGGGGAAGTGTGCTATAGACTGCGGAAGGTGTGCGATAGACTAGGGATATGTACTAGATTTCAGAAGTGTGCGCTAGGCTGGGGAAATGTGCGATAGGCTGTGGAAGTTTACGCTAGGCTGTGGAAATGTGTGCTACACTGTGGAAGTGTGTGCTAAGCTGGGGAAATGTGCGATAGGCTGTTGAAGTTTACGCTAGGCTGTGGAAATGTGTGCTACACTGTGGAAGTGTGTGCTAAGCTGGGACGTGTGCGCTAGACTGGCAAGTTTTCGCTAGACTGGGGAAGTGTGCTATAGACTAGGGATATGTGCGCTAGCCTTTGGAAGTGTACGCTAGTCTGGGGAAATGTGCGATAGGCTGTGGACGTTTACGCTAGACTGTGGAAATGTGTGTTACACTGGGGAAGTGTGTGCTAAGCTGGGGAAGTGTGCACTAGACTAGAGAAGTGTGCACTAGACTGGGCAAGTGTGCAGTAGACTGGGCAAGTGTGCTAGAGACTGCGGAAGTGTGTGCTATGGGTGAATCGACCATTCAGTTGTAAAATATGGCTTTTGGGGGGGGAGGAATCAGTCTCCACATGCGCCGGAGATCGAACCTGAGCAGTTTGCGTGCAAATCAAACACCTTACCAAAATGCGCTAACTGGTCAGCTAAAAAAACTTGAGTTTTTCACCAATTGATAGCCCGCCTGATCGTGGCACGAGATAGACTGGGCGAGCGTGAGGTACTATTTGCTAGTAGCGTATGGATTTGTAGTGTGTAGGATGGTTAGGGTTAACGGAACATGAAAAAGATGTATTTCTGGAATGAAACTATCAGGGTAGAAAAACTGTCAATATTTTGTTTTGTTTTTTGTGTTGTTGTGTGATTGTTTTTGTTTGTTTGGTGTTTTTTTTTTTTGGGGGGGGGGTAATCAGTCTCTGAATGCGCGTTTTTAAAACCCAGGCCGCATGCGTGCAAGTCAGACACTCTTCTGACTGAGCTTATGGTCAGCTTAAAAACAGTTGAGTTTTTCTCACCATTTGATAGACTGGCGGATCATGGAAAGGAGATGAACACAGAAGGTGGACTGGAGGAGAATTGCGAGTCTTGCGCTGAGAAGGAGAAATGCCTGAATTCCTTGATTACACTATAGATCATCCATGTGCAACCTTTTCTACCATTTTCAAACATTCCAAAACACGTCCAGAGGAGGCGTAATTTCCTCTTTTTACTCGCTGTTGCTGCTGCGTGTCGTCAGTTTAACCAGGGATTTTAGCACGCTATCACGTCTCAAGTTATATTTACTAAATGTAGCACTTCACCCTACTAATTATAAGGGAGCACACCACTAAATCAATCCGCCATTTGTGTTATGGTTAAAACAGGCCGAATCAATGGGAATTTTTGGATTGCTTTGCGGGCCTCAGATTAGAGGCCTGCAAGCTGCAGGTTGCACACACTTGCTATAGGTGGATATTTATAGGTCAATAAATGCGTATGTGTTGTTTCTGGAGAAATTAGACAAATCAATGCATGCTCGCTGATGTTGATATGTGAATAATGGCACTACCCCGCAGGGGGAGTGCTTTATTGTGAGCATATCAACATTTGCGCAAGTGCATCGTTTTGTCTAATTTTTTGAGAAACAAAACATACGCATGTATTGACCTAATTCATACACGGCACTATTTAAATCAAAATTCACAATTTTAGCATAATTTTGATCTATCTAATAACGAATAAAAACATGATAACAAGTTTGCTAACACCCGCAGTGAAATTGGTGAACCCGCGATAAATAAACGACGGATTAGAACAAAGTGGGTGCGTGCATTGAACGGGGCGCATGCGAAGTGCATTTGACACTTTCAATGCACTCCGTATATTTTAAGTTCCTTGCATTCTGATTGGTTCAACACTATTGAGAGTGTATGAATAATTATTAATACTATTCATATTGATGATGATAGAGATGTTATTTTTGTCTTCTTTCACTCTCATCTGTAGTACGCTGAAGAGATGAATACAGCAGAGGAGGATGAGGATGAGAATTGCGAGTCTCGCTCGGAGGAGGAGATACGTCTGAGTGCATTGGATACCACTATAAGCAATGAGAAGAAGGCTGCATTCGAGACATGGAAGGAACATGATGATGCACAGTTTAACTTCTGTGAATTGGATGGTATGTTATATGTGATGCATTACATCAAAAGTGGACATTTTTGTGTTCCTTTTTTTTTGCGCTTTTCGCGCTATAATCAGCAAGCATGAAACTAAAAACACACAAATATATTCATTTTGTATGTAGGTCTATGTAAAAAAAAGAGCTCAAAATTGTGAAAATAAAAACAAGCACATTTGTATAAAATGTGTGAAGCGCGAACATTTCCACTTTTACAGTACCGTCGAATGGGGATACTTAGTCCCTTGGTGGGTAACTTTGGCCCACCATAAAAAGAGAGTTTATTTGTCAAATTTTGAGAAAAGTTTTATAGTGATATTTTTTAATTTGATGTAATTACAACAACATATTACCCTGCTACATAATGATGTGTGTATTTGGAACTGGACCTAAACACACTAAGCTGCAGGATTTGTCTTTATTTTTAGGCCAAAATTTGCAACTGCCTCACCTACATGGTGGGTTTATTCAACAACTTTTATGTTGTGGTTGGATACACAATTTACCTATTCTACAAAACAATACCCAATTCATTTTTCTTTGCATTCTTCATTATGACACAGACCAGCATTCAATGAAAAAAGTATGAGACAAATTTAAAACAATCACTTTTCAACATTTACAGCCCAATTGATTTGTTATTGCTTGTAAAAAGTCAAAACAAGCAACCTCACCACAAATTAAAAATTTAAATAATGATTTACCATGTATAATGAACGTTTAATCAATTGTCTATTTGCCCAATTTCACAATCTGCTTCTAAAGTTTGGACAACGGGTTCAATTTGGTTTTTTAAGGGGCACTACCTTTAAAAGAAGAAAAAAAGAAAAGAAATATGTGCATTGCAATGCATCTGTGAATGCAAAATGTGTGAATGCATTATTTTGGTGGTGTAATTTGGCCAGAATACCATAGACTAGCGAATTGTAAATTGCAGTGTGGCGACGGGGAAAAATGCCACAATTTGTTTTTTCGCTGTATTTCAAATGGGGTTATACCTCTGTATGAGTGATTCCATTAGAAATCTATACTCCCTGTGCGGAAGATTAAGGTAATGCCTTCCATAGGGGTGTATGGATTTCAAATGGAATAGCTAATTGAATAGGCTTAATGACAGCAACATAATTCATCGTGGGACACCCCTCCTGGATATGATCTTCAATCTCAAATCTTGTAGGGACTAATTTTTCTCTCTTTTTCCCCCTTTTTTTCTTTAAAAAAAATTAAACAGACGAATCTTCAGCTGGCATGGAGTATGTGGATCTAACACTAAACTTAGAAAGATATACCGGTTACAAAGGCGCTTCACCACACAGAATATGGAATAGTATTTATAATGAGAATTGTTTCAAGTGAGTACCATATATGGATATGTAATAGGTCATGTAGGGGTCATTGGGGTCATTCATGCTAAACCCAGAAAGATACCGGTTACAAAGTTGCTTCACCACACAGAATATGGAATAGTATTTATAATGAGAATTGTTTCATGCATATATGGGTATATCATAGGTCATGTAGGGGTCATCGGGTTCATGCTAAACCCAGAAAGATATACCGGTTACAAAGGTGCTTCACAACACTGAATATGGAATAGTATTTATAATAAAAATTGTTTCAAGTGAGTACCATATATGGGTATTCTGATATGTCACATGTCATCTGGGTGGGGTTATAGGGTCATTTATACTTATAGAATCACATATAGTTTGTATCTGTTATACGATATACATTGGTCTCATAATGTACATGGCTACCATACACGACAACACAAAAATGGTACAACCTATACATATTCATGAGTTGGTATTCATATGCACATGAACATTTTCCCCTAGATTTCTTGAAAAATGGATTGGCCGAGGCCCATAGAATGTGGGGTTGTTTTTTTTGTCCTCGCCTTATCGTAATTTTTAAATGGCAGAGTTCATCTGGAGGGGTCATAACCTTTTTGTATAATTATGATTTTTTTTCTCTACACAGACCTGACCCAAACACAACGGGCTATCAATCACTGTTAACCAATAAACGAGTCAATAAAGGTGAGTTTAATGTCAACCATTTTGGCAGCCATTTTGGATTTGAGATGTAAAATCCAAATATACAAGTGGCTTTATCACCCATTTAATTATAAAACTTGACAATCTTGTATATAACTTTGAGGATATATGTACCATCGCGGCAAATAGGTGCAGTTGTTGGTAGAATGCATTTTAAGATATTGATGTAATTAGGCATGGAAAAACATAGAAAAAAAAAGAATAATTACAACCGTATTTCTTCATAAAATCAGAAAGCTGTGTCCAATCTTAACTATACAAAGGTGTCATTTTGAATTTAAAAAGCTCGTTAGCTGGTAATAAAATCTCAACTTTTTCTATGGGAGACAACTGCACCCATTTGCTGAGATGACACTTCTCTTTTTATGATGTGTCTATTGATGCTATCAGACCAAAATCCAAGATGGCCACCAAATGACCCTTTGAGCCACGTTTTATTCTTGGGAACATGTCAAATCTGTTAACCCCCTGGGGTCTACCTGTCTATCTTACAGTGGTTCTGATTGGTGTATTGCAAGATATACTCATTTGAATAGCCAATTAAAATGCAGCTTGTAAAATATTTCACTCCAATCTTTATCAGGGATACAATTATTCTAACACTGTCTCTGATTGGCGCAATAAATGATGTATCTATCTTTCTGACCAATCGGCCGGTAGTTCTCAGGGGGTTAACTAACAATTCAAAATAATATGTATTGACAAATCCCAGAGGGGTAGCAAAGAAGGTCCTGTTGGAACCCCAACTATAGTTTGATCAGTTCCAGATTGGCGAAGCCTTCTTACAGCAGCGAATGAATTTAGAAGGACGTGGAAGCGCATGAAGGCAACAAGCGCACTGTGAATCATATGTGTGACGCGTGCGTGCGGCCTAAACTGTGTGCGTGTTGAATAATCGCGTGTGTACTTTGGGGTAATGTGAACCATAATTGTAACCCTCTCTGATCACTTTGTGCTGGGACAGAACGATAAACTTTGGGGTGGGGGTAGGGTCAAGTGAGGGGGTAAAATGAAGTCCTGCAGGTGCTGCAGATCAAACCAGTGTCTTTAATTTGAACAGAATAAGGCCACAAAAAAAAGTTTGTCCCAAATGACCCGCGTGCATTCCCAAAACCGCCCGCGTTAGCTTCTTTTTTTTTAGTGGTTTTTTTTAAATTTAATTTTTAATTTTTTAATTTTTTTCCAATTTTTTTTTTAAATTTTTTTTCTTCTTTTTCAATTTTCTCAAAAAAATCTTGCAAAATCCAACTTTTTGACCAAACAAATGACGATCAGGTCTAAATTGATAAATAAATAAAAATCCGCAGACCGCATTAGATTTTCAGTCTCTCATGTCATTTGAGACAAACCTTTTTTTGTTTGGCCTAAGATGAACAAGACTAAAATGACACTCGTACATGTACACACGGAGTGGACTCTAACGTAACCAAGTTTTGTAATACATGCTGATTAAAATACTCCGGTCCATGTCTGTTTTTCCTCTCAACCGTGCCTCTACAGGGTCTCTTACATACCTTCAAGGTAAATGGAATGTGCCGTTGCTACGCGCCTATGATGGTGCATGGTATATCGTTGTCTGCAATTCTGTAACAAAATGGTGGTTTAAATGTTTTAGTATAAAGATGATTTTTGTTACTTGAGTCATGTTTTCGTTGAATATGGTGGTTCCACAGCACCCCACTTGACCATAAAATGTGACTCGACCCCAATTGACCTGACCTGACCTGACCCGACCAGACCTGATCCAAGCTAACCTGACCTGACCTGACCTGTCCTGATCTAACCTGAATAATCTTGACCTTTGACTCTTAAACAGAATCCACATGTTAAAAACTTGTCGATTTATCATAGATTAATACTTGACCATTTTAGTGACTTATTATACCACTGAATGTTACATTATATTATTGTTATATTGCCGTTGTTCTGTCAAAACCTTGTTTGTGCATCTGGCCATTCAGCATGTATAAAGTAATACTTTATATGTATAACCTTTGGGCAGTCTGCTTTAAACATATCCAAGGGCCAAAAATACATCTGTCAAACCTTGTAAGTGCTATTGCCCCTGAACATGTCTAAAGCAACACTTTCTATGTGTAACCATTGGGCAGTTATACTTTATACTTGCTGAAGGGCCCCAAAAACGTACAAGATTTTGAAAGACGGCGACAATATGTATTGATGATCAGCCATGTCTTATTCTCTCTCTCTTTGGCCGTGGATGTTCTTGTTGTTTTCACTCTCTCTCTCTCTCTCCTCTTCTCTTTTTCTCTCTCTCTCTCTCTCTTTATTCAAATATTTGTCATGATCTTCGGCTTTGTGATTACAAATGAATGCTTAAGTCTTGGGGCTTAGTCCTTTTTGATAATCTTGTTTTAAATTCTCACAGAGATTGGTACAGTATAAACTTGATATGATTTTTGAGTGGCTATCTTAGCACTCTGTCGCTATTGATGTTCTAGACTTGTTCTAAGTCCTTTACTTTCAATGTGATTGTTTTGACATAGAGTGGCAATTTTTTCAATGGTAATATTTGCATTTTTTCACGAATGATGTGTTGTTCTAGTCTTGGTTAAGTCTTTTTTACTAATGTTATGATAGTTTTCTCAGTGACTGTTTAATTTGCTCCCATTTTTTATTGTTCATTTTTGCACCCAATCTTCAAAAAAAAGATTTAATGTTCTAGACTTTGATTATGCCGGGTCCCCGTCCCTCGATATGGCCGCCATCTTTAAAAATGGTAGACCAAATCGAGGGACTGGGAAAAAACATGGCTAAAAGTGTGCAGCTCTTTGTGGAATTTCACAAAGACCGAATAATGTGCATTTGGTCCAATTCAAATTAGGCCAACAAAAAAAGTTGTGTTGCCCTCAGCGACTGACCCTAAAATCGTAAAAACTAGGGTCACATTTTGTTTCCTTTTTTTTTTTGATTTTTTTTTTTTTAGATTTAAATTTGATCTTTATGTGTCTAAATGTTACTATATCTTGCTTGAAATGAACAAGTTAGCTGAAATACATGTTTTTAGACTATTATCACACTAGAAACATTAGTTAAATTGACTTCGGGCCTATACCAATTTTGTCTCAACATAACCATTTATTTTTCAGCCAAAAATTAAAAAATTAAATAAAGATTTCCGACTTACCGACCCAATTTTAATTTTTTAGCACTTTAGGGCAACACAACTTTATTTTTTTTGCCTTACATACAGAGCATTGTGCGCTTGCCTCACTGCGCCATGGGACATAAATCACATTCCCGTCACGTCCAACGCCATGTGAATCCACCGCGCAGTGTGGGGTGATGGTGCATGAAGTAATTCATGTTTATTCATTAGCTGATCAGCGCAGTTTACATAGAGCACCCTCACAGAGGCCGAGTTGTAAATAGTAAAGACAAAAGGATTCAGCTAGACTGCGTCCCCTTGTCCTTCTAATTAGTCTTTACATTGAGCACCCTCTCAGAGGCTGAGTGTAAATAGTGAAGACATAAGGATTCAGTCTAGACTGCGTCCTCTTGTCCCTCTAATTAGTCTCTACATTGAGCACCCTCTCAGAGGCTGAGTGTAAATAGTGAAGACATATGGATTTTTAGTGTCCCTCTTATTAGTCTCTACGTACATTGAGCACCCTCTCAGAGGCTGAGTGTAAATAGTGAAGACATAAGGATTCAGTCTAGACTGCGTCCTCTTGTCCCTCTTATTAGTCTCTACATTGAGCACCCTCTCAGAGGCTGAGTGTAAATAGTGAAGACATAAGGATTCAGTCTAGACTGCGTCCTCTTGTCCTTCTAATTAGTCTCTACATTGAGCACCCTCTCAGAGGCTGAGTGTAAATAGTGAAGACATAATGATTCAGTCTAGACTGCGTCCCCTTGTCCTTCTAATTAGTCTCTACATTGAGCACCCTCTCAGAGGCTGAGTGTAAATAGTGAAGACATAAGGATTCAGCTAGACTGCGTCCCCTTGTCCTTCTAATTAGTCTTTACATTGAGCACCCTCTCAGAGGCTGAGTGTAAATAGTGAAGACATAAGGATTCAGTCTAGACTGCATCCCCTTGTCCTTCTAATTAGTCTTTACATTGAGCACCCTCTCAGAGGCTGAGTGTCAATAGTGAAGACATAAGGATTCAGTCTAGACTGCGTCCTCTTGTCCCTCTTATTAGTCTCTACATTGAGCACCCTCTCAGAGGCTGAGTGTAAATAGTGAAGACATAAGGATTCAGTCTAGACTGCGTCCTCTTGTCCCTCTTATTAGTCTCTACATTGAGCACCCTCTCAGAGGCTGAGTGTAAATAGTGAATACATAAGGATTCAGTCTAGACTGCGTCCTCTTGTCCTTCTAATTAGTCTTTACATAGAGCACCCTCTCAGAGGCTGAGAGTAAATAGTGAAGACATAAGGATTCAGTCTAGACTGCGTCCTCTTGTCCCTCTTATTAGTCTCTACATTGAGCACCCTCTCAGAGGCTGAGTGTAAATAGTGAAGACATAAGGATTCAGTCTAGACTGCGTCCTCTTGTCCTTCTAATTAGTCTCTACATTGAGCACCCTCTCAGAGGCTGAGTGTAAATAGTGAAGACATAAGGATTCAGTCTAGACTGCATCCTCTTGTCCTTCTAATTAGTCTCTACATTGAGCACCCTCTCAGAGGCTGAGTGTAAAAAGTGAAGACATAAGGATTCAGTCTAGACTGCGTCCTATTGTCCTTCTAATTAGTCTCCACATTGAGCACCCTCTCAGAGGCTGAGTGTAAATAGTGAAGACATAAGGATTCAGTCTAGACTTTGATGGTCTAGACTTGATCTATGCCCTCTATTGTTTATAGTCATGGTAAATCACATATTTTAGAATTATAACAGCATTTTGAAATGATATTTTTTACTTTCAGTTGCAATTAAAAATGGTTTGATGTTTAGGCGTAGTCTAAGTTCTTTATTGTTTGCACAAAGGCTGTAATATCTATGGTATTCTTTTTCATTGAAGCCTTGCTATAAAAAAAAGATTTGTCATTCTAGATTTGGCCAATATTGTATGGTGTATGTCTTGATAGTTCTCACAATAACTGTTTATGAATGACTCACAGCAGCCTCAATGATCTTCCCATCGCATAGCATTTCAGCCTGTAACAATTTTAAACATGGAACCACCATACAACTTGCAATATTTTACGCTCAATTCTTACAGCCCTAGTGCACGTAATACTGGAGCGATTAGAGATTGAACAGCATCTACAAGAAGCTGGTGTCCTAATGAACAATTCCCATTGTTTAAAATGCTAATCGCTCCATTGTTTGAGTTTTTGAAAGAAGTATGGGGATCAGCAACACGTAAGAAATGTGATGCTTGAATAAATCCATACTAAATATGTGACATGTTCTACCAAAACCAGACGGAATTGGGCAGAGCTCCAAACTGAGAAATAGCCCAAAACATAATTGGGGGTGATTATTTTGGGAATTTGAGTTTCTGGTAAATAATTAATCTTCAAAGTGTTTATAACATATTGTGAAAGATTCAGATTAAAAAATCATCTTAAATGTATGTTTCAGTGATTTAAAAAAAGCCTAGTTTTAGTAAAAAGCCTAGTTTTAGTAACTTTAAAGAGCGATATCTCAGTTTGGAGTTTTCATAAAGACCGTAAAAGACGAACTTGAAAATGATGTAACTCTGCTTTGGGAAGTCCGATTAAAAAAGGAGAGGTACCACTGTAAAGCTAGAGATCTCTACTTGAATAATCATTTACTAACTCAATTTTGATACCTTGCCCAATTGTGTCTGGTTTCGGTAGAACATGTCACATATATCTTTATCAATGACTTTGCCAAAACAGTTAATCTAATAGGGCTCCCACACAGGAATCATCCTACATGTAGGTTCAATTCCGCAAACAACCTATATCATTATATATGGCTATTTTTTGTAACGTACACAAACACAGTCATGTTCATAGTTTACCTTGCCGGATCTGAACAAAATAAAAGCCCCTATATATTATTATTATTTTGTAGTATTATGGGATAAACGCTTAGGCTGCTGTGAGAATGACTCGTTATAAGTCCTTAATAATTAGTTATGTAATTGGTATTTTTCACACAACTGTTATACTGTAGTAACTTTTTGAAATTATAAACCCGCAAAAAAGTTAGGACAGATAGTTCAATCGCCTATCTTTAGTTTATTTTGTTGATGTTCATAGTGTGTTGCACATCAATGGAAAGCTATTAAAATGATGATGGTACCAAATTTGTAACAACAACTTGCTTAAGTGCTAATCCACTTCGCTTGAGAATATGAGGAGGTCTCAAACGAAAGTTGATGCTATAGTTGTACTCAAAAGTCAATATAGCATCAATCTACACTGTAGTTGTCAATGTAACACTGCATTAAACAGACGACAGAGTTGTTCTTTTCTGCACCAAATATTTGTGAATTTGGCACATTTTGAATGAGACCTCCCCACAGTCTCAAGCAGTTGGTAAGTACTAAAACAAGTGATTGATACATTGTATACAAATGAGGTTTCATTGGAAAGATGAACACATACACTTATCATATGGAAGAGAAACACAACAACTTTCCATTGCTATGAAACACAATATAACTATATCACAAAATATTTGAAAAATTGGTGATTGAATACAATTTCTAACCTTTTTTGAGCAGTTTTCAAATGAATATTGTTAGTCACCCAGTAAGTCATAAAAAAGTAGTACCGTATTATCCCTATATTAATAAGCGCCCACCCCTGTTTTTCTTAATGACTACCAACAAACAATCCCTTATAAGCGCCCACCTTTTCAATTACTGTAGCACTGTACAACAACATTTTTCAGTAAAGCAGTACCAGTAGGCCTGGTTCGATCGCTGCCGCAGCCCGCTCTCCCCGATGCGAGCCGATGGCTTAAATACAACATCGGCATGCTCAAAATTACCGGGAATAAACGAAGTTTTCGGAAAGGCACTTGAAGCTTGTCGGAACATTGGCTTCATGGCCACAGTGAGACCACTGCGACGCCGCAATGTTGATTTTCCCCCCCAATTTTTAACAGTTTACTTTTCGATCGCTCATGGTTTTCCGCTAGTGCAACCTTGCCGAATTCGACAGTGTTTACGATAAATGAGTTTAAAAAAGGTAACTTAATAAGCGCCCACCCAAAATGACTTTGCTAACCACCATGGGCGCTTAATAGGGATAATACGGTACATGTACACTTTAAAAAAATGGAATTTACTTTTCCAAGCGCTACCTTCTGACTCATCAGAAAAGACAACTTAATCAGCCTCAATACAGAAGAGAGCGGCCATAAGAGAGGCAAAGCTGTTTGAAAGGGATCTTGAGTACAACAAGACATCTTTATTCAGCATAGAGATTAAAGGTATCCCTCAACAGAGAAATAGGATATTACCTACCTGCCATCTTATGATCTGCTGTCATGTGATGGAACCAAAGGCAGTTATATGACGTGAGTGGTTTAAATCACTATGCTCAATGAAGATGTGGTGGTGATGATGTCTTAAGCTGCTCTACAATAACTCCAAAAGGTCACATTTTTACTGAGTGTATATCTCTATTGTTCCCTTCCTCTCTCTATTCCAGGGCTGTGTTTAGAAAAGCGGGTTTTTTATCGGCTGATATCCGGACTACACAGTAGTATTAATATACACCTATGTGCAGATTATTTATTTGCAGGTAAGAAAAGAGCAGGGAAAAAACCCAAACAATTCTGAACTGTTTGCCTGGGGGGGGGGAGTGACAAAATAAGGCGGCGAAAAGAAACCCCTGTTGTATGGGCAAACGAACCTCTGAGGTAGGATCGGAGGGTGGGGGATTTATTACCTCCAAAATCATGGAAAATCACATTTTTGGCAGTTTTTGGTCAATAATTCAAAAATGAAAAAGATTTTCAAAAAAGCCCCCTTAAGTCACTCAGTATACGGCTTCGTTGTTCAACTTAAAATAATACTACCGCCCGCATTTATGTCAGACAATATGACACCATACCTTAATTCTCTCATTTTTGCCTCATCATAATTGTATGACTTAACTCTTACAGAAGAGGGTCCATTTGGTGGAGAAAGATGGGGTCCCAATGTGGAAGAGTTCAAGCTGAGATTTGACCCTATGACCTCTGATGGAGAAGGACCAACACGGCTCAAGAATCTCTATTTTACATATCTAATTATGTTACGTGCAATAGCCAAAGCCGGGCCACTACTAAAACAAGAAACATTTTATACAGGTAAGTGTATGTGGGTCAGAGATAAGGGTGGAGTGGGCACTGACATTGGAAAGGGGTATATGTTTGCTGCCATGAAGACCCCCTTTTCACCCTCTTCTGCTCGCTCTTAAGACCCCCTTTTAAGCCAGCATCAGCTCTTCTTCAGACCCCCATCTTATCGAAAATTCCCATTTTTTGCGTTCTAAGCCCCAATTATTCGGAACTTGGCGTTCTCACTAAACAAATTTAGAAACAAATCAGTTCTTAAGACCCTATTTTTCATCAACAATCTGCTCCAAAGCCCCATTTTTGAGACCCTGAATGGGCACACCACCCTACCCCAAAATAAGTTGAATGCCCCCTCAAATATAATGCTCTGATTATTCAGACACGCCATAAATGCGTATAAACATATGTACCACTTCAATATAACAAATTTGGAAATATTTGGAAAGAGGGAGTCATCATACCGACAATATTTTGGTTCCCACTAAAATCAAATGTATGGTTAAATATTTTGTGGGTCAGGGATTGAGTTGGCAATATTGTAGGTGTATGTTTTGGAAATATTGTAGGGCATCAATGGAAATACACACATGACTTTCCACCCGGGGTTGACTATACCATAATCATTTTCATAACTAGGAACTACACACTTTGTGGACTTAGAATATTTCTAACCATAGACGGTTACCGTCTATGTTCTATCCCAACTTTTACAAAAAGAAATAAATCAGTTGAAAAAGTGGTCCTAGTGGGAATCGAACCATGGACCTCTGCATTGTAATTAAGCATGTAAGTCAACCACTAGACTATTGAGAGGTGAACTGGCCAAGACATGATTTTAATCGCTCTTATTATTACGGAATAAAGCTATACTACTGTTATGATCAGTACATACAATATTATTAATTAACCCTAACCCCCCTGAGTGCTAAAAAATGCTAATCCAAAGTCCCTCTCCAAACGCATGCGCCGTCGGTTTTCGATGACGTAGTCAATCGAGCCTATATAATGAGCGCGGTATACTGCGCGAATGTGTAGCTGAGGGCCGTGGCTTAGTGGTTGGAAGGTGGGGCTTGAGGCTTGAGAACGGAGGGTCCCCGGATCGAATCCCGGCAGGTTCCCGGAGATTTAGTTGGTGTTTTTTCCTCAAAAATTGTGATCCCGGTCAAAAATCCTAAACCGGGGTTAGGGTTATGGTAACATTTTGTATTAATTTTTTTGTGTTCTATTAACCATACCCCCCCCCCCCCCCCCCCCCCCCCTGAGTGCTAAAAAATGCTAATCCAAAGTCCCTCTCCAAACGCATGCGCCGTCGGTTTTCGATGACGTAGTCAACCGAGCCAATATAATGAGCGCGGTATACTGTGCGAATGTGTAGCTGAGGGTCGTGGCTTAGTGGTTGGAAGGTGGGGCTTGAGAACAGAGGGTCCCCGGATCGAATCCCGGCAGGTTCCCGGAGATTTAGTTGGTGTTTTATCCTCGAAAATTGTGATCCCGGTCAAAAATCTTAAACCGGGGTTAGGGATTAGAGCTGCGACACACATGATCATCAACCCCGGGTGGAAAGTCATGTGGGTATTTCCACTGCTGCGTATGTATAGTCCTTACCCAGGTCGTAGAACAGGGTTCTTTGTTGGGTCATTTTCTTCGCCTTAGATTTCTGAGATTCTTATAGTATTTTGCTTATATATTGTATTTCTTTATTGCCCATAGGCGCAGATGTCCATCAAGCAGTACTAGAACTACTCAGTGTTATACAACGCTTCAACAATTATTTTGCTCATATTTTGTATTCCTTTATTGCCCATAGGTAGTAAAGAGGACGATGCTGACGTCCATCAAGCAGTACTAGAACTACTCAGTGTTATACAAAGCTTTAACAATCATTTCAATGAGAGCCTCATGTTTCAGGGTAATCCAATTGAAGCCAAGCAATTAAAGGTAAGTGTTGTCATAAACACCTAATTCAGAACTTTGCAGCTAGATTAATCACTCTTTCTCGCAAACATGATCACTTTGCCGTTAACTGCACGGGCTGCCTATAAAATATCGCATAATGTACTGTAAAAACCAATATTTTCGCATAAAGATATTTTTCGCGCATTTTGATATCATAGACATTTCGCGAATTGTATTTTTCGCAGGCGACCTTCTGCATGAATGTTGAAAACAATATTTTTGCGTGTTATAATTTTCACGGAAAAATATTTTGTTCGAAAAGCGCAAAAATAAAACCACCGCAAAATGTTTAGCTTTTACAGTTTAATATTTTGCTTACTTATAAAATGTCTGCATCAGTCTTTCGTCAAGAACCTATAAAAGCAATACACTCTCATGCAAACTTCGATCTTCAACACAATCACGTCTTAACGCTTTCCATGCGGCTATTAGTTTTACCATATATACAAAACAGATTTTCAGAAACTGTTCCCAACTGTTCAAGGTCTGTCTGAAAGATTATTTTACCAATACTAGACATGTTTGTACTTATTTCAATGCATTTCTCATGGTAATTCCAAATATGGCAAAGAAATCAAATAATTTTGACTTTTTTGAAACATTTTGTAAAATTTTGGAATGTTGTCTGCAGACGTCTGCCGCGTGGAAAGTGTTAATTGCTCTGCTAGGTCAACTATAATCAAAACTCCTTCTATGTGTCTGGTACTGGACGTTGTATAATTTAACACTTCATGTGACGAACACAGATTAATTCAATACAAGAAATCTTTAAAAACTCATTTGTTCACAATGGCTTTTCAATGCTTGTTGTTATCTTGTTGTCCATGTATAGTATGTTTAGGGATCTTGATGTTAGGTGCTATACAAAAATGAATTATTATGATTGTCATTTATTCATTGTCATTATTATTCATTGTTAAAGGTAGATGTTCCAATTGCTGGCCCAATTTTCCACTTGATGTTTTCTATTTTACATGAAAGGTCATCCTTAACATTGTGGCATTCCAAAGTGTGAGATGCATAACTCCAAGGCATCTATTTTTGGAAGCACAAGGTCACAAAATATTTGCCCATTGAGTGGTACACAAACTGGTTGGTGGTTAACCACCTTTGGCAGTAATTCACCACATTTTAGCCTATAATTTCTAAATGGAACATTTCTGGCCCCTAAGATTTTACAGACATAATGAGAGAAATATGGGGATTCTTCTGATATCAAAATATCTTGATGTGAAAAAAAAAATCATAGCCCCAAAATAGTGATTGGAACATATATACCTTTAAATGTAGACAAACAGTTAAGGTCTAGGTGATGTTCTGCTACCGACTGACAGAAAACCAAATCGGCAACTCCAAACGTTGCTTAGTGCTTATCATCTAGAATTGTCAGCAGTAGCTGTTATTTGTTTCTGGTTAACAGATATTTTAAATCCTGTTTGATGAACCAATGGATCTAATATAATAATAATAATAATAATAATATTACCGTTCTTATATAGCGCTTTCCACAATGCAAGCACAGTCCCAAAGCGCTTTTTAAATCAATTATTATCGCTGCCAGTTTAGATATCAGAATCCTTTGGTTGCTACACTTAGGCGGCTATACCAATCAGCAAGTGCACAAGCCTATCAGCACTACTAAGTTTTTGATATCCTAACAGCTCTCAAAATATCGCTTGGGTCAACAAAGCAATTGAGACTAAGTACCTTGCCCAAGGAAACAAACATGTTGGCAGTAGCGGGGCTAGAACTCACAACCTTTGTATTGTGGGTCCTGCATGCTATCCACTAGACCACACATGCTCTACATATCCATAATACTTTTGCAATTTTTGCCAAATGAAATGATATTAATGAGGAATTTCAGTAAATTCATACCAATTATTGGATAATTATAAGAATTTTTTTCTATAACGGCACAAAATTCAGTTGCAAAAAAAAAGAGGTTATTTTGGTTTTTCAAATATCAAATATCAGCCAAGTTATTGGCAGTCAAAAGCATTTTGTCGTTTTGATGATCTATATATTTCTCAACTATGTTTTACAGGAAGAATTTCGCAGTCATTTCTGGAATATATCACGTATCATGGATTGTGTAGGCTGCGACAAGTGTAAATTATGGGGAAAACTACAAGTGAGTATAAATTAAACATATATAGTGGGTGGGGTTTTGGATGTCAACAGGCAATTTGATTGGTTTTCAGCTGATTTTTGGTCAATACGCATTATGTATTATGAGACCAATAATATATGTGACCGTCCACAACAAATCCAGTGTAAAGTCACCATTTTTCAAAATGGAAATTTTGAAATCTACTTCAAATAAGCTTGAACATGATATATGACATGTAGATATTGTTTTGTAAATAAACACTTAAATAATCAAAAATCCACTTGAAAATTCTTTGTTTTTTTATTGAATTTTCTTGAGTTTATTAAGCCATATCTCTGAAAAGGCCCTGGCGACTTTACACTGGGTTTGTGGTGGATGGTCATAGTTTGGATCAGGCTCAATATATACCTTCAGTGTGTATCGTCACTGCGTTTAGATGTTCAAGCCAAGCACGCCCTGCAAAAAGTTGCTGGCATATGTGTTGTGCATATTACGCAGAGTTGCCGTGTGCTAAGAATGGTTATTCAAAGCAGGCAAGTTGGTAAACAACTTACTAGATTAGCCAATTTAAAAAGGGGGGAATTTGGTGTTGTTTGATTAAAACAAATAACAACATTTTTATGATAAAAACAACCAATACACATTAGGTCGTCGTGTATACTGCCTGCGGCGACCATACACAACTCCAAATATGGTACAGCCTGTACATTATGAAACCAACTATATAGCAAAACAGCTATGAACTATATTTTATTCTCTAATTCAAAAATTAAATAAAAGTGCAACTGTAGTCTTTAAACTCTCTGTTTTGCTGTGTGAAATTGAACTAAATATTAAATAATTAATATTGTAATTTTTACATCCTCAGATTCAAGGCCTGGGCTCTGCTCTAAAAATATTATTTACGGATGCAAAACATTCCTTGAGACTAAGCAGGCAGGAGATAGTGACGCTCATTGTGGGGTTTTCAAAGTAAGTTAACCCCCTGGGCACTACCGGCCCATCTTACAGTGGTTCTGATTGGTGTATTGCAAGATATACTCATTTGAATAGCCAATTAAAATGCAGCTTTTAAAATATTTCACTCCAATCTTTATCAGGGATACAATTATTCTAACACTGTCTCTGATTGGCGCAATAAATGATGTATCTATCTTTCTGACCAATCGGCCTGTAGTTCTCAGGGGGTTAAGCCTTAACTGTCAACCAAAATGGTGATTCAAGTTTGTTTTATTTAATGGAGGATATTGTAAAAAACAAAATACAAAAAGATTTGCCCTTTAATATTGCACCGGAAACAAAATATAGAGTTTCTTGGTGTAAGTTCATCAGGATTGTTCATTAATTATTATAAGAAATTGTTTTCATATGACAAATCCAAGGTTAGATGAAGTATAATAATAAAACACAAGTGAGTATAATAATTTGTTTTATTATTATACTTCATCTAACCTTGGATTTGTCATATGAAAACAATTTCTTATAAAAATATAGAGTTTCTGAGCATGCATAATTTGTATCATATATATTGATGATGGCAGGTTACTACCCTGCATACGTCATAGGTGTTACCCAGGCTCGCACACAGAACCTCAATAGGTCGGTAGCGTAAGCATCCACTCATGACTTTTGTTTGTGCAGACCTATAGTCTGATAACCGGACCGATACAGAGTCAGGAATAACACCTGTTACGTTCATTCAACATTGAAAAAGAAACACTGGCAATTATGATTGATTTTATGTATCTTTTTCCATGGACAATACTTAAAGAAATTCTTTTTTTGCATTGTATTCTTCTAAACATACCCCATTGAATAAAATATCCTTGAATCACCATTATGATTCACTTTTAAGCCAAATACTACTATTACAGGCAATTTTATTGGATGAAACACCTTTGGGCAACAACACAAAAAACACCCTGTTATACGGGCAAACGGACCTCTCAGGCTCACGTATATAAGGCATACGGGGACGTGCCGCTCCAGTGGGCCGTTTTTTCATGAGACATCCATAGCCATGGGTAGGCTTTTCAACTGAAAAATCCTTAGACATGGGTCCTGTTATTGACACTAGCCCTTAGCAATGGGTCCGATTTGAGCACATCGTTGACGACGGGAAAATGCACAAAAAATCGTCCAAAACACAAAATTTATAAATATTGTTGAATAAAACAATATAAATATTGAAAAAAAACGATACGTAATAAGACAACTTTTCTGTAAAGTGTGTTTATTTTGGTTTTATAGATCGTAAATTTTAAGCTTTCTTGGGAAAAATTACATCACAGAAAAATGCAAAATTTACAAAGCAGAAAAACGCAGAATTTGACAGTTACAAAGCAGAAAATTAGTGAGCTTACCTTAACCATATTTTGTTTGTTCACTAATTTATCTTGCAGATTATCAGACAGTATCATGGAAGTGGAAAAATTTCAGCAGCTCATAGAAGATGAAACCTATACAAGACACAGGTCATCCTCCAGTAAACAAAAAATGTCATCCAGTCCTTTTGTATGACACAAGTAGTATTTTTGAATCTCATTTCAAGCAGCCTGGTGCTAAGCAAGATGAAAGGAACCGACAATTTGGAACCCGGTAGTATATATTTAACGGAATAAATCGTATTGGAAACTGGAAACCAATGCTTAGCACCAGGCTGCCGGAAATTGGTTTCATTATTTATAGGAGGGTAGTTGAGGGTATACCGTATTATCCTTATTAAGCGCAATGCCTTTATAAGGGCCCACCCCTCTTTTTCCCAATGACTACCAAAATTAACATCTAATAAGCGCCCATCATTTTATTCACTGAAGCTCAATATAAAAAGAATTTAAAAGAAATTGTCCTCAGTGTGCAGGCAGGAAGTGGAAAGTGTACAGTACATATCGTTTGTCCTCAGTGTGCACGCAGGGAATGGAAAGTGTACATTACTCAAAATTACTATTAAAAAAAGACTTTAAAAAGGGTAACTTAATAAGCGGCCAACCTAAAATGACTTTGCTAAGCGCCTTAATAGGGATATTACGGTACTTGTATGAACACATATTTCAAATCAATGTTACCAAGCCTGCAATTACTAAGCCCAATTAGGCATTTGTAACATTAGATAAGTTCATTGAAATCTGTGTTTATGCAAATATATATAGCTGGGTCTAGGTTATAGTGTGATTTTTTTGCTGGTTCCCTGTGACTTCCATTCACTGTAATGTCATAGTGATTTTAAGCATTTATGATTTTGCCAGATACTACTGGCTGCTATCGCATATGATGACCTATTGGCCATCCCGACCTATGATGAAGTAGGGCCAATGCCTTAGTTAATTATTATATGTCTTATTTCCACCCTTGAATATATATATAATCATTCCATGAGGCTGTGATGAACAGATCTTCCGTAAAACTTATAAGATTGGAAAACAACTTTGAAATGCACCCGATTACTTTGCAAAGGTCAGTCGTTGCGCATCGACAGATATCGGTGCGAGAGTTTTATCCGGCAACGTCGGCTGATGCGCAAAGACACGAGTATGAACGTGCTTTAAGAAGTAGGAGTGATGTAAAATCACAGGGACCAGCAAAAGTGTGATTCTATTTGGGATATTTGCATATGTTTGTATGATGTATTGGTGATGTCTTGTTTATCATCCCGTAAGTAAAGCACATGCTCTTAATACTGTAGGTGCTTTCAGATTCCTTTGCTGGAGTCATACACGTGCATGTATGTGTGCTGGAGTCGTACATGTGATGTATGTGTGCCGGAGTCATACACGCGCATGTATGTGTTTTGGAGTCATACACGTTATGTATGTGTGCTTCAAGTAAGGCACAAAAAAAGTTTGTCTCTTAGAAAAAATAGCTACGTGAAACTCAGAAATTCTTTACCCCCCCCCCTTTTCGAAGCCAATTTGTTACAATTTTCTCGGTAAAAAAACAACAACAAAAAAACCACCAAAATTGGGTTATGCGGAAAAACTGACCCCACATACTAGTGCCCGCGGGTATGTGAGACAGTCTTCTTCTTGGCCTAGTTGGATGGTATCGATTGCTCATGTCACCAAATTACGCACCTAAATAATGGCCATAACGCACCAGTGTGGTAAGCACGCAGCAGATGCTGAAATCTTGCTCAAAACTAAAAATTATTCTGACAATGACTATTCAGAGACACAGATAAAAGTTGCTGAATTCAGCAACAATTGTGACCCACTACAACAAAACACGCATTAAGTCGCCAGAACACTTACGTCTCTATAAAGTTGTTACAAATCGATAGAAAACAAAGGCATTTTCAAGAAAAATGTTGATTTCTCATGGACAAAAGTTTGAGCAATATTGAAACATGATACATGATTTAGAAAAAAATATTTATCCTCACGGCGGGTTTTGTTGTTATTAATAAGGTTGATCGCAAATAGGTAAAAATCAATTGATAATCCTTTTCTGATGCATTGTGGGATCGCAAAGTGTACAAATTCTTACCAAATTTGTACACTTTGCGATCCCACAATGCATCCGAAAATGATAATCAATTGATTTTTACCTATTTGCGAAAAACCTTATGGGTCACATTTATTCTGCCTGCTATGGGACCACAAACAGGATATTGCCAATATGATTTTGTTTTTTTTGTAATATATGTAAATATTTTGATATTCTGAAAATGAAGAAGTCTGCCTTGCAAGTTATTCCGGTCTTCTTTTTATGCCAAAGATGGTCTTTGATATGGTTTATTTTTTACATTTCATTCCTCAAAACATTCTCTTTTGTAAATGCTACCTTGAGTAGCATTTTGGCAGAGCCTTATGCCAATAAAAGCTCTCCTAGATTTATGAAAATATTCATCATTTTTGAATAAAAACAATTTAGTGGAAATATTTTTGAAATTCTAGCAAAAGTTATATCTTTTAAGGACCATTGTTAAGGGGGATGTGCACCTTCGTATAGCCTCCGTAAAACTGCCGTAACTTCTTCATTATTCATTTAATCTTAATAAAAGTATACATTTTTTTGCAGGAAAGGGTTCAATGAATCCAACTATGATCATGAAATTGACCATTTTGGAGAAAATTATAAAAAACATGTTTTTTGACCCATTTTAGGTTTGGATTTTGTCATACTAGTTTTATTATATTCCTCATGCAATTCCCTAGGAATCGTTTTTTTTTTTTTTTTTTTACTTTATTATATTTTGAATTACAGACCAAAAAGTGCCAAAAAACCTGTTTTTTAACCTCCAAAATCGTGAAAATCACGTTTTTTGGTAAAAAATCATATTTTTTGGCACTTTTTGTTCGATAATTTAAAAAATAATAAAGTAAAAATTAAAAAAAAAAACGATTCCTAGGGAATTGCATGAGGAATATAATTAAACTAGTATGATAAAATTTAACAAAATATATTTTGAGTTATCTTTTCCAAACCTAAAATGGGTCAAAAAACGTGTTTTTTATAATTTTCTCCCAAAATGGTCAATTTCATGATCATGGTTGGATTCATTGAACCCTTTTCTGCAAGAAAATGTATACTTTTATATAGATTTAATGAATAATAAAGAAGTTACGGCAGTTTTACGGAGGCTGTACCTGAAGGTGCACAGCCCCCTTAAGTCTACTTTTGAGGCAGATTTCTATTTAGGTAAAATATGTTATCGAGTTCGACGCTGGTATTATGATTCATAAACGCCTACTGTAAAAGTGGTAATGTTTGCGCTTTTTGTGCTCAAAGCAGCTACTGCGAAAATTATATCGCAAGTATATTTCTTTCGTGTTAGATCTATGTGATGAAGCTACAAATCTCGAATTTAAAAGCATGTAAAACAATTGAAAATTGGCAAAGCGTGAAAAATAAATCGCGCATAAATTACCACTTTTACCCAGTATCATACAAATAGATTTGTATTTATTTATTAATTCTCTGTGAAGCAGCTGTTGTAGGGATGATGAGTCAATATCTGAAGTCTTCTCTGCTTTCTCAAGGCCGTAACCTCATTTAAGTTAGGCTAGGGCTGGACATATGCACCCGCCAAACTTCTCATGGCTGGAGTACATAAGAATCGTGTGCATGATATTATATTGCTGGAATACACTCTGACATCACTGTACAGAGGTAGATGTAAAGAGTATTCCCATTATCCCATATTATACTTTGTGTACTTTAGGTCCCAAATTCTGGACTGTACTATAGTCGGCGTCAGAGAAGTTCAGCACTTTTTCCTGTGACAACTGCTTACAAGCGTTAACACGGAAGTGTGTTGTAAAACAGCGTCACCACAGCGTTATCTTGACGCGAAGCCATATCTATAATCTGATTGGCTTATTGTATCTAATGGGTCGTGAATGTCTCCGCCCACACTTGGTCTTTAACTAGATGATGCTCGTTGGCTATTTTAAAAAGTGCTGAAGTTCTCTGCCGAGGACTATTGTATCGTCCGATACTGGCACATATAAAATGTTGCAGTATCGGGTGATACACAATTATGTACCAGTATCGTTAAATACTGGGACAAATCACTACTGGTACATGTGTACCAGTATCGCCCTATACTGGAACATAAACACATTGATACTGGAATCAGATGATACAGGAACAATAATATTGTACCAGTATCGAGAGATACTGGAAAATTTGATGTACCAGTATCTTGCTATATTGGTATACCAGTATACCAGTATCTGGGACCTAAAGTACACTTTTTCCTTTGGATCGAGCACAAGGGCATAGCACATACAGTGTGATGTCAGCACCTTAAGGAACGATGGCGAATACTGCAAATGTGGCCATTTTTTGCGCTATATTTATTTTCGTGTTTTTTTACGCTCGAAGCAGCTACCGCAAAAATTATAACATACGCAAATATATTTCTTTTGCGTTTAGGTCTATGTAATGGAGCTATAAATTGCAAATTTAAAAACATGCAGAACAGTTGAAAATCGACAGTGCGCGAAAAATTAGTTGCGCGAAAAATTAGTTGCGCGAAAAATTAGTTGCGCAAAAATTACCACTTTTACAGTAAATTAACTTACTGCAACAGTATGTTCATTTTGAATTGGTGGAAAAGAGGGTTATGATATATTTTGCTAATGGGTCCAAGTTAGAATCGGTGGTAAAGGATTAAGGCAATTCGGTTGATTGGTTGTTTATATAACTTCCATGATGAATTGTTAACAAGATTTATGATAGCTAATTTTAATGTACTGTTTATGTTTAAGAGTGGATGTTTTTCTTTTGGTTAATCTGGCGAAGTTCAGAATTTCTGAACTTAGCCAGATTAACCAAAAGAAAAACAGGCCTGGAAAAAATAAGCAAATTGGAAAGCTTCTTGCCGGGAATTAGGAGGGACAATTTGCTCTATCCATATAAAGTAATGCATAAGAAATAGTGGGACATTTTCCATTTTGGACGGAAATTTGGGTTAGCTTGCCGGGAAATCAAGATTTTTTTCCAGGCCTGTATCAGAGAGTTTCGTCCATGAATGTGACAAGTTGTGAAGTGAATTATAATGTGCAGTGGTAATAATTAGGGGGAAAATCTAAAATCTAGTAACTCTGACGTTGACCAATCAGGCACATTGTTATAAACAGGTTTGGTTACACTGCTTGTCAATGTGGTAAACATATCAGGACCCTATTATACTGTTTATTGGTCATTCAAGAAGTTCTACCTCTTTATAAGGAAGTGCAGGCACATGAAAAAATGTTCTAACTTTTACCATCTACAAGAGGCTGATTTATTAGATTCTTATTATTCTTAATACTTTTTAAAAACATTTTCATTCAAACACATTTTCTGTGGTGAGGTAGAAATTAGGAGATTTTATGCTGTAGAATTGGTCCAACATAAATCCTATTTTATAACGACAGAACATTTGAACTTAGTTGTTTGACTTTACAAACTATGTGTTACGGAAATAATGTACTTTGGCGTTTGGCGGGCGGCATGTATAAAAGTTGTAATCATCTGTGTGAATCCACTCTCAAAAACTACTGTAAAAGTTAATATTTTCGCGATAAGATATTTTCACGAAAATGGTCATAACAGGCATTTCGCGATTTTTTTATTTTCGCGATTTTCAACATTTGTGAACAAAAGTCAATGGAAGTCAATAATTTTCGCGAGTTTATATTTTCACGGATGAGGATTGATTCGTGAAATTCACGAAAATATACCCTCGCAAAAATTTCTACTTTTACAGTACCCTCAACGCAGATTCTCAAAGAAGGAAAAGGTGACCCTTAACATAGATTACAGCTCAACGACTCATACTCATAGCAAAGGATAGGTTCTTATAAGAGAGAATTCTGTTTTGTAGGTAATTTGTCTTAACCCTTAGCGCTGATTGGGTGTAAAAAGATACCATTATTCTCTGAAATTGGCGATGTAAGATAAAAGCACCCTTATTCCGCGTTTTTGTTCACTCGGATGATAACAACATTATACCTGACTCCCCCCCCCCCCCCCCCCCCCCCCCCGGAAAAACCCTAGCTGAGAAGCAGATGAATCACAACATGTTGTAATACATTTTAAATTTTCCATATTATTGAATATGGATGAATAAATGTGTCAATTTAGTATGAATTCTTAAACACACCAGCCATCGTTGGTAGATAATTCAAAACTTTTTGATTATCAATACCTATAACGCCTATATAACTGAATGTTAAATTATGATAATAGAAGCAGTGTTGACAAAATACACGGTGTCATAAAAGTTACTATACTTTTATACTAGAGATTTGATTGATAACAGTATATAACAATTGGGACACCACCCTGTGGTTTCTTGTGTTGGGAAAATGTATATATTTATTAATTTATCTACACTAAAAAAATGTGTATAAATTATCTTTTATATAGTCTCATTTGTATATTTATGGATGCTATGTTTTGGTATATTTTGTTGTAAAATTCCAGCGTGTAGGTGGTTAAGTTATAATATGCATACATGTACTCACTGCGCTGCATGCAGTAACTGTTTTGCCAAAGTTGTGTTTGAGTAGTTAAGAATATACTGTATTTATTTCAACAAATGCAATTCTGTAATCCTTTCAGGTGAAGCTTATTTCCAGATAACGGTCTGTATGCACAAAACAAATTAGAACAGATCTAAATGGAAAATAGTCCTTCTGGATGGACCCTTTGACATGTATTTGCCCTTTAGTGATGACATAACATTTCCACCCCTTTCATAACCCTTATCTTCTTAGACACTACGATTCACTACGGCCAAAAACAATGTCCACTCGCATGCTGCAGCATTGATTCGATGACGTCATCATCCCAGATGATACGTGGGTACGAAATCGCTGCCCTGGTAAGCGTTGGCAGGTTAGCTCAGTGGTTAGGGACGTGGCGATGGTGATCGGAGGGTCCGGGGTTGAATCCGGGGTGGGGGGATGTTCGCGGGAATTTTGTTGGTAAAAAAATCATACTTTGTCCCCCTCTCCCGGTTTCCTTACAAAAACATTAAATGTCCAATAACCCTAACTGCACTGAATCTCACTAAATCTCACTGCCAGAAACTATCTCCACGCACGTGCTGCTGCATTGGCCCGATGACGTCACCTACAGCAGGCATATGTGGGCACGAAGTTGGTGCCTGCATATGCACTGGGAAGTTAGCTCAGTTGATAGGGGCACAGACTTAGGTGCGAATGGTCCCGGGATCGAATCCCTGGGGTGCTCGGTGATTTCTCGGGTTAAAAAAATCATAACAAAATCCTTTCTGTGAGGACTATTCTTCATTTAGACCAGGTCTAATAAGCTGTTTTGTTCATACAGACCAAACGGGTTTATTCAAGTATAGCAGAAAATATTGTTAAAAGATTTGTAATAAATAGCCAATTCAACTATTTGTATCATTTCACATAAAATGGCAACAGTCATTAATTTTGATGTCTATACCATGATCAAATTACATTGTTTGAAAGGACATGTGTGGAGGGGTGTGCGTGTCTGTGTATTTGCATTATAACAATTCATGATGCAAATGTTAACACTTTCTATGCATCTATTAGATTTACACAAAACAGATTTTCAGAAACCTGTCAGCTTTCAAGGTCTATATCTCAATAATTACTATTGTACTTATTTTAATGATTTCTCGTGGTGATTCCAAATATGAAGGTCAAATTCAATAATTTTGACATCTTTGAAACATTTTGTGAAATTTTGGAACTCGTCTACAGACGCCTGCCGCATGGAAAGTGTTAAAGTGAAAGGTTTAACCTGCAGAAATACAATACAATGCATCGACTCAACTTGGTGTTGCGTAGCGTATAAATTTGTTTTACCAGCATTGGTACAATTCAACCATATAGCTCAGATTCTTACACATACATGTTCAGTCAATAGTTAATCTGATTATATAGTTCTGAAATATGCAATATATTTTTTCATAATTTTAAATACAACTAATATATATATATATGAAATGGGTATAGTTTGGTTTAAGCAGTTTTGTCTTAAATTAACTTATAATGGTGGAAGAGGTATTATATTTAAATTTAAATTAAATATTTGGCTTAATTTAATTTTTAATTCAGATCACTAGATTTTGAGGGTTTGGGATAAGGAAACAAGTTTTGTGCTGATAGAAACTTCTGTTTTAGACTAATGCTGATTGCATACTTAAATGGTCGCTGAACGATCCAGGGTGTTAATGATGACTTGTTTAAAGGGGCACTAAGAGATCCTTCATGGAGGGAGCCCTCAATTTTTTCAGAAATTGGGTTTTTCACATATATGTAATGCTTTTTATACGTACTAACTACCACACAGTTATTCTATGTATATCATCTATCTAAACAATGTGAAAATATTGAATTTCATTTTTGCGAAATCTCTCTGTGCCCCTTTAATGTCATTTGTGGTTCAAACGAATGCAATGAAGAAAGCGGTGACCACACACAACAAAAAAATTATGACAGGTCGCTAGGCCCAAATCACTTCAGTTGACTTCAATCCAACTAATGCGCCAGTGAGTAGCCATGAGCGATTTGTGTTTTATAGTCCACTCAAGTGAGTAAAAATCACCCTGGGCTGCGACTGAGAGCATGTTATTGGCATGGGATTTAATTTTATGTGCACTTCCTATTAGGCCAAACAAAAAAAAAAGTTTGTCTCAAAGCTTGCGAAGGCTTCAAAATCGGGCGACGCGCGCGGTTTTTTGTCTTCCTTTTTTTTTTTTTTTACATTTTTTTTTTTGTGTTGCAATTTTTACTCTTACTATTTGCAACCGTTGACACTTTCTGATATTTGTTTTTTCTAATTGAAATGAATATTGTGATGTAGTTGTGTATACGAACAATTGTGCAGCGTTTTTTGAAGAACTGAGTCATGTAAAAGTTTGAGAAGAGGAAAATCTGCCGATATTTTTAATAAAAACTCGAAATAAAAATTTGTATGGAAAAAAAAAAATGATTTTACAATTTTCTGCATTTCAGACGCGGTATTTTGGCATTTCAAAACCAATGCGCGCGCAAGCTTTGAGACGAACCATTTATTTTGTTTGGCCTTAAAGGAAGTTTTGTGAAGAGACTTTTGTAAATGTACCGCTGCTTAGATTACAATATTTTTAAAATAGTTTTAAGTTAGACATTAAACTGTAAAACACTTGCCTTCTTTAAAGGGGCATTGAGAGATGTATCAATAAACTAAATGAGCAAATAACGTAAAGATAATCATCAACATAGCCCAAATCCAAAATGTCATACAATTCCGACATCGCCTTCATGCCAAAATAAGCAAATAACGGCACTTCCGGGTTAAGATTTGCCGCGAAAGTCCGTGCAGTAAAACGATGCATAACTTCCGAATTCAGCACCTGAGTTTCGATATGATCATATCGGAACTAAGAAAACCATGAAATTTTATATGATAAACGGCGAATGTTGGTAAACTGTTTCAGATGGTATATGCCTAAGTATTACTTTGATGCAAAAAAAACATATTTCCAGGATAATTGAGGGCGCACTCCCATACGTATCTCTCAATGCCCCTTTAAATCACTGCATTTACCATAAAAACCACTTGCCTTCAAGTTGTTTGGTTATTGGACCAGAATTCAGATGCGGCCAGTGTTGTTTGCCTTGACAATCAGGGTAGATTTGCAATTACTGCGATGTTGAAGTGACTAGGTGAAGTTTATTGACAATTGTGACCTGTCACATCAAAATGGACATGTTGGAGGTCCGACTCAAATCTTAGTTATTGATATGACCTGAAAGAGCGCATTTTAAAGCTTTGACATGATACCATGTTGAAGGTAATCAGACTTTGTAATATACTAATAGCAAGATGATTTTGATCTCAACCCGGAAGTGCCGTTATTTGCTTAGTTTGGCATGAAGGTGATGTCGGAATTGTATGATATTTTGGATGTGGGCTGTTGATGATTATCTTTACGTTATTTGTTCATTTAGTATATTGATACATCTCTCAATGCCCCTTTAAGAGGGAGTTGTTCTGATTATATTAAGAGGGAGCCTGAATAATGTGATTCAATCAATGCAAAGATCTCCCTCAAAACAGGGTTAGCGTTGCAATATTGTATTTTGTTTCTACGAGTTACATTTTGTACAAGAACCCAAGGATTCTCCTTACAAATATATACGAAGAAAAAAAAAACACCACCTGTTCGGTCGGTTTGGACATAAACAAATTCCCAGATTTCTTGTTAAGTGGGTAAGTCGGGCCTGTAGAACAGGTTGGTGGTTTTTTTGTGTGGTTTTTCCGCCTAAATTGGTATTTCATTTTAAATTTGGCCTATTTTCAATGTCATCACTTCTTTTAAAAAATGATTTGAATATTGGGAAAAAGTGTACTTTAGGTCCCAGATACTGGTATACCAGTATCGGTCGATACTGGTACATGCATTTTGCCAGTATCGCTCGATACTGGAACAATTTACATGTTCCAGTATCGGTCGATACTGGAACATCAAATTGTGTTCCAGTATCGACCGATACTGGAACACTTCATGTGTTCCAGTATCGACCGATACTGGAACAGTTTCATTCCAGTATCGATCAATACTGGAACAAATTAAATGTTCCAGTATCGCCCAATACTGGAACATTTTGTTCCAGTATCGCTCGATACTAGAACGATTTACATGTTCCAGTATCGAGCGATAATGGAACGATTTAATTTGTTCTTGAACTCGTGTATTGTTATATTTGTGAAAAGGGACGACTATTTCAGCTTTAAAAATAAGCGCCATTTTTACGACGTCAGCTTTGAGTGCATTATAGTTATTTTTTCCTTTTTCAAATACGTGTTCAGGTTTTTGAATTGCGGGATTTTTTTCTATTATTTGTTTGAAGAAAAAAATGTCGTAGTGTTTTAAAAATATTGCGAGGGAAAACCATCTCATTCATTATGGTTTGGAAACAACATTGTTTATGTTGGAGTACTACACACTAAATGGGGTCGTTCAATATCTTTCTCTTAAAGTTGTTGTGGTTCTGAAAAGAGTTTTTATGGATACTAGTTCAGGATGAGCTGATTGGTAAAGTCAATTTTACGTTATGCATGATCATTTTCTCTGTTTGAAAAATAGAGTGGCTTGGAAGACTACCGATGATATGTATCTCAAACGAAAATCGTTGTGATCTCCACGCCTTCTAACGTATGACTTTTGCCTTTAGTGAATACCTAGTAGTTGAATCAAGTGTCATGTATTGCACTGGGGCTTCCAAGGGGAGCTGCATCCTGTCGAAATGCTTCCTCGAATCGTCAATCAGCTTAGAAATAGTTGACACTATTTTGAGAATTTAAATACTAGTATCCCCATACTCAACTGCGACAAGTTTTCAAAACAGTTTTCTGACGTTCTCTCATCATCGCCTGATAGTGTTGGTAGGTTCATTTGTAACTTGCAGTCCGCCGGGATGTCCATAATGTATTGGGTGATACTGGCACATTTTTCGTGTTCCAGTATTGGGCGATACTGGCACATTTTTAATGTTCTAGTATTGGGCGATACTGGTACATTTTTCACGTACCAGTATCGGGCGATACTGGCACACATTCTACCAGTATCGACCGATACTGGAACAAAATAATGTACCAGTATCGATCGATACTGGCACATTATTTTGTTCCAGTATCGGTCGATACTGGAACATTTTAAACGTGCCAGTATCGAGCGATACTGGAACAAAATAATGTACCAGTATCGAACGATACTGGGTGTTCTAGTATTGGTCGATACTAGTACAGTCTAGTATCTGGGAGCTAAAGTACACTTTTTCCGAATATTGTTAACTCTTCTGATTTTTGCAGTTTATGTCAAATTGTATAGATGAGGTGACATTTGTTGACATTTAGGACGCCCTCTGTTGGTTTGAGACAAAACACACTGGGCAAGAGTTCCTATAGTTTACATAGGCCAGATCAGGTTTTCTAACTAGATTGTGGTGTCACAGCAAATTGTTATCAAAACTGTCTTTAAACTTGCTTAGGAATGCTATAAGATATCGCATTTCACCAACAACAACAATTTAACAAATGAGTTTTGCAATTCATTAGAAAGAAACTTCATGTTGTCTTCATTAATTTTACTTAATCTGCCTGGAGGGAAACAACAGAGGGTGTCCCATTTGTAAATACATGACATCATAGGTCACCTCATCTATACAATGTTACAATATCAATTTGAAAGATGGCCAAAATTATGATATTTGTTCGTTTGATTCCAAGAGACTGTGTTAAAAACATAAACACGGTTATGTACCCTGTATTGTGTAACTTTGCAATTAATTAATTAATGCACTGCTACAATTAAGGTAGATTGGAAATATATGCGGCTTGTCATTTTGGCAAGTAAGTGCTCCTCGCGGAATTAGTGAAATTTAAATGCACGCAAACATTTCTGGGTTTACAGTGTACCCAGACAACTACTGTAAAAACACTTCATTTCCCGAAGGATTTAATTTTGCAAATTTCGCGAGGGATATGGATTCGTGAAACTGACAATTTTGCACTGATTGTGTAACAGTAACATTTCCAGATTCGCGAAATTAAATGCCCACTAAAAAGCAGTACTTTGATTTAATTCGTGAAATAAAGTATCCGCAAAATTATAATGTTTTACAGTATAAACATTTCTCATGTCTTCAACTTGTATACAGGTCACATCTTAAAGGCATATTATGTGATCTTTTTCAGGGAGCGCCCTCTAAAGTCATGATTTTTTTTTTAGAAAGTAGATTTTCTTGCAGATTTACAATTCTGATCATTAATCAAGAATATAATGTATTTTTCACTCTAAATTCACTCTAAAACCAGGATTTAGAAGTGATTAGGAATCGTATTGCTCTGTAACTCAGAATGTATTCTTGATTTATGATCAAAAATGTAAATCTGCAAGAAAATCTACTTTCTAAAAAAATCATGACTAGAGGGCGCTCCCTGGAAAATATCACATAATATGCCTTTAAGATGTTCATGGGACTATAAACTTGTATATTGCCCATATTAGTATCATATTTAACAAATACTGTAAAAGTTGAAATCTTCATGCTACATTAATTTTCACAATTCTTGCAATTTCAAAGCTAGCCTGAAATTAAGATTGACTGAAAATGCTTATTTTGTGATTTTGTATAAAAATAATGAATTTGAAAAGAAGCAATAATAATTGAAATTATTTTAGCGTGAAAATTTGATCATGCAACATTTCACATTTTTACAGTATTAAATAAAGAATTTCATGTTAATAAATGAAAGAATGTCAAGTGAGGTTGTCCTACAATTTACCATTTCAATCAATATTTGGCTTTTGATTGCGAGCTTTGAATAGCTGCAATCCTGAAAAAAGGTCTTGGAACACTTAAAGGTAGATGTTCCGATTTTCAACTTGAAGTTTTCTATTCTACATGAAAGGTCATCCTTAAAAAAGTTGTGTTCCAAAGTTTGAGTTGCATAGCTCTAATGGTTTTTATTTTAGATGCACAAGATGCTGTGAACTGTACCCATTGAGTAGTACACAAACTACATCGGTGGTTACCACCATTCGCGGTAATTCGACGTTATTTCATCGATTTCTCCGTAATTATACCGATTTTTCAGTATGATGAGAAAAATACGAGCTTTCTTATGATATGAAAATCTCCGTATGTTTGAAATAATTCTGTGTTACGAAAATGTGATCGGGTCATCTACCTTTAATACTTGTAACCAACAGAAAACTATTACACCCCTGTGCAATGTTGAGAAATGTCAATGTCTTCAGCAGTATTCAAGGTGTCCCAACATTGATCGATGGGGTGTGGGGATGAGAAAATTGTTGTCCGTCCTCTTCAGCTCTTAACAAAATAAACATAATTCAGAGATCAGGGGGAAAAAATCCGCACATAATGTCCAAAATATGGAAATCGTTCCAAGGACTTTTTTCCAAGATTGTAGAATACTATTTATTCATCTTTAGCTCAATATTTAATTTAACACATTAAAATTTTGAAAATAAATGGTTATCATTTTAATTGGTGTCATTGTAGCGTTATGATTTCTTAAAAACAAAGTTTGAGGGATTTTATTAAAATGAAATGGAATTATGATAAATTGCATTGCATTTGTGCTTGTATTATTTATGAAATCATGTTTCCATACGAGCCCTACGAGGCAAGTTTTTCTAAACCCCATCCCGGACTTTCTCGTCCCATATACCCCGAACGCAACCCTAACAACCTTTTCCAAGACCGGACCGAACTGATTCTTTTTGTCAACCCCCGGGTATGGCAAATTTATATATGTACAGGGTGGTCCAAAAAAAACTATACCCAACTTTGGAGGCCATTTTCTCCTAGATGATAAAATATTTTAGTAATTTGGTTTGCATATTATTAAAGCATATATCGTTGAGCATTATTGGTGAAAATAGGGAAGATATTACATTAATATTTTTTGAGATATTGCTATTTTTAGCGAGTATGTGTAAAAATGGCTTTTCCACGGGAGCTGTCAATGCATCAACATGTTTGAATATGATATGACACAATAATGTAATGACGCCGATAGTCCTTTGACAAATGTTTTTGCGAGAGCTTCTTTTCAATATTTCAAGAATATTTGAAGCTAAAAATAGCAATATCTCAAAAAATATTAATGTAATATCTTCCCTATTTTCACCAATAATGCTCAACGATATATGCTTTAATAATATGCAAACCAAATTACTAAAATATTTTATCATCTAGGAGAAAATGGCCTCCAAAGTTGGGTATAGTTTTTTTTTGACCACCCTGTATATGACGCAAATCGTTACGTCAGATTCAGTTCACCCTCGCTAATTGATGCGGTCACTTCAATTATTGGGAAATTGCTTTTTACATAGGAAAGTATATGAAAGCGTAACTTACTCAAATGTAACATGAAGTTTTCTTGCTTTAAATTATTTCCCTTCCCCCAAATGTTAAAAGTGGCCCTGACCCGACTCAACTATATGCTCCCCAAACCTGACCAGTAAATAAAGTGAAATACGGATCCCGACCCAATTTTTTATCTGGTCCGGTCCGGCACTCAACTTTTTTTTGGGTAGGGGTGTGCCGCACAAGATCTCAAAAAGGGGGGGGGGGCTACAGAACTGAACTGAGTGGATTTTATGATGAAAAATAGGGTCTTAGGAACTGATTTTTTCAAAAAAGTAGGTCTTGAGAACTGGCCTATAGTTCAATTTTGATTAGCAAGAACGCACATTTTGGGGCTTTGGAACGCAAAATCTCGCGATTTTTGAATTTTCAATAATATGGGGGTCTTAAGAACTGATGCAGGCTCAAAAGGGGGGTCATAAGAACTAGCAGCAGAGGGTGAAAAAGGGGGTCTTCAGCGCGGCACGTACCTATACCCTTTTCCAATGTCAGTGCCCCCACGAACTTCACCCCCTCCAGGAGTCTCCACTTTCCTCAGCCATGAGAGAATGCCTAGCCTCTCACCCTGAAAAATGCTTGCCAGTGCCCCACCCACACATTTCAAAAGATCTTGAAACCCTCAAAAATATGTTTTAACCACCTATATATTGTGATGCGTTCATATCTTGTTACATAAAGGGGTAAAAAAAGTAAGCCCCCCTAAAATGTGATCACGTTTGTTTACATAACTCTACACACAATTGATCGTTTTCAGAGATTGAAACACATGCTACCCTTTCATTGCTTGTCCCAGGTGCATTTCCGTGTGTTATTGTGTTTTTTTATATCTGTTTTATCGCGTTATTCTCCCTTGTTATTACCTGTTTCCCCACACCCTGTTGGCATATCTTGCTTTTACTCTTAGCACATGTTACCCATATAAAGTTTCGCCATTTCAATATCATTATTTACTTTTCCCAAAATAGTCACATTTCACACAAAAATGATGTTTTAAAAAAGTGGTACTTTTCAAGATTTTATACGAGTTTGTGTGCATAAATCCACCCACAATTAGGTGTTTTGAAAGATTGAAACATTTATGACAAGGAAAAACCCTTGGCTACCCACACAAAGTTTCCCCTCTTCAATATCATGTTTACTTTTCCCAAAACAGTCACATTTCCCCAAAATGATGTTTTCCGAAAAGTAGCACTTTTCAACGATAATGTGAAGTTATTGTCGTGAATGGTGGACACCATTGGCTAGTCATACATGAAATAAAATAATTTTATTTATAATTTTAATTAAGGACCAGCTAAAGAAAGAAAAGACTTTATATTATTTTAATTGAAAATAAAGACAATTGAAATTAATTTTTAACAGTACTTGAGACATTTTGTACCTTCCTTGCATACGATTTTGAAAAGTGCCACTTTTTCTGAAAACATCATTTTGGGAAAATGTGATTGCTTCGGAAGAATTGAACATGCCATTGAAAAAAGAACACTTTTGATGGGTAGCCAAGTGTATCCCCTTTTCATAAACTTGTACAAAATGTACATTTGGGTGTGGAGTTATGCAAACAAATGTGATTGAATTGTAGGGGACTTACTTTTTTTACCTTTATATCAACAAAGGCAATGAGTCTGCTTTCAAATGATCCAAAATGTGTAGGAAGTGTTCAGCCACTCCCTTGAGAGTAGGTGGTCTCAATCTGAATGTGCCATAAACACCACAATGTTGTGCTCAAAATTCAATAGAGCATTCATGTACACCAACAATTTACAACCTACAGAAGGGCGACTCAAATTCTCAATAGGGGACAATCAAATGCATGTATGCTGTAAGCATGCATGACCAATGATTTCATGTGGTTTTCTCCCAATTTCACCCCTAGACAATAATAGGTCAATTAATGCATATGTGTTGTTTCGAGAGAAATAAGACAAATCAATGCATGTGCGCTGATGGTGATGTGTGAATAATGGCACGACCCCGCAGGGGGATTGCTATTGTGAGCATATCAACATTTGCGCAAGTGCATTGATTTTTCGAGCAACAAAACATACAAATGTATTGACCTAATTACTACACGACACTATACAACTTAAAAATTCACAATTTAAGAACAATTTTGATATATGTGACCAGTCGCGTCAAAAAGGACATGTTGTCGGCAAACACAGTTTTGAGATAGAGGCCAATATATTCGATGAAATATAAAGAAAATAATAGAAACAAATATTCTTCTTCAAATCATATCTTGTGGTACAAATCTGATAACCTCCAACATGGTATAATTTCAAAGCTTAAAATGCGCTCTTTCAAGTCATACCAATATAACTCAGATTTGACTCGGGCCTCCAACATGTCCAATTTGATGTGACGGGTCACATATGTAGTTTCTTGCTTCCTGATCGGTTCGACACTACAATAATATATCGACCGTTTTTTGAAAAAAATACATGCACCCTTTTTCTTGAAAATTGTCAATTTTAGACCCCTCATGTAACTCGAGTAACACTTTCAAAAACGCCCCTTATTACGTGTTTCTGTGGTCATGCACACTTACAATGTACTAATAGCTGACTGACCCCGCCCACGGGCCAAATCCATAGCTCAAAGCAACATAAAATCACAACAAAAAGGAATCATTATGCCATGAAAATGTCTCTTTCAATATTTAGTGCTCTCAAGTTAAAAACCTCTTGACCTCTGGTCATTGCTCACGTGTAAAGTAAGCCACAAAGATATTGTCAACATCCTTGCATATGAGCGATGCATGTACCATTCTTCTAATATAAGCCCCTCCCTATTTTCCCGGGACAAACTCGCTAGTCACAAGGGTCGCTAGTCATAATGCTCATTATTCATAATCTGCCCTGACACTAACCCTAACTCTAACCCGCTTACCCTTCCTTATGACTAGCGGTCCTTATTTTCCCACCTTAAAAATGTGATCACAATAATGTTAGTGTTTTCAACATAAACTGCTCACAAAAAGTTAGGAAACTTTTTTTATTAAGTATAACACAGATTAAGTGTGCACCTGAAAATTCCAGGTAAGTTTATCTTGGGATAAGATCGACAGTTTTACTGCAAATTATTTTATTACCAATATAGATGAACTCTCATTGTTATGTGACATGATAAAGCTAAATGAGTCGCATGTCAGCAGTTTTTAATTTTGATATTTGTCCATCATTTTAAGAGAAAGCAGGTGGAACTAGTCTAAGCCCCATTAAAATTGAACTTCTATACTCTGTTTGGCCATCTCGAGACAGTGACATAACCGCGTATTCTACTAATTGCATCACATAACGCGCACGCATACTCGCGGCGCTGGCGTACAAACACGAGCGTTGAAAGACGGAAGATACACACGCGTGTGTAAAAGCCGCGCCTGTTCAGTTACATCACTGTCTCGAGATGGCTAAATAGAGTATAGTTTTTAAGTTACAAACAATTTACCAGCTGTGAAAACAAAGTTAAATATAAGAATTTGTCACGTCTTTTTACTCAAGTCAATATTCCTGACATCCGAATCATTCCGCTTGATCGCGTCACATGCGTGTATAGGATGATCAAAATTAAAATATATACGAGAAAAAAACCCTGTTCTACAGGCCCGAGAGAGTGACCTTCAAAAATAATCTAATTTGAGAATTGTTTATTTTGTGAACAAATGTGGAAATTCTGAAAAATGTTTGAAAAAATGTTTGATGAACATTTAGAAAGGAAAAATAAACCGCCTGACCCTACCTGAAGTCAGTTTGCCAGTTGAACAGGTGTTTTTGTCACCTAAGTGATAATTGCTAATGGATGAAATATTAGCATACAAAAAGATACACGAAAAAAATCTTGTCTGTTTTATGGTATTTATTATATATCCTGTATCTGTTTTATGGTATTTATTATATATCCTGTATTTTTTCAAGCTCACATTATTGTTAGCTTTGTTTTTTATAAATATTTTGTAACTAGATACACGATCGTATTAAAATGGACTAACAGTAGTAACACCACCCACACGGGGTCTGCCCCCATCTACAACATACATATCAAGGGCTTAGTGCCACAAGGCCCCAACTCTAATAGTAATAGCTGCCATTTGTTATAATGGGTTGCTTTTACATGTATGCTGAGCGATTAATAAAAAAAACCTAAATGTAACCCAGAGCAGCTATTGCAAATATGAACTTGTGTTGTGAAAAGTCTTGTATCTGTAATAGCTGTCACACACTTCTTGTGCTATAATGGTGCACCCTACAATACATGGTAGACATTGTAGATAAGGTCTTGTGGCTCTAACCCCTCGATATGTAACTGTATTTGCACTGCTGCGGCTGGTTTTCAGGTCTGAAGTGGACAACATATCTATAGCCAAGATTTCAGAGGGCTAGGGGCAAATGTTGTAATTATTATGGTTTGATGAGTCCAAGTGTTGATAATATTGGATCAAAAACATAAAGGACTGTATTCTCGTACGTAGTTAAACACGGTTTTAAGCTAAACAGTAAACACGCGTCTAACTTTGACTTTAGACACAGCGTTTAACTAAACGCGATTCTCGTACATTTGTTTTACTTAAACACGCGTCTAACTCGCCGAAATGTGTCTAACTTTAAACATGGGTACGGGGGTAGTTTAGTGCGCGTTTAACTAAACTAGTGCATCAACTGTATGCCCTGAATGATCACTCAACCGTGTCCGGTGCAAGCTGACGTGCGGATTGTGTAGTCTTTAAAAGTACCGTGTATTTAAGGCATTCGGTCGATATCTATTGTAACCCATTAGGGACACAATGAATTAAATACCTGTATACAATCAACGCAGGTCCACTCTGGGAACGATATTTGCCGAGTTTAAAATCGTGTTTTGTTAAACACGTCGTTTAAAGGATAAACTCACGTTTAAGTTAGACGCGAGTTTAGTTAAACACGGTTTTAAGCTAAAACCGTGTTTAGTACGAGAATACGGCCCAATGTCTCTATCTGTAATAGCTTTCATACACAGGCCTGTAAAAAATGTTGATTTCCCGGCAAACTAACCCAAATTTCCCTCCAAAATGGAAAATGTCACACTATTTCTTATATGTATCTCTTTATATGGGTAGAGCAAAGTTCCCTTCAAATGCTCAAATTTCCCAGCAAGGAGCTCCCCAATTTGCCTATTTTTTCCAGGCCTGTTCGTACCTCAATATATGTAACTGTATTTGTGACGCGATCAAGAGGAATGAGTCGGATGTCGACCCTGGTCGAAAATGAGTTTTTAATACAGTTTTAAAGAAGACACCTAGAGCTTTCAGAAACTGAAAACCCCATGTTGATACGACGTTTTGTTCCAAAGTTATGTCAAATTGTATACATGAATTTCCATCAAAACTCATGTAAGCCGCCATTTTGAATTGGCCATATCTCAATTTGGGATTCCCCGACATCCGACTCATTCCTCTTGATCGTGTCACATTTTAGCTCCTGCGCCTGGTTTTACAATGTAGGTCTGAAATGGACACAACATACATTCATCATAGCCAATATTTCAGGGGGCTACGGGCAATTTTTGTCTAAATTGAACCTAGTTCAAAAATCTGGAACTTTTTGTTGTTGGGGAGAAGAAACAGCAAATGTGTTCTTTTTACCAGGCCTAGGCCTATATCTTTTTGGGCAAAAAAAGGAGAATAAAAAACCCATATACACTGGCATTTAAAAAAACCTTTTTGGACACCTCAAAAGTAGTTATATACAATAGAATTGAATATGATGGTTAATTGATCTTTGACCCCAAAAAAGAAAGAACATTATGCCATCATCATTGAACATAGAAAATCTTGCCGTTACGTTTACACATATGTCACTATATTGATGTTATCTTATAGAAAGTTTCAGAAAAACTCAAGCTGCTAGAGACCATTTCCTTAAATGTGATTGAAGTTGAACAAAATTCATTTAATGCAAAGAGAAAACACCCTGTTCTACGGGCGAACGGATCTCTTATTAGTTAGGGTCAGTCGAGCTGGCTTTTTTGTTGTTGTTGTTTTCTTTCGTGAAAATGTTGGTGAATTTTCAACAATTGTCAACAATGGCCCAAATAAATCAAAATGTTCACACAAAAAAATCAAAATAATTCAACACAGCTATGCCAAGTCTCCCCAGCGATGCGCTATATAGAATTGTGGAACACTTCATAACCTACACTATCAACTGTGAATAAACTGTACATTTAAAGTACCATCTTGAGCTTTTCTTTTCAGTCCCCGCCGAGTACCTTCGACGGTTAATATCGTAGTATCACCGTGATCAACTAAAGGCAGAGAGCCAAAACCAGTACTATTAGATCCCTGCAATAGCTCAGTGTTATTGAGCTCTAACCCAATCATATTGTCGTCTTTCTCATTCAAAATACTGCTTCCCGGCACTGTGAGCTGTGTGCTCAAATTTGACATCGCTAAATTTGATTGGTCGATCACTAACATACCATCTACTATGGCGTCATTTGATTGGTTAGTTCTAGTTATATCACCTGCCATTGGCACATTTGATTGGTCGATCACTAACATACCATCTACCATGGCATCATTTGATTGGTTAGTTCTGGTAATATCACCTGACATTGTCACATTTGATTGGTCAGTGTTTGTTACATCACTAGTCATTGCCACAGCTGATTGGTTAGTTCTCATTACACCACCTGCCAATGCAACATCTGATTGGTAATGGTTAGTCCTTATTATCACATTGCCCGCTAAAGCTATTCCTGATTGGTCAGTCCTCGTCAGGTTAACAGTCATTGCCACGTCTGATTGGTCAGTCCTCGTCACACCATCTCCCAAGGCATTATCTGATTGGTTATTACCTATCACACCACCCGCCACGCTAACATTTGATTGGCCAGCTCCAGTTTGATCCTCCACTTTAATACTTTTGTGTGCTTCATGCAATAAGTCATTGGCCTTGCGTTCTAAATCGGCCAACTTATCGGCATTCTCCACCATGAAAGTAGCATTGATCAATCGCTCAAGCACTTTAGCACATCTGGTTGCCATTACTGTACTGGTATTGGCACTAACATGCCCAGTCTCTTCAATGGCGGTTGCATCTTGAGTCATTACGTTATGGGGAAATTGGTCTTTGTTTTGACTTGATGATATCATCTCATTTTCCCTTTGCGCATGATGAGAAGTTGGACCCGTTTCTTGATTTAATGACATTTCTGTTGCTGTTTTTTGTGCAACGTGAGTGGTTTGTTTCCTTTGTGAAACGCCATCAGGAGTTTGTTCCATTTTTGGAATATTCGTTTCTCTTTCAAGGTACTGCTGAATTTGTTGTTGCACTCGACCAGATGAATTATCCATCTCTTTTGGTGGATGAGTTTGTTCCGTTTCTCTAGTCGTCGGGTGAATACCCATTTCTCCCTGAATTTCTTCCACGGCTTCTTGAATCAGTGGAATATCCCCTCCTCCCATCTGGTGGTGATACCCATGTTCCGTTACTTGACTTTGTTGAATGTCCACCAATTCTTGATGAAAATCCATCTGCGGTTGGTCATCATTTCCCTCGCTGCATGAAATATCGGTATCTGATCTTTCCGTGGGTGAAACCGCTGCATCCGATTTCCGACAACGCCCTTGGGTCCTCCTCGGTGAGTTACCTCGCAAATTATGCGCTTTCCTCATCATCTCTATATCCTTGAGGGCGTGGTTCTTGTGATCCTGTATATCGGCCAGTGATATGTAGAACCTTTGCGTAGTCTGGATGGTATCAGGCGAGGATTTCATTGTATGTTTCAACTTGTTGGCAATTGTTCTTTTCCAGTAGGCACCATCATTGACAATCTGTATCGATGAAAAAAGACCAAATTATAAAAATATCAGATATGATTTAGATCAGAGGTGTACCCTCATATTTTACCTACTGGTAAAATCTTTATTATTTTTTGAATTATCGACCAAAAAGTGCCAAAAAAAGTGATTTTCACATTTTTTAGCACTTTTTGGTCTATAATAAAAAAATAATAAAGATTTAAAAAAACAAAAAACGATTCCTAGGGAATTGTATGAGGAATATAATATAACTAATTTGACAAAATGTGACACAATATATTTTGAGTTATCTTTGCAGAACCTAAAATGGGTCAAAAAACATGTTTTTTTATAATTTTTTCAAAAATGGTCAATTTCATGATCATGGTTGGATTCATTGAACCCTTTCCTGCAAAAAAATGTATACTTTTATATAGATTATATGAATAATGAAGACGTTACGGCAGTTTTACGGGGGCTATACCGAAGGTGCACAGCCCCCTTAAGCTGACACAATCAAAGTATAGAGCAGATCACTTTTAGGCGGCGAGTAAAAAACACCTGTTGTGTGGGACCGACCAACCCATTATTTTAGAAATCTGTGGAAAAGAAATTCACGTGCAAATGAATGCCAACCCAAATTTCTTTTTTTATTTGCTTGTAAAAAAAAGGCAAAATGTTTACAGATATTTTTGAATTTTTACAGTCATTTTCAAGGGAAAAAAGAAAGAAAAAGCCCCACCGACCGACCCGGCCCAAGAGGTCCTTTTGCCCGTGCAACATGGGTTCTTTTTTCGTCGCCTTAGGCAACTTGTTACATTATAGGAAAATTCTATAGTTCGGTCAGTTCCAAATTGGCGAAACCTGTTTACAGCAGCTTATAAACTGTTTACAGCAAAACTCTCACTTGGCGCAATATGGCGCAGTGTCATTGTATGTGTGATGCTTGCATATGCCAAAATCGCAAGCTGACACTTGGATTACTTTTGTGCGCAGATAGATGAATATTTCTTGCCAATTTGGAACTGATTGATCTATAGCCCTTCTTACGTACCTCATACTGTGGGAATCTGATGACATGTGTGATGTGAATCTGTGCCCTGCATCCAACTTTAAAACTCGGCTGTACTCGTGGTGTCCGGACTTTGAACTTGGGGTCTTTTTTCTGGCAATTATACATTGAAATAAAGTGGAATAAATACAATAACATTCACACAATGAAGATGGAAGTAAAAAGGTAACAGTTACTGCTTCTATAGGGTATTACTTTAGACAACGATTTTACTTTGGGAGTATAATATATTCATTTAACACTTTCCACACAGCTATTAGTTTTACCATACAAAAGTTTATCTCAAGGATTACTCACCCAATACTAGGCATGTTTGTACTTTATTCAATGCATTTTCTTATGGTGATTCCAAATATGGTAATGAAATTCAATAATGTTGACATTTTTGAAACATTTTGAGAAATTTAAATGTCGTCTGCAGACGCCTGACACGTGGAAAGTGTTTAAGGAGCAATTATCTTTTATAGACCCATTAACTCATACTCAACAACTCCCCATACCTTATTTAAGTTCAGTAGGAAAGTGTTGTTAATTTGAGATCAACCACGCTGCTGTGTAAACCAGCGCGCCGATCGCACAGATTATGTGTTTAAAAGATTGCAGCCAGATTTTTTTTTATTTATTATTAATGATAACTGTTTACATCGATCGACTTTTGAAACTAACAAAGAACTTGATTATTATTTTAATTTGGTCATTTTAGTGTTAAGGGGGGTGTGGACTCTCAGGTACAGCCTCCGTAAAACTGCCGTAACTTCTTCAATATTCATTTAATCTTTATAAACGTATACAGTTTTTTGCAGAAAAGGGTTCAATGAATCCAACCATGATAATGAAATTGACCATTTTGGAAAAAATTATAAAAAACACGTTTTTTGACCCATTTTAGGTTTGGAAAAGATAACTCAAAATATATTTTGTTAAATTTTGTCATACTAGTTTTATGATAATCCTGATAAAATTCCCCAGGAGCATTTTTTTAATTTTATTAAATAATCAATTATTTTTTGAGTTATAGACCAAAAAGTGCCAACAAATTTCATGATTTTGGCGGTAAAAAATCACGTTTTTTGGCACTTTTTGGTCTGTAACTCAAAAAATAATTGATTATTTAATAAAAATAAAAAAACGCTCCTGGGGAATGTTATCAAGATTATCATAAAACTAGTATGACAAAATTTAACAAAATATATTTTGAGTTATCTTTTCCAAACCTAAAATGGGTCAAAAAACGTGTTTTTTATAATTTTTTCCAAAATGGTCAATTTCATTATTATGGTTGGATTCATTGAACCCTTTTCTGCAAAAAACTGTATACATTTATAAAGATTAAATGAATATTGAAGAAGTTACGGCAGTTTACGGAGACTGTACCTGAGAGTCCACAGCCCCCTTAAGGCTTTTGAAATCGTCAAAAATGAATTATAAATTAACTCATTTTTTATTTGCATTGTCTATTTAATATGAAACGACGTTCAAATCCTTGGTCATGGTTGAAAGGGATTAAATCATGTGCATCACCAATCTACAACTTGCGTTCTGCCCGTCTTTACTTCCATCACATGACCACTGATTTCTGTCACAAGTGTTAACTGGTACCTACATTACCTTGCAATGAAAGGCTTAATAATGTTAATGTTAAACAAGTCTTTAAGAAAATCCTGCTGAAGTAGTATTATTGATGTGACTTCTATTCAGTCCTTTCTTATTTTTCTTAATAAGACATTTTAGTTGAGATTCAACTTCTTTTCATATCTGTGGCCAAGATGCCTATTTGTATATGTTAAGAGTTTAACGGGCTCGACGTCGGACAAGTTTAAAACTGTCAAGCTTTCGTCAGGATTAGCTCGGACTTCTTCAGGACCAAATTATACTCTCAACATATATCTAAAGCCTATCTCACAATGTCTATATGTACCAATACCATGAAGGTGGAAGTCAGACAATATCTCCAGCTGTTAATTACTTTAACACATGTTTTGCACTGTTTGTTTTGGGAAAATTCATGTTGGCACCGTAGTGGTTCTAAGCATGCTGGGCTACACAAGAAATCTTCTTTGATGCTCTTTGGAATGAGTAACACACGATGGCAGGGTTCGGTTTTTGCCAGGTTTTTGCAAGTTTCTGCCGGCAAAAATGGCAACAACTGGCAAAAACTAGGAAAAACCCATACATGGCTAGGAACATATTACTAATACATCAGAAAACACATAAACAATATTTAGTGAATCATTTCAGCGAACATTTGGTTTCACTTATTCCCTAAAATTGAAAACAAATACATGAAATGTATACATAACCAATTTGAGTCAAATGCACTGGTACCAATTAAGAGCTTTCGATAGCAACTGCCAGCAAACTTAATCTATTACTCATGAAATAGTTTCATCAGGAATTCAAACGAACATTATGAATTTTTCATAGAAAAATTCCAGAATGGAAACTTACTATTTTTCCATACGGGTTTCAACAACTTGTCTGTTGTCTTCCTCAGTGGATTGTGTTTGATCCAGAGCTAGTGTTTCTAGTCTGTTTCTAGTCTGTTTCTAGTGCAGAGTTGAAATCCTCGGTAGCGGAACACGCAGCCAAAGAGAACCATGTCATCCAATGGGAGGAGTCTAAAATCATAGCCAGAGACGAGACCAGAAACACCAGATGGATTCGCGAATCTATCTGGATTAGGAGGAGAGGCGGAAACAACCAACACAAGCACCTTATGAATGGCGACGAGGGGGCTTACCAACTCAGTCACCTTTACGACCCTCTGATCCAGAGTACGTCATCATCAGCATCTGATGACGTCATCAAAAAACAGACTAGAAACACTAGCTCTGGATCAAACACAATCCACTGAGGAAGACAACAGACAAGTTGTTGAAACCCGTATGGAAAAATAGTAAGTTTCCATTCTGGAATTTTTCTATGAAAAATTCATAATAATTAATCTATTACTGTTTTACACATCTTATAAAGTTATCAGAAAAAAATATTTATGATTTTCATTGGCTTTTGAGATGAAGTTAGTAAGTTTTTGCATTTTGCCACTACATTTTATTAGTTTTTGCCATTTTTGCCGGACGGTTTAAACCACCTGCGGCAAAAACCTGTGAACCTTGCACGATGGAAGCCATTGGATGCTCATTTGAAGAAGTTCTGCTCCTTGTAAGGAGTAGTGCTCTTGGAAAGAGTAATTCTTCCTTAAGTAAAATTCCTTGCAATGAATATTACCCTTCCCAACACCTTCAACAGAGCATAATTGTAACACCATCTAAGGAGCTTCATTATTTTAAACAATCATTCGACCCTCCCACCTGGCATAATTCCTTCCACAATGACAGCTATAGCATGTGAACTCAAATAACCGTCATCTTACCGTTCTTTCCTCTGCTAACTTCTTCCAGCGTAGCTTTGCACAGACTCCCTTATCCGTACCATGGCGACATTCATACACCTTTTTACCGGCAAATATGAACGGGACATTGTCAAATGGTATCACCAGGCCAGCACGCAGAGAGTTTGGTTTGGGGACATTGTCAAATGGTATCACCAGGCCAGCACGCAGAGAGTTTGGTTTGGGGACATTGTCAAATGGTATCACCAGGCCAGCACGCAGAGAGTTTGGTTTGCCTTCTGCGTCATTCACCTGCCAGATGACTTTATGTTTAACATCAAGCATATCTATTATTGGAAAAATATAATTAGAAAATAAATTAACATGGCATATGATGCGATCTTTTCAATGGGACGCCCTCTATCCTTGATTTTTTTTTAAACCAGATTTTCTTGCAGATTTACATTTCTGATCATAAATCATAAATACATTCTGATTTACAGGGTGATACGACTCCTAATTACTTCAAAATCATGGTTTTAGAGTGAATTTAGAATGAAAATAAACTGTCCTGCAGCAGGACAATCTATTTTCAACCTCTTTAAACCATGATTTTGAAGTAATTAGGAATCGTATCGCTCTGTAACTCGGAATATATTTATGATTTATGATCAGAAATGTAAATCTGCAAGAAAATTTGCTTTAAAAAAAATCAAGGATAGAGGGCGTCCCATGGAAGAGATAGCATAATATGCCTTTACTACATTCTAGAGTCTACCCGCAGAAGTTGCAACATTTACATAGAACGTATGTATCGTGTGTAAAAAGGCCATGACGTTATGTCCCACTCCCTTAAGGCATATTATGCGATCTTTTCCATAGGACACCCTCAATCATAAAGGCAAGTGCGGTAAAGTGCCTTGCGCAAGGACACAACATGCTGGCGGCAATGTGACTAACCCACAACCTTGAACCCAACAATCCTTGATTTATTTGAAAGCAGATTTTCTTTCAGATTTACATTTCTAATCATAAATCATAAATACATTCTGAGTTACAGGGAGATACGAATCCTAATAACTTCAAAATCCATGGTTTTAGATTCAATTTAGAATGAAAATAAACTGTCCTGCAGCAGGACAATCTATTTTCAACCTCTGTAAATGATATCACCAGGCCAGCACACAGAGAGTTTGGTTTGCCTTCTATGTCATTCACCTGCCAGATGACTTTATGTTTAACATCAAGCATATCTATTATTGGAAAAATATAATTTGAAAATAAATTAACATTAATACATTCTAGAGTCTACCCGCAGAAGTTGCAACATTTACATAGAACGTACGTATCTTGTGTAAAAAGGTCATGACGTTATGTCCCACTACCTTAAAGGCATATTATGCGATCTTTTCAATGGGACACCCTCAATCATTAATAAGGCAAGTGCAGTAAAGTGCCTTGCCCAAGGACACAACATGCTGGTGGCGAGGTGACTCGAACCCACAACCTTGAACACAACAATCCTTGATTTTTTTTAAAGCCGATTTTCTTGCAGATTTCCATTTCTGATCATAAATCATAAATACATTCTGATTTTAATACAGGGTGATACGATTCCTAATTACTTCAAAACCATGGTTTTAGAGTGAATTTAGAATGAAAATAAACTGTCCTGCAGCAGGACAATCTATTTTCAACCTCTTTAAACCATGATTTTGAAGTAATTAGGAATCGTATCGCTCTGTAACTCGGAATATATTTATGATTTATGATCAGAAATGTAAATCTACAGGAAAATCTGCTTTCAAAAAAATCAAGGATAGAGGGCGTCTCATGGAAAAGATCGCATAATATGCCTTTAATACATTCTAGAGTCTACCCGCAGAAGTTGCCACATTTATATAAAACTTATCTTGAGTAAAAAGGCCATGACGTTATGTTCCACTGCCTTAACAATTTCCACGCAGCTATTAGTTATACCATTGATACAAAACAGATTTTTCAGAAACCTTTCCCAACTTTCAAGGTCTATCTCAAGGATTACTGAACCAATACTAGGCATGTTTGTACTTATGTCAATGCATTTCTCATGGTGATTCCAAATATGATATAATGAAATTCAATAATTTTGACATTTTTGAAACATTTTGTGAAATTTTGGAATGTCGTCTGCAGCCGCCTGCCGCGTGGAAAGTGTTAACACAGATCCACACAGATCGTGTGGTCCAATGGATACGTTCTCGCTCCACAATACAAAGGTTGTGGGTTCGAGTCCAGGTGCCGTCAGCATGTTGTGTCCTTGGGCAAGGCACTTTACCGCTATTGCCTCTCTTCACCCAGGGGTATAAGTTGGTACCAGCATTAAATAATTTTGGGAAGGTAAAACAGACTTGTTGTGCGGGAGGAGTGGTGAACCCCCACAGCAAGAATTACAAGGAGTCTGGACCAAACGCCAACGAAAGAGAGATGGGCAAACTCCATATAGATAATAGATAGGAAACTCAATAGCAGATACACCTGTTTTACCTTTTAAGACATTGTTCCACTTGGAATGGGTTCAATTGCTTTAGAGAATATTGTGCTATAAAAACTAGGTAAAAGAAAGTCCGATTTAGGGAAATTCAATAGCAGTACACCTGTTTTACCTTTTAAAGTCTACTGACATTGTTTCCACTTGGAATGGGTTCAATTGCTTTAAAGTATATTGTGCTATAAAAATTTGGTAAAATGAAGTATGTTTAAGGGCAACTCAATAGCAGATACAACTGTTTTAATGGAATGGGTAGAGTTTATTGTGCTATAAAATTTGGTAAAAGGAGGTATGATTTAGGGAAACTCAATAGCAGATACACCTGTTTTACCTTTGAAATTCTTTCCAAAGTTGATCCTCTTATAGCTAACAATAAATTTGCTCCCTGTGGATATCTCATATTCCTGCAGCACTTGCTCCACCTCCTCCAAAGTCTCGGTGTATCCTTGATAAGGCCCCTGCCACATGCCAATATTCTGCCACATGAAGGCAGGGGTAGCGCTGCTTGCCCCACTGCTGGTAGGCGGTGATGGTAAATTCTTTAGCTCTGCACTGCCATCTGGGGTACAGTTTGTGTCATCGGCCATTGTGTAAATATGTCATTCTGGAATTTAATGATGTATAGGAATAATTAGAGAATATTATGATCTGATTATTTGTAACCAAGGAGCAATATGTAAAGAGCATACCATATATAGAATGGGGATATTTTTACCCTTAATACTTTGACCATTGATAGGTATCTTTGGTCCACCAAAAATAGAGAGTTTATTTGTCAAATTATGTTGAGAAAAGTGTTATAATGACATTTTTTAATTTAGTATACGGTACTTAAAACAACATATTACCCTGCTAAAAACATAATTATATGTGTATCTACAACTAGATCTAAACACACCACCCTTCAGGATTTTTTCTTTATTTTAAGGTCTTTATAGGTTACATTTTTTCCCGACAAATTGTAACTCTTCAACCAAATGGTTAGTGTAACAGCAACTTTTTTTCAAGTACCCATGACATCATTTTAGTTAGTGGGTACCCCAGATATAATGCTGGGAGATGTCAAGCCTCTCAACCAAACAAAAATATCACTAAATGCTCTTCATAATGCACTTATCAATTGCAACCCGGGCCCCTGGGGCATGGCGGGGACCATACGGGGACTGTACGTAAACGTACAAAACAATGTTGCCCAGTTATGCAGGGGATGTACGGGGACATACAAAGTATGCCCCCACCCCCGCTAGCCAGACAGGGCTCAAAATACACAGGGGCGAAGGGCGATTAGCCCCCGGTTTTCACAAAATCGAATAAAAATTAATTAAATTAATAACATTTTGGCCTATGGGTAAATGTATTGAAGGGTCAATTTTTGGCAGAATTTGCGCAAAATAGCCCTCATAGCCTAAAAAGTATTTTAAACTCCGTAGCCAGGGCGTATAGCTGGGATGTACATAACCTGGCGACTATTGTGAGTTAGCACATGTGATCGGGTCATATACCTTTAACATGATTTTATCGATGATTTCTACCTTTGTAGATTACATAGATTATTTTGCAACTGTGGGCTTGGTGTATATCCTATGTACTCTTTCGTGATTAATGCACATCAGACATCGGGGGGGGGGGGGGGGGGGGGGGTTCTGTTAAAAATATTGAAATTTATAAATGATGTGCCACTCGTTCGAACTCAAGAAAATAGTGGTAAACAACAAAATATCAAGTGCGTTGACCAGTCTCTGCAGATTTGTTACGTAAAACGCTAAGATGCTGCTGTTTCCAATTCACTTTGTACATGTGCAGCGTCCGTCTGAAACCACAGTCAAAGAGACTAAAATGATGCAATGAAACGGCCATTGCCACGTGGGAAAAAAGAGACTGACTTTTACGCTGCCCTCAAACATGCATCGCTACGTCGCGTCGTCAGTATTATTACTACACACGAAAGCGGTTATTTTAGGACTCCAAGGACGTACTCTATGTTAATCACGTGTCATAGAATTCAAGAACTTTGACAGTTGTTAAAGAGACACAGGTGGTAGCGGTAAACGTAAAGAAAATACATACAAAAGAAGCCGCTATCTTAATCCGTTTAGACGACATGTATTCACGAATTTTCATTTTCACACCTCAGATAATGCGTTGTTTTTCTGCTTCCGTTGGTGGGTTTTAAAAATAAGGTAGGTAGGAATGCACTGTCAGAATGTTGGAAAACGTATATGGGCGATTCCACGGTAACACGCGTTACATTTTAGGGCGCCATTCTTTATTCTCCCCTCTATAACTGTAAAAGTAGTCTGAATGAAGTTTACATCTTTTGTATTGTAATATACCCAAGACTTAAGGCTAAATCCTCATGCTAACACCAATATGAAATATCAGCTCATGTTAATGCAAGACCGCTCTGAATATCGGTAACACGCGTTACGAAAAAAGACGCACTAAAAAAAATCCCAACTTTGTTTTGCTTGTGTATTTAAACTAACCTACCTGCAATCAATTGGTCACTACTGTGAGCAAGTACCTACCCAAGGTTTATAATACTAGAATAATAACAAGAATTTAAGTTCTCACTTTTTTGTAAATTGCAAAATAGTCGGTAACACGTGTTACGGTAACACGCGTTACATTTTGTCCATCCATAATTTACTAGCTTTATATTATTTATTTAATTTCTAAATTAAAATTATGTTTGACTTTAAGGTTTTAGCACGTTTTACTGAATATGAGTTCGGTAACACGCGTTACGACATTTTGATGGCTTATAGTGGAGTGGTGGTTATGAATTTATCAAATTGTTTACTATTTTTAAATAGGGCCTAACTAGTAGGATTAAAATTATAAGTGGCATCAATTAAAATCAAATCAATTAGGAAATATTTTCAAAAAAGTGTTGCTTCGGTAACACGTGTTACCGTTTTGGAAGTAAGAAAAGTTTAAAAAAGTCATAGTTAACAACGGTCAATGGTTGCAATATTTTTCTCCTGAACGTTTGCATAGGCTTTGCACAACATGAATGTAAAATTAAATCTTTTGGAGCATTTTTTAGTTTTTTTGCTCCGTCACATTTTCATGGAATCGCCCATTACTGATAATCTTATTTGCAAACGTCTAACCTTTGCGTTGTTCAAGAAATTTTTTTCCAAACTGGTGACTCGGTTTACACGACTTTGCAGGTTGAGCTGGCTGCATCGCAGATCCAGCCAGAGACAATGAGCTGTGACCGAAGGCGAACCCTGTCCCTGCTCATTTGAACAGCTGAACTAAAGACTAGTCTAGGGATGTTCATATTATTGACTATAGAGGGCGACATTTTTGACCAAAATATGTAGAAAACTCATGTTTACCTCTTTTAAATACAGCAATTTAGTGCGATGTGGCTAGGGTGTATTCACTGATGTCTTAATAACCCCACACAAGCAACTAGACATCATGAAAGTAAACCCTTAATTACCTAAAATGGTTTTAAAATGTGCATGACTTAAACTACTTTTGGTTATAACTTTTTTATTATTCAGCCTGCAGACAAGGTTGAACTATCATTTTTTATTGTAAAGTACTTTGTTTCCATGTAATCCATTTTCAAAGAGAAAAAATTATTTTCAAAATTCTATGAACATGCCTAAAACTAGTCTCGATACTATCGAGACTAGGTCTTTAGTACAGCTGTTTTAAATGAGCATGGGTACTGTAAAGGGTAAGGACTAAACTTAACATGCCAAATGGTAAATCTAGACTAAAGAGTAAGTAAGACCATGAGACGTTAGTCGTTAGACGTCATTACAAACAAAAAGAAACCAAACGCAATCTAGAATTTAGAAAACTGAAAAGGCTATTTTAAAGCAAACACCAGGTTACCAGCGCACAACCAAAATCCTTCTCGCTTGACTCCGGATGGGGTATCGAGAAGTATTACTACAGATACAGATACAGATTCGATAAATTTACTGACCACTGCTCATCCATTATTGGTATTTTCTTGCCCTTTTACTTGTTTTCATTAATCAGCCTAAACGTGTTTTTGTTTGTGTACTTACCGTCCGTAAAATAGTGACATAAATATTCGCTGTTAAGATAGAGCTGGGCAATATGAGATTTTAGGATTAAAGGATTTTTTTTGATTTTTTAAAAAGTTCGTAAGTATAGATGAGGTGACCGTTGTTTACATTTAGGACGCCCTCTGTTGATTTGAGACAAAACACACCGGGCAAGAGTTCCTATAGTTTACATAGGCCAGATCAGGTTTTCTAACTAGATTGTGGTGTCACAGCAAATTGTTATCAAAACTGTCTTTAAACTTGCTTAGGAATGCTATATATAAGCTATCGCATTTCACACAAAAAATTAAAAATAAATGAGTTTTACAATTCATTAGAAAGAAATTTCATGTTGTCTTCATTAACTTTACTGTATATTCTGCCTGGAGGGAATCAACAGAGGGTGTCCCATTTGTAAATACGCGACGTCACCGGTCACACCATCTATAAAACATTACATTTGAATGATGACCCATATTTGACCAGAAATAACCCACATATTACCCCTTGACCCACATCATAACAATGGTAATTTATAATTCAAGATACCGTAAATTGCTAAAAGGTACATTGTATTCATAAATACTGATTGAAAGTATGACTTTCAAGGACCGTTTTCTGTGTCAAAATACCATTTATTTTTTAAGGTAACAACATCTAAATCCAGTAAATTATGTACATTTTGTTATAGCACTTGAAAAATTTGTAAATGTTTGTGTAATTTTTTTAAAATTTTTGAACAATTATTTGAAATTCAAGTTTAAAAAAAATATAACTGTTGTCTGTATGCCTGTGAAAGAAAGATGTTTCATTTGTGTATGATGGATAAAATGACATAGGCCTATAGGTTTTGAATGACATTTCAAATTCTTTAATACACAATTTTAACATCACATTCATTATACACAAGTCTATCAGAGTAAGTTGCTATCTTCAGTAGATAACAAGTTTATCAGAGTAAGTTGCTATTTTCAGTAGATAGCAAGTTTATCAGGGTGTTTTTGGTGTGTTTTGTATGAGGGGGGGAGGGGGGGTGGAGGTGTACCCTGAGTTGGAAGTTTAAATATGGCTATTCAATATTTAGGAATCTTCATTCCATGGTGTTTCTTTTAATAGAGGATCAATGCGTACCTTATTCAATTAACATTAAAGTGGTCAAAAATAAATGGTTGACCTGGAGTATTTTTAAGTCAGGGCAAGGGCTCATTTGTAACTTATTAAATTTTGTAATCTGGCTGTTGATCTTGAAAACAATTAGGGATAAACTTTAAGTTGGTAAGAATGGAAGGACATGATAAAATGCATGACTGTTCCAAGCTAAACTCTCATATGCATTTACACAAATATGGTAATTAGCTGATTTGCATATTTTTAATAAATTCCTTTATTGGCTATAACTCCTTAATACAAATAACAACTAATTGAATTAATTAAATTGCACTATGAATTGATGTTTTAACCTTTACGATGCTGGGATGATTTAACAAGACTTGTCCTATCACTGGTCAATGTTAATAGGCCTACCAATTGTATCAGTGTTATTATGGTAATGAGCTCATTTGCATATCTAGGTCAAATCTCTATTCATTCCAAGTGGAGGCATGTGGTATTTTTACAATATTTGATGTTTGAATTAATGAAAATAACCAAAATATACTAACAAGTATTAATCATGTTAATGAGATGTTCATATGTAGGCATAGGTGAATGATTATAAACTGGAAATACGCAAATTGAACAAACAAAAGTTAATTAAGTGTTCGTAAAAAGGTTAAAATAATGACATCTTGAAAATAATGAATAATGAATAATGAAATAGTTGCCTCATTGCTGAAACAAATGTGACGGGAAACTCAACATCGAATTTCAAGGGCCTTATATATCAGAAATCTAAAGTCAAAGTGAAGAGGTTTGATTCAGGCGCGTACCGCGGCATGTGAGGGGGGGGGGGGCAGAAGTATGTCGTCCCGACAGTGGCGTAAATTTCCGAACCACTGTTTTTGATGCCATTAGGAAATCGTCAGAATCATTTCGCTTCATTTACCAGGCTACCGATGGCGCACACAGTATCAGCACTTAGATTGTAATATTCCCTAACAGCTCCCCAATGTCGCTTGGGTCGACGAAGCAATTGAGACTAAGTACCTTGCCCAGGATACAAACAAGTTGGCTGTAGCGGGGCTCGAACTCACAATCTTTGCATCGTGAGACCGGCATGCTATCCACTACACCACACGTGCTCTCATCCCCTGCCCACCTCCACCCGGTCGGTACGCCACTGGTTTGTTCGTTCGTTCGTTCGTTCGTTCGTTCGTTCGTTCGTTCGTTCGTTCGTTCGTTCGTTCGTCGTTCGTTCGTTCGTTCGTTCGTTCGTTCGTTCGTTCGTTAAGAGCAAATGTGACAATAGGCCAACAGACAATAACAAAGTTAATGAACTGAGTGATTACAAATCATACTGGTAACTCTCTGATGAGCCAATCAATTGGTTCACTGCAACTCAGAAAAATAATCAAAATATATCAAGTAAACACTTAAGGTATAATAGGTTAAAAAAGCCAATAAAAGTGGCGTGGGACAGGAATAAGATAAAAGCTCAATTATTGGAGAACCAATCAAACATAAATAAAAGAACAAATAAATATCTGGAGGTCATTGACATCGAGATAGGTTTCTTTTATTAAAACAGGCACAATTCCTGATAGCAAGAGGCAAGTCAAGTTATTCTATTTTTAAAGATGCGTGGAAGTATGCTCTTTGTTTGAATATGTGTTTCATTGATTTGTCTATTGTTTGATATTTTTGAGAAATAATTAGGAGGGTCCCTATAATAATAGCTATCTATAGCCTAACTATTTATTACAGTGTTCCGATTTCTCAGATCCAAATAGCACAAACGGATTGAATATGAATGAGCGGCATCATTTCTTGAAGTTATTTGCGAAGTGCATTCAACTATTAAACTAGTGTCAGAAATACTTTGGTGGGGTGGGCTGGGCAATTTGCATTTGTCGGTGTCTGAACTTAGTTAGTCTTTGACCCCATAAAGTTACAACTTTTTTGACCCCACCCCCATCCCGGTTCAAATGCGGGTTTGTATCATAGGCGTCATATACTAAAAATAGTCTAGGCCTATCCTGCTGGTCTCGCCCTGGATATCATATCAGGGCCAGCAGGCCAAGCCCCCCCCCCCCCCCCCCCCCCCTTGACAAAAGAGTTTAAAGGAGGAGGAGGAGGGAGCCGCATGCGGTCTGCATAGGCGTCGCAAATGGGAGGTTCACGGTCAATTGGTTGGTAATTTCCCCAAAATTCTTACTTTAAACCAAGAACATGATATGCTCAAATCCAAATTCTTTCGGCTTCAACATTTTTTCTTCTTCATTCCCCCCCCCCCCCCCCCCCCCCCGTATTCCTACACCACCAGCGAGGGTGAACACCGCAATTGTAATGTTGAGGACATGTGGAAAATATTTGCGCAAAGCGCACAAACTTTTCAGTTTTTAACTATATAAAATGGTCTAGAAAAACATTCCTAAAGTCATCATATTGTTAATGTGTGAAAAATGAAACATTGAAACTTAATACGTGCAAAGCGCGCAGAAATTTTGTTATACTACCATTTGGCCAAACTTTTTTGCCCCCCCCCCCCCCCCCCCCACGTAATTCCTACACCACCAGCGAGGGTGAACACCGCAATTGTAATGTTGAGACCTGTGGAAAATATTTGCGCAAAGCGCACAAACTTTTTCAGTTTTTTAACTAAAATGGTCTAGAAAAACATTCCTAAAGTCATCTTATTGTTAATGTGTGAAAAATGAAACATTGAAACTTAAACTTAATACGTGCAAAGCGCGCAGAAATTTTGTTATACTACCATTTGGCCAAACTGTTTCCCCCCCCCCCCCCCCCATATGAATCTTATTACGGTTATTTTGTTCACCTAACATCAGCAGTTAATACACAGTATACATTGCTGTATCTATGCTATGGCTCACCGATGTTGACCAATCGATAGCCAATTGAGAGTTGCACAATAGAAGGTAAACACTGGTTCTTTTGTTGTCCATACTGCTCACACAGACCACCGTGACCAGCAATGCAACACTGAAAATTTACTTTTCGCAGTCGCTGATTGGACCTTAAAGGGTACGGTGCCAAATATTATCCAATCGGATTGATTTTAAGAGATTACTTCACAGAACACTTCCTTTAGGTGATTCAGTTTCTACATTTTGATTATCATATTCGGTTTTGAAATGGCGCCCAAATTACTACAACCATCATGAAAAACGCAAATTTCTTAAATATAGCAGCATAAAATGACCCAAAAACATGCCAAACTAGGATTTAAATAAATTGTAGTACGGACCAGAATATTTTTTGTAAAATGTAATATTTATATGTTATTTGAAAGAAATATGTCAGCGTTATCAATCAGTTTCTACATTTTTAAAAGTTGGATAGAACTTGAAATATGATTTTTTAGCGGATTTGGGCGTAATCGGCATATACCAAAAGCACAGTACAAATGCGCTTGTGGTTTGGTGGTCAGTAAGGGCTGCTTAGGTGAACACCTAAGATCCATATGCCATAGTTCCCAAAACGTGTTCCCCCCTCCCCCTTTCGGCAACTTCAAACTTGTTCCCCCCCCCCCCCCCCCCCCCTCATTTTCCAGCCCACCGAGCACTCTGCTGAGCACTCCCTAAACAGCTGAGACTATAATAGTATACTGGTATAGTCTCAGTTAAACAGTGATACAGGCCTACTATACATATTAAAATGTAAACATTTACCTGAAAATAAAGTTATACAAATTAAATTACAAGTATCTCTCATCACTAGAAGCAATCAATTATATCTAACGTGCCTTTTGTGATATGATTCATACACCGTATAGAAGATGTAACTCCTTTCACGTGATTTCATGGACTATACCATTTTACCAAAAAGGAAAGCCACTAAGAGTTTCATACATTAGCAATTCAGTTGTACGTTATTATATGAATTTAAATGGATTTGATACTTAAATGAGTTTATTAAAATGTAGAAATCATGAGGTAGGTTGTATAGATTCAATTTATATGAATGAAATTGACGTTATATTATTGTCTCATCCTTATCCATATTTATCAATCTTACCTTTTAAAAGGTAGACCTGGCAGGTCAGTTGAGGTCACGGGAATTTACCATCAGCAGCGAAACGAAATGGACCTGTCAAAAAAATTGCCTCCGTTTCTAACGAAACAGGGAAGTAAATTTGTTTGAACGCGAAAAAAGGAGATACACAAAGTAATCGTCAAACGCTTCATCGCAATGTTGGATCATCTTCAGAGCAGTTTCCGCTGTAATCTTTGATCTTATTCATGATGGAATCGCTTGAATTTTACGTGAAACACGACCCGGGCCACTGACTCCTTTTTCCCCGTCGGACCAGCGATCCCTATCACGGTCGAACGGGGTTTTACGATATGTTTTATAATTTTGTATGGACTACTATTTCTCCTGGTCTATGCCCAGCTCTTCCTCATCCTGTATTATGAACATAGAAGAGTTAGCTTTCAAACATTTTTTCTGTTTCTATGCCTGCTGTGGGCAGGATTAAGAACGACTGTATTCTCATTTTATATCCAGAATGATAATGTTGTAAATAAACTGAACATATTCTTCCATTGGCTGTTGTTTTGTTTGCCGGTTTTTCTACAGTTTACGACGCTTTGTTTACTGGTGTTGTTCTTTGCACAGGTAGGTGTCCAGTCCATTCAATAGAATTAAAATTAGCCTACTGACTGACTGTACTGTACCAATTGCAAACTCATGAACTTGTGGGAAGTTGTGTTGTGTTTGTGATGTTCTAAACACTCGTCTTGTCGAACCTGTGTTTTTTGGGGGGATAAATTGATTTGATGCAATGACGGACGAAACCGTATATTCATAATCATGATGGTGAAATGTACAGTCAATTCTTGCATGAGGTGTACAGCTTATTCCGTCAAATCATCTAGGGCTAGGCTTCCTCTTGCACACTACATAATCCTTCAATGATGATTGTGACATAGCAGAAACTAACCACTTATCATTAGAGTTATCTACACTCACTGATATTTACTGAAATTCTTAATCCAAGAGCGACTGTCATACAAATTATCCTTAAATGTATGATCCATACCACATTCAACCAATGAATTGTTCAATGTTTAAACCACTTCCATCTTTAACAATTACTGTTAGACTTACACTTTATCATTGTCTAACAATATTTGATTAAAGGTGATGGAAAAAACAGCCTCCCTGGCATTTTTGTTACTATCACTCAGGCTGTCAACATTTGAGAATCGCTGCTGAGTTATGAAATTTCAGGGAGGGGGGGTGCTGCCTAGTCAGAAATTGTGACGTGACACTTGACATTCCAAAACCTGCCCAAGGAAATCAAAATGATTTGGTTAATTTTCAGCGATTTGGTCCGACCCGTAGAATAGGGGAGTTTAAGACCATTAATTTGATAATCTGATGTTCTTGTTCCTTCCCTACCTCTGTATATTTAGGTTTTATTCAAAGCTAAAGCACAGCAGAAACCCAACGAATACGAGCGGCATCCTCTTCTGAGCCGAATACTAATAACAGTAACCATCGTAGCATTCCTAATAACCAATATCACCTGCGCAGTGTTAAAAGACGATCAGAGAGTGATTGTGGCCAGAGTTGTAATTAGCGGCGTGTTATTTGTGGGAGCTGGCGTCTCATTATCTGTTTGTATCTGGAAAGTGTATCATATGACATCGGCTAACGTGTTATTAGAAGCAAGGGTGAGTTGTGGATTGTGTTTAGGTATGAGACTGAGTTTCAAACAATATCCTTGTTTTGTAAAAGACAAATTGAGATTTTTGTGTTCAATAAAGGTTATACCAGTGGCGTACCCAGGGGGGTCCAGGGGGCCCTGCCTCCCCCCTCTGAGATAACCCGTCGGTAAAAACGACTCTCCGTCGGTAGATTTGCGATTTTGACCATGCGATTTTTTTCGGTCGGTTATCCTGACAACTTCATCCCTCCCCCCACTTATTATCAAGATTACAGCTGGTCACGGGGGAAAAAAAGTTTTACGATTGATTTTTTTGGGGGGGGGAGTCATGCCTTTCGTCGGTACAACTATGGTCCCCCCCCCCCCCCCCCCAGTTTCTAAAAGCTGGGTACGCCACTGTGTAACACTACAAAGGGGATTCACACCCAGTCTGATAGATCCCTACCAACAATTGAGTTGGTGCATGACATCCAATAGCATGAATTTGTGCTATCCAGGCCTGGAAAAAATGGGGAATACAGGAATCTCATTCCCGGGAAAGTTGGGTATTTGGAGGCAAATTTTGCTATCACAAATAAAGAAAATACATAAGAAATGGAGGGAAATCTAGCTATCTTTCTGGGAAATTTTGTTGTTCGCTTCCCGGGAAATAAAACAGTTTGGCATTTACCGTATTCCAGACAAGATGGTTGCTAATCCATAACACAGAAAACATCTACAGCACAGCTCACATTTGAATGTACAACGCAACTACGATGACATCGCAATGATAGTGCAATGACAGTGTAATGATAGTGCAATGACAGTGCTATGACATCACACAATGCCTTGCAATGTAACCCGATGACATTGCACTGACAATGCAATGACATTGCACTGACATTACACTGACATTGTACTGATGACATAGTACATTCTAATCCAAGCAAAAATGTGTCCTTTTATACCTGTAGTACAGCTTGGATAGAATGTACTATGTTATCAGTGCAATGTCATTACGCTGACATTGCACTGACATTGCTCTGACATTGCACTGATTAGATAGTACATTCTAATCAAAGCTGTACTGTATAAAAGGTCACATTTTTGTGAGAATGTTTCCCATGTTTGAAAGCTATACAAATTCAAAGCTAACTTTTATGCTATTGAGCAATGGTACCAAACCGATGGCAGAAGTTTTAATGAATTGAATTTGAAACAGTCCTGGGCCAAGAAGGTAGTGAAACTGAACCGGGTGCCTTCCCCCAGTCCGTATGACAATTGTATGATAGGATCCTACCCTAGACTAAGGACAGGCACCTCGGTTCCATTTCAACTGATGGCAGCGGTGGGATAGGATGCCTTTCCAAAGGAACTCTGTCCGACCTAAATATTTGTGGGATAGGAAGCCTTTCTAAAGTAACTCCAGCCCACTTATTGGAGAGCCTTTTCCATTGCTCTCCAGTTTCCTGTAAGATCGATCGGATATGGTTCCGACAGATATTGTCCTGATAGTGATAAGGAGAGGCTTCATTTTAGTAGAGTCCAAGGGCATCATGAATTTCAAGGCCTCATAGTCATATTATTTATTCCGAAAATACCATGTAGATTTGTTGGGAAGATTTATATTAAGGACAAAGCATCTTTCATTGGTAAATGCTTGAAATGTATACGGATATGGTTACTTTTTATTGGCATTGGACATGGGGTGGGACTGGCTGAGTCCCGGGAACAAAAATCACTCTCCTGAATCCAGATTCCTGAAAAACAAAATTCTCACCATAGGTTGTTGTCAGGTAAACTTTGCCTTCTATTTGAATAGAGGAGAATCTGCACACATTTCTTGTTGATTCTCGCAATATTTGACAAACTTGTTAATTTTTCTTTTATACTTATTGTTTCAGGGGACAACTCCCTGTCAGGCCACGTTAGCCTGTGCGTTTATTGTACTTCTTTACACATCGAGGGCGATATATAACGTCATAGCAGTGACCGATATATGTCCGTCTTTTGGTTATGGCTGGATCAATGTATCAGACCAGGTAAGATCATATCATCACAAATTTGATTGGAAAAAATATCATCAACATTTTGATTTGCAAAATGTGCAGGAAAAAGAGACAATATTCTAAATAAAAAATATGCAACTAAATAAGTTCTAAAAGTTGGTCAGTTGATAGAAAAAATGTACCCTCCCTTCCTGATTGTAATGTTCAGATCGAGAGGGGAGACTGTTTAAAGAAGCAAACGTGTCAAGCAAAAACGAGTTTGATTATTAGTCAGACTGGAATGACACTGAACCATATAAGGTGGAAGGATCCAGTGGCGTTGCTAGGATTTTTTCAGGTGGGGGGCAAGATTTCTAAAATGTTCGTAAAAGGTTGCCCCAATTTTTTTCCCAGTCAGTCACCTCGTGATTTTCACGTAAGTGGGGGAGGGGGGGGTGAAGGCAAAAAAAAATTGCACGGTCAAAAAATCGCACAGTCCAAAAAGCAGCACAGTCAAGATATAGTGGTCAATTCTCAGGGTTTTAACCATTTCTTTCTTTAAAATTTTCCTTTATTTATACAAAATAGGCGAAAAATGGTAATTTTAAAATGGTTATAACGCATATAAGCACTACATCATGAGAGTGGGGCGGGGGCACAAAGGGGGGCGGGGGGCACAAAAAGTTCTGCCAGGGGGGGGGGGGCAACTGCCCCCCCCCCTAAGCTACGCCTCTCAGTACGTCGTGGGAATGCAAGTACATTGTAAAAGTGAGATTTTGGTCATTTTGCAGGAGAAGCATTTTTTTGTTCAATTTTGTTCAATTTTGTTTACTTTATTATTGTTTAAACACTTAAGCTTAATTATTTGATTAAAAGTTAATTAGTTTTAATTCCAAGACTGGTTAAAATGGCTTAAAACTTGTGGATTTGCCTATATTTTCATAACCAACTAATAACTCAATTTGGCAGAAAATGTCACTTATGACGTGCTTGCATTCCCAAGAGTTATTATTCCCTGTGGTGAGGAACTTTCCCTCGCAGCTCCCCATCACAGGGAAATAGTACTTTTTTATGGGAACTTTTTTCCCTCCAGTGAAATAGTAGGGAAAATTTGGGAAATATTTCAAATATTTTATGTCAAATGATGTAGTATCCACCCATCAAATGATAGTAAAATGACAGTGGTAATTGATTTGACCTTTGACATATTTGTGTCAATCGATCAGTTCAGTATCGTCTACATTTTTTATTGTTGATTTTGCTGCCGGACTTAAAGGTAGATGTTCCGATTGCTGGCCCGATTTTCAACTTGATATTTTCTATTTTACATGAAAGGTCATCCTTAAAATTGTCGCATTCCAAAGTTTGATTTGCATAACTCCAACGGTTCTATTTTTAGAAGGACATGGTCACAAACTATTTGCCCATTGAGTAGTACACAAACTGGTTGGTGGTTAACCACCTTTGGCAGTAATTCACCACATTTTAGCCTATAATTTCTAAATGGAACATACTCCTGTAATCCCCAAAATCCCGTGCTAATACGAAATAGCAAAATCAAATATGCTGTCAATCGGCGAGAAGTTTAGCAACTGACTTTGATTGATACATCATTGAGTGTAGACATATCATCTTTTGTTTATCAAGAATTTCAAATGACAGAAATATGTATGTTATAAAACAAATATTTACTGGGCACTCTATATTTGGGAAATGGTGTTTGGTCTTGGGAAATAGTAGGCCCACGTCTCCAGTCACCTCAGGAGCTATTTTGCACCATTTCCCTCATGAACAGTAAGAAAATATTTGTAAAATGTTGTAGGAAAAAATCATTTTGCATACTATCACACTCTCATGCATATAATATAGATACTAAAACTGATCCAACAAAGCGAGTGAAAGGAATCAGTTAGGCCAACAACAAAAATTGTTGTGTTGCCCTCAAGTGGAAAATATCTTGAAGTCTGGTCGGTTGGTCAAATTTCCTTTTTTTCTTTTTTCTTTTTTGCTGACAAATATTACTGACATGACAAGAAAAAATTGGTAAATGTCAATTTGACTAATGTTTCTAGTTTGATAATAGCAATCTATTTAAGCAAACTTATTAATTTCAAGCAGAAAATAGTACCAGTAATAATTTGACAAATTATTAAGTAATATTTAAATCTTAAGAAAAAAGAAGAAAAAATCCGACCCTGATTTTTAAGATTTTTAGGGTCGGTCGCTGAGGGCAACACAACAACAAAAATACGCCTCATGATGCAGTGAATATTAATCTGTTCAATAAAACTTATTAATTTCAAGCAGAAAATAGTAATAATTTGACAAATTACATGTAAAAGTAAAATTTAAATCTTAAGTAAAAAGAAAAAAATTGCGACCCTGATTTTTGAGATTTTAGGGTCGGTCGCTGAGGACAACACAAGAAAATAAATATGCCTCATGATGCAGTGAATATTTTTTTACACACATTCTATATTTTATATACACACGGAACCAAAACCAATAAAGCTAAGTAGTGATAACAGGAAGCATTTTAAATACAAGGTGACACTACTAATAGGAAGGAACATGAAGTAACATTAGTGTTATAATGGTGAAATATTTCCTGTCTGAGGAGATGCAAGCCACAACTTTACACTTTACACGCGGCTATTAGTTTAACCATATATGTGACCAGCTCCCACAAAACCTGACATAAGTCGCTAGAACACTTATGGAAATACAGCTCAATAAAGTTGCCACAAATCAATAGAAAACGAAGGAATTTTCAAGAGAAATGTTGATTTTTCATGGACACAAATTTGAGCAATTATGACAAGTGATGGTTCTTTCAACATCAACAAATCAGAAAAAATGTTTTTCAATACTTATTGAGGGTTTTGTGATAGCAGGTCACATATATATACAAAACAGATTTTTCAAAAAACTTTCCAAACTTTCAAAGTCTATCCCAAGAATTACTGAACCAATATTTGGCATGTTTGTACTTATTTTAATGCATTTCTTTCTCATGATGATTCCAAATATGGTGATGAAATTCAATAGCGTTGACATTTTTGAAACTTTTTTGACATTTTGGAATGTTGTCTGCAGGAAAAGGGTTAAGGGGGGTGTGGACTCTCAGGTACAGCCTCCGTAAAACTGCCGTAACTTCTTCAATATTCATTTAATCTTTATAAACATACAATTTTTTTGCAGAAAAGGGTTCAATGAATCCAACTATGATAATGAAATTGACCATTTTGGAAAAAATTATAAAAAACAACGTTTTTTGAACCATTTTAGGTTTGGAAAAGATAACTCAAAATATATTTTGTCAAATTTTGTCATACTAGTTTTATAATAATCCTGATAACATTCCCCAGGAGCGTGATTTTTTTTTTTAATATCTTATTTATTTTTTGAGTTACAGACCAAAAAGTGCCAAAAAATGGTCAATTTCATTATGCTGGTTGGATTCATTGAACCCTTTTCTGCAAAAAAAACTGTATACGTTTATAAAGATTAAATGAATATTGAAGAAGTTACAGCAGTTTTACGGAGGCTGTACCTGAGAGTCCACACACCCCTTAACATGGCCAGTCACATAAAAAATGTCAATGTGTCTCTAAAGGCCAAATTTGTGCTCAATTGAATGACATATTCCCCCGGGGTGGGGTGGGGGGTGTATTAATCTAATGTATACAAGTTGTAATCATCTGTCAAAAACTACCCTAAACGCGGCTTCTCAAAAAAAGAAAAAGTGACCCTTAACAAGGATTTAGCTCAACGAATCATACTCTTAGCAGAGGATTATAGGCCCTCATGATGAAGTTTAGACTCTCATGATGAAGTTTAGACTGAAATGAATGCATGATATTGTATGATTCAATTGTTGATAAATTTGTCTTTTTATAGGCCTGCCTAACCAACTTGGGTTATTTTTACAATGATGACATGTGACTATCAGCTGATTCAGGTTGAAATACACCTGTATCCCCTGAAATTGACGATCTTGAATCTTGAAACCTGGCCCAGGCCCGTGTTGTGGTTAAAAAACACCCGTAATCGGTGTTTTTGTTTACATGGATGATTACAACATTATACCTGACTCCCCAGCCCTCAAATTAACTGAAGGCATTGCCGTCGGTGCCCCACCTAGTTGCCTCGATGCCCTCAACTTCTGACTGTTTTTACTCCATTGAAAAGAACATAATTGCCTTGTGCCCCTTTCAAATTGCCTGAAATTGCCATGCCCTTTTCATTTCTTAATTTGATGGGTCCCTCTTGTCTTGCCCCGGAAATTTAAGTTCCGAAATGTGCTATTTCAATCGGTGAGTTTAATGCAATTGCTGATCCGAGTGTTGTAACCAATGCATTTGTGAACTCATTTGTGACCCGTCATGTCAAAATGGACATGTTGGAGGCCCGAGTCAATTCTGAGTTATTGAAATGACTTGAAAGAGAACATTTTAAGCTTTGAAATGATACAATGTTGAATGTAATCAGACTTAGTTATCAAAAGATATGAAAAGAAGCATATTTTTGTCGGAATAATTCTGTTATACCCTTCACAGAGGTATTCATAGTGCATGATTTTATAAGAACGACGCATACTACCGATGTTGGTGTGTAGGGTATAACAGAATTATGCCTTTTTGGCTATTATTTTCTTTATATTTCTCCAAATATATTGCCCTCTATCTTAAAACTATGTTTGCCGACAACATGTCCTTTCTGACGCGACTGGAAACATTTATTACTCATTATCTAATTTTAGGTGTCGAAACTGTCAAATTTGAAGACTTCAAAACACCACCAAACTCTTGAAACATACTTCCCCCTACTCAACCTCCCCAACACCAAATCTAGCTCATTTCTTTGCCATTCTCTGAGGAGTTCTGAGGAAGTGGCATTAAGGCGTGACTGAGCTAAAGGGAAATACACAAAAACAACTCAACACTATTATACTATTTTCTCTTTCCACACGGCTTAGTTTTACCATACATGTACAAAATTGAATTTTCAGAAATCTTTCCCAACTTTCAAAGTTTTATCTCAAGAATTACTGAACCAATACTAGGCATGTTTGTACTTATCTTAATGCATTTCTCATGATGATTTCCAATATGGTGATGAAATTCAATAATTTTGGCATTTGTGAAACAATTTGTGTACTTTTGGAACTGTCTTCTTCAGCATGTATATAATAATGGTTATGCATAGGAAGTGTTGCACTTGATGTTAAGGGACAAGAGCACTTACAACATTTTGATAGATTTGTTATTGGCCCTTGAACATGTTTAGAGTAGACTGCTCAAAGGTTATACTTAGAAGTATTATGTTATATACATGCTGAAGGGCCGGATATAGATACAAGGTTTTGACGGAACAGCGACGCTAAAAATGCAGTGGCTTGTAAGAGCGTGTCTTGGCCAAATCCTCATAATTTTGATCACTAAAAGATGGATTTTTCTTATACTTTTTTCGGATCAGGGGCTTTGGTCTGAAATAACATAAATATCTATTTGGCATTCAACAGATTTATGTTACCATAGTAACTAGTTCTTTAATGGTTATTTTGGACTGGAGTCAGACGAAAGCTCTACACAATTAGTTACACAACAGCATACCCATTGATGCATTTTACATATTGTGCATTTTTTGTAAAGAGCAATGTGAACAATAGCCCAACAGATATTAACAAGGTTAATCAACTGAGTGTTATTAGAGTAAATGCAAAAGGACAGTTCCAACCCGGGGGGGGGGGGGGGGGGGGGGGGGGGGCGGGGGGCACTCAACTTTTTTTGGGGTAGGGTTGTGCCGCACAAGGTCTCAAAAATGGGGCTACAGAACTAAACTGAGTGGATTTTATGACGAAAAATAGGTGTCTTAGGAACTGATTTTTTCAAAAAGGTAGGTCTTGAGAACTGGCCTATAGTTCAATTTTGATTAGCAATAACGCAAATGTACGAATTTTTTTTGGTTTGAGAACGCAACATTTTCAAAGAATTGGGGCTTTGGAACGCAACATTTTGTGATTTTTGAATTTTCAATCAAATTGGGGTCTTAAGAACTGATGCAGGCTCAAAAGGGGGTCATAGGAGCTAGCAGCAGAGGGTGAAAAAGGGGGTCTTCAGCGTGGCACATACCTATACCCTTTTCCAATGTAGTGCCCCCCCCCCCCCCGGGTTCCAACTGTCCAGCAGACGATATGGATTCTGTAGGATTCAATAGAGACAAACAAACAAGGTAAATAAATGAAAGCAAAACTGCAAGTCTCAACATATGGTGAGTGGGATAGGGGATGATGGCTAGGGGGTAAAAGAAGGGGTGGGGAATGGGGAGTGATATTAGAAATCAAAACTGAGGTGCCAATCAATTGGTTCACTGTTACTCAGAGAACTTGCATGCAAGAAACACATATGGGCAGGGGTTACTACTGACAATAAAACTGACATAGGAATTAACATTTATAAAGCCCACACATATTGGATTCCTTGTTGTAAAAGCCGTTTACTTGTATGTTCCCTAGTTTACATCTTAATGTTAGGCAAAAAGGGTCAGGTTGGCCAAAAAGTGCCAAAAATGTGATTTTCATGATTTTGGAGGTAAAAGATCACATTTTTGGCACCTTTTGGTTGATAATTAAAAAAAGAATAAAGATTTTCAACAACAAGGGAATTGTATTAGGAATATTTTAAAACTAGTATGACAAAATTTGACAAAAAATGTATTTTTAGTTATCTTTGCAGAACCTAAAATGGGTCAAAAATGTGTTTTTATAATTTTTTCCAAAATGGTCAATTTCATGATCATGGTTGGATTCATTGAACCCTTTTCTGCAAAAAAATGTATACTGACATAGATTAAATGAACATTGAAGAAGTTACCGCAATTTACGGAGGCTATACCTGAAGGTGCACAGCCCCCTTAAGTGAAAACGCAACAAATCATTACACATCCAATTCCAAAATATCACTTGAAATTGAAAATGTCGCGCAGTGTATCTGTTAATGGAAAATTCCATAGAGGGTCCAAGGCAGGGTCCAAAGCTTTGGAAACAAATGAATTTGTTTTGGCTTGAGTTGGACAAATACAACAAGTGATGGTCCAAGAGATAAAGGGATTAATAGTAATGTAAATCAACACTAGTACTGTGACTATGCAAATAATTATGACATTGGATCAGTTGGTTTAGTTGATTTGATATTGTGTGGTTTCTTACTGGTGTCACACCACTAAATATTCTCCCTTACTTAAAGGGGCATTGAAAGATACGTATGGGAGTGCACCCTCAATTATCCTGGAAATCAGGGTTTTTTGCATCAAAGTTATACTTAGGCATTATACACTAACTACCATCTGAAACAGTTTACCAACATTCGCCGTTTATCATATAAAACTTCATGATTTTCTTAGTTTTGGTATGATTATATCGAAACTAGGTGCTGAATTTTGAAGTTATGCTATTGGTTTTTACTCGTGTGCCGTTATTTACTTATTTGGCATGAAGGCGATGTCGGAATTGTATGACATTTTGGGCTATGTTGATGATTATCTTAATGTTATTTGCTCATTTAGTATATCGATACATCTCTCTGTGCCCCTTAATGTGCGTAAGAGATCAAATTAAAGTCTGAATTTCTCAGCTATCGAGTGACTGGTTTGTTCAAATCATTGTTTTCTTTGAAGATACTGATGTCTTCTATAAAAAACCACCCATTTTTTTTCCACCACGAGACTTCGAGTACTAGTCCACTCTCCAAATCGCTGTTTGCTAGCTACATACATGTATATTCAGTGCATTTGTCCTAGAGAAGAGGTGAATAGAGAAAAGTTGTCAAATCTTACTATTAAAGAAAACACCAGGGTTATTTGGTTAAATATTTGGCCCAAATCTGTAACGGGAGGCACTTCAGGAGACTACAATAAATGGCACCAAAAATCAGTGCCAGGAGGGTCTTTGGTTGAGGGTGAAAATCTGATGATATTGTGCAGGTTGATTAAAGAAATCAGAGCCTCATCGTAATTAACTGGGTGTTTAATGTTGTAATGATTTAAACCCATGACCAGAGCTGTCTGATGATAGTCTGCAAATCACATATAACACAAATTTCTTTCATATATATTAACTTTATACATGTACCTTTTCTGTACATTTAAATTTGGGGTCTATTTTGAATTAAAAAAACGATAGTGATGGGCGCTAGCACAAATTTATTTGGTGGTGTGGAATCTTCTTGTTAAGATTTGTACTTTTCATGGTGCAGAATATTGTCTTTTAATTGTAAGACGACAAAAAGACGGTTTCAGGGTTGTAAGCCAGAGCATTTTGAGTGCCGGGCGCAATATTTCGCTATTTGGTTACACAATTCTCGCGGCTCAGCGACTGGGATGTTTTTAGGCTTTTTTAATGCACTTTGAGGTTTCATGCCACATAATTCCTTGTTTTATGAGGCAGTTGAATGATTTTTATCCACAAATTGTTTAAAAATTAAAAAAATTCCCCCTGTTAGAGTGGCGGGCGGGCCAGCCCAATTCCGGGCCCAGTGGCAGGCGGGCTAGCTCAGTGGCGGGCCGCCCGGCGTAGCTACAACCCTGGACGGTTTATAAGATTTTGTTATCATACAATACCAGAGTCTCAGTTGATGTTCACACCCTCAACTTTTAAATGAAAAAGAAGACACAGTTATTTTAAAATGTTATGTATTGAATATTTGTTTATAAATAAATAAATTTAAACACACATAGTAATTTTGATCCACTACTCTGAGTTTCACGACTTGTGTCGATCTTCAGGTGATATTTGTTTATGTATTTTATTAATAAGAATGTATTTATTCATTTTGCTAATCTATTTTTGAAAATATCATAACATTTCTCACTTTTTTATTTTGAAAGTTCAGTACTGTCACTACGCTGAAAGGTTAAATTGTTTTGACCAGGATAGGAAGTCATAAATTTGAATAAAAGGGTACTAACATTAAATGGACATCTTTTTTACAGCTCTATTAGTTTTCAGAATTTAATGAGTCCGATTTCTAAATTTGTATACAATTGATATGACCCAACACAAGTAAATGAGGCACAATGAAGATAATATGAATATTAAGTTATTTATATCATGAAAATATGTACAAGTTATGGGGTATTTTGGTACAAAAGTCAATGTTATATCACATTCCTAACCAAAGTTATGGATTATTGAAAACCAATTTGTCTCAAAACATTAAATACAAATCGTTGAGTTATTATGGACATTTTAAGTTTTGGTTTGTTAACAAATCAATGGATTAAATGAAAATTAAAGAGTAAAGACCTCAAAATGAAGTGTAACTTTTTATTTTCATGGATTTGAGTCTGTGGTTGGATACTAGATGTATTAAAGATCAGAAGATTTTTTATGAATTTCACTTATTATGACCATGTCCCAAGTCCCTCATTTACTCATGTTGGGTCACATATATCGGTTCACAAACATAAATGTACCATGAGACTTTAATAGTTGTGTAAATTATTTGTTTTTCTATTTTGCAGGCTGATATGGGGTATTTAAAAGGAGCACGCTTCCTGGTTTTTGGAGTGGTTCTATTCGTTTGGGAATTTCTACCGACATTTATCGGAGTCATGTTTTTCAGAGTTAAAAAGTTTGCATCCAATGTGGTAAGTGGCAGTATGCATAGAAGTTTTTAAAGTGTTATGGTTGCTGTTCTGTCAAACAGGCATGATATTTTGTAGATACAAATCGGAATGTAGATATTTGTACTGTTGTATCGGTTACTAATTATGGCTTGAACAGTTGATAGGTAATGAACCCCCATTTTAAAGTCACCTGTAATTTGATCTGTACAAAAATAAGCATAGCTGCTTTACAGCAGCAAATGGATAGAGAAGAATGCAGGCGTGCATGAAGGCAACTAGCGCACTGTCCACCATTTACGTGATGCATGCATACGACCAATACTGCGTGCGTGTGACCACAATCGCAGGCGTGCACTTGGATTACTTATGCGCACGGAGAGGTAAAAAATGAATATTTCTCACCAATTTGGATCTGATTAAAACTACAGTGCAGCTTTCATAATGGGTACATTTCAGAAAGGGAACAAAATGAAATACATGGAGGGGAATCCAGGAGAGAATTGCACAAGTCTCTAGAATTATCAAATAAACAAGAACAAATTTTACTTCATGAATAACTTTCCCTTTAACTTTCCCTTTTTCAGAATTTTCAAATAAGCGATAATAAAATGGTTTGTTTTGCTTTATAGATAACTTGTCCTTGGTAATAAGGAAATTAGCGCTAAATAAAGTAGTTAGCAAGTCTCTAACATTACGGCAAAGTGGTTTAAACTTTGTGACATTTTCAACGAATTGATCAAAAGGAAGTTTAGCGAGTAAATAAAAACCTTCCGTATTTTGGATTAACTACCAACACAAAAGTGTTTGCAACACTGACCTACAACCCTCCCATTCAATACGATCTGGTGAATGACCTCAATGACATGCATTTTAGCCATGAGTGATTTAAATAGAGTTTGTGTTACCTCCAAGATGGCCGCTAAGGCCTAAAAAAAATTGTTTGATTGGCGTAACCCGACTGACCCTATTTTTACCGCCGACCCTCCTAGGCCTAAATCTTTTTTTTTATAAATTAAATTTTTTTTTTTTGTGTGTGTGAGAAAAAGAAGAAAAACACAGTTGAAAATGTGTATTTGTGCCATTTGTTTATGTCTGTATGGTATGTGTGCTGGTATATAAAATTTCAAAGACGTTATATAGATTTCAAAAAATAAAAATAAAAATCCGACCTACCTACCCTATTTTTTCTTCTATGTTACGCCAATCAAACCTTTTTTTTTTAGGCCTAATCCCAAACACAGAGGCCCGTATTCTCGTACGTAGTTAAACACGGTTTTAAGCTAAACACGCGTCTAACTTTGACTTTAGACACAGCGTTTAACTAAACGCAATTCTCGTACATTTGTTTTACTTAAACACGCGTCTAACTCGCCGAAATGTGTCTAACTTTAAACACGGGTACGGGGGTAGTTTAATGCGTGTTTTTCTAAACTCGCGCACCAACTGTATGCTTTGAGTGATCACTCATCCGTGCCTGATTCAAGCTGACGTGCGGATCGCGTAGTCTTTAAAAGTACCGTGTATTTAAGGCATCCGGTCGATATTTATTGTACTCCATTAGGGCCACAATGAATTAAATACCTGTATACAATCAACGCAGGACCACTCTGGGAACAAGATTTGCAGAGTTTAAAATCGTGTTTTGTTAAACACGTCGTTTAAAGGATAAAGTCACGTTTAAGTTAGACACGCGTTTGGTACAATATTGGATGACTTGAGGGCGATACAGTGAAAATTGGTTAAGCCTTGAAAAAAAAATCGGACGAGCCGGAGGCGAGTCTGATTTTTTTTTCAAGGCGAGCACAAAAATCGGAAATAAAAATAAGAAGCTTTACTTTTTAGGCCTAGCTAGTAAAAAGGATATAAATTCTCCTAGTTTTAAAGTTTAAACCCACTATAAAAAGACCAAAAGTACAACATTTTTAGCCAAAGAGTATTTCACACTGTTTGCATTAATTTACCTTGTCCATGTTTATTGTATTTACTCTTTTCATGAGTAATTCTGATGGAACCTCAGCTCCACACAAAATGTACCACAGGTGTCGGCCATCTTGTTTGTTGTTTACTGTTTTCAGTTCAGGATGTTAATTTGGATTGTTCCATTGAGTTAAATAGGGGGTTATATTATAGTGACGGTAGGGGCTAATTGACTAGTAAAGAAGATAGTTTTTCAACATGTTTCCCATCCAAAAATAACAAAATTATCATTCTATTCTCTTGTTAAAATATATATTAATCATTATATTTTGTTTCTTTATAGAAAATACACAAATATGTCAATTATTTATCCAGCGTCAGTTATGAAAAGTTTTAACTAAAAATTACAGTTTCAAACCCTTCAAATGTATGGGTCAATCCAGCTAAAACATTGAACCAATCAAAAGCTCTTATTCCAAACTGTCCGATACAGTAAAAAAATCGGATGACCGATTTTTTTATTTAAAAAAACAGTCCAATACTTGATTAACTCGAGTTCAAAGCTCTGTGTAAATGAATGGACGGAAGATTCTCAAAACATAATAATAGTTAAACACGGTTTTAAGCTAAAACCGTGTTTAGTACGAGAATACGGCCCAATAGGTCTCTATATGGATGTTTGGCAAAGTGGTTTAAACTTCGTGACATTTTCAACAATTTGATCAATTTATTTGTTGAATTCTTAAATAAGCAGGAACACATGGGTTATTTTAGTTGATAAAGAACTATTCCTTTTTGTAATAAGGAAGTTATTGAGTAAATAAGAAAGTTTGCTTAATGGCAAAGTGGTTTAAACTTTGACATTTTCAACAAATGGATCGATTTAGTTCTTGAATTCTCAAATAAACAGGAACAAATGGGTTATTTTACTTCATAAAGAACTGTTACTATTTCTAATAATGAAGTTAGCAAGTCTCTAACATTAATGAGTTAAACTTTTATATAGACTCTGACAAACTGGCATAAATTAAATTAACAATTACCTTAAAAATCACTGTCTCGAACCCGGTCCCTCTCGCATATTTCGCGGTGATCAGATTACAGGGACTGTGTTTACATGGGCACCAGATGAACGAGCACTTATATGTATACAGAGCCTTTGTTGAGTGTCTCAAGCGGCCAAAATACATGAAGTAAATATTAACAATTTATAATAGCCTGTAAGCATGATTCTAGCAGAATCTATGACAAGTGAAACTCAATCAAATACCAGCAAGGGTTTCAAATTTGTGACATTTTCAACAAATGGATCAATTTAGTTTTTGAATTCTAAAATAAACAGGAACAAATGTGTGATTTTACTTCATAAAGAACTTTTACTTTTTGTAATAAGGAAGTTAGCAAGTCTCAAACATTATCAAAATGGCAAAGTGGTTTAAACTGACATTTTCAACGAATGGATCAATCAAAGATATTCTAATGAGGGGATACTTTTGTGAGCCAAGTGTTTGAAGCTATGTGTGTTTCAGACAAGATAAGGCCATATAAAGAAGAAAGTCTGTCTCAGAAACATTGTGCAAAAAAGCTAAGTGCTGTGCGACTTTTTTTTATTTTAATTTTTTTAGAAAATAGGCTATGAGGTATGCATTTTTTTGTTGCTTATCCAAGCTAACAGAGAACTTTTTTAAATCTTTTTTTAAAAATCCAAACCAAAAAAACAAAAACAAATCAAAAAACAAATCAAAAAACAAAGATAAATTAAAAAAATGTTTTTTAGCCCTCAGTGCATAGACCTACGCGCAGGCCTCAAATTTTGTCAATTTAGGGGCACGGCCACTTTGGCCTTAAAAATAACACATTTCGAAGGGCATCGAGGCCATGTTGTGGGGCACCAAGGCTAAACCAATATTGGAATGAAAGGGCACCAAGGCCATTTTATATTACATTATTTATACCATAATTTTACATGTAAACTTCACTAGGACTTTTATTAAATACTTTACAGCATGAAACGAGACAGTCTGTTTATTTTGTCAATCAACATATTTTAATACTGTATCATTGTCATGTTGTGAATTTGTGATGTTATATATGTACGTTGCTGTTGGAAAGCAGAGCAGTGAGCAATTGCGTAGCTAGAGACAAGGTGGATACATGTTTAAAACAACCATTAGATAGATGAAAACTTTACACCTCGAATGGACTGTCACATCGTCATTTTTATAAAATTTTAAAGCACATTGCACCTTTCAAAATCGGATTGAACTTGGAATAATTTGATCAAAGTTAAGTTTATCGGAACCCCCAACCGCAAGCCAAAAGGGCACACGGCCACTGTTAAAAATAGGGCACGGCCATTATGGCCGTGATTTTTTTACTGATCCGAGGGCATCGCGGCCAGATGCGAGGGCATCGCGGCAATGGCCGCGATGTAATTTGAGCCCTGCCTACGCGCCATAGCTCATTTCACATACCAATGCTGGCGGGCTTCTGAGACAGACCTCCTTCTTTGTTTGGCCTTAAGACCATGTAGCATTTAGCCCTGTCATGAATTAACTCAACAACAAGCCATCAATAAATATTCACTCTCATTGCATCTATTAGTATCGGTCTGAACAATATGCACACATTATCCATTGTGCGCGTGGGTACAAGTTTATCATCCCTGCACTCTAAAATATTTGGATCAATTTAGTTCTTATATTCTCAAATAAGTTGGAACAAATGTGGTATTTTACCTCATAATAAGGAAATTAGCAAGGCTCTAACAATAAAAGGCAAAATGGTTTAAACTTTGTGACATTTTCAACAAATGGATCAATTTAGTTCTTGAATTCTCAAATAAGTAGGAACAAATAGGTTATTTTACTTCATAAAGAACTTTTACTTTTTCTATTATTAATAAGGAAGTTAGGAAGTCTCTAACATTTTAATGGCAAAGTGGTTTAAACTGTGTGACATTTTCAACAAGTTGATCAATTTAGTTCTAGGAATTCTCAAATAAGCAAGAAAAAATGGGATATTTTACTTCAGAAAGTTTTTGTGATTAGGAAGTTAGCAAATGTCTCATATTAATGGCAAAGTGGTTTAAACTTTGTGACATTTTCAACAAGTTGATCAATTTAGTTCTAGGATTTCTCAAATAAGCAAGAAAAAATGGGATATTTTACTTCAGAAAGTTTTTGTGATTAGGAAGTTAGCAAATGTCTCATATTAATGGCAAAGTGGTTTAAACTTTGTGACATTTTCAACAAATGGATCAATTTAGTTCTATGAATTCTCAAAAGCAAGAACAATGTGGTATTTTACTTCATAAAGAACTGTTGCTTTTTGTAATAAGGAAGTTAGGAAGTCTCTAACACTTTAATGACAAAGTGGTTTAAACTTTGACATTTTCAACAATTTGATTAATTTAGTTCTAGGAATTCTTAAATAAGCAGGAACAAATGGGTTATTTTACTTCATCAAGAACTGTTACTATTTGTAATAAGGAAGTTAGCAAGTCTCTAACATTAATGGCAAAGTGGTTTAAACTTTGACATTTTCAACAAATGGATCAATTTAGTTCTAGGTTCTAGGAATTCTCAAAAGCAAGAACAATGTGGTATTTTACTTCATAAAGAACTTTTACTTTCTGTAATTTATTACTAAAATGGTTTAGTAAGAATTTTAGGTTTAATTTTATGAGGCTGCGTACAAAATAATGATGCTTTAGGGCCTAATGGTTTCTAGCAGTTTACATTGATCCATGCGATATTATGCATGGGTATTTTTAACTTTAACAGTAACAGAAATGCCAGCGGCATATCAAACCTGATTTCCTCACAGAATATTGATAATGCACAAAAAAAACATGTTTGTCTTCTAGAAGAAACATGAAAAAGGCTATGCGAAATATGGTATTTTTTTCCTTTTACATGAGACAGGCTCTGTGAAATGTATAGTTTAACACTTCCATAGTAGATACAAATCACATTTCGTTGAAGTGTACTTGTAAGAAAAAAAAGAAAGACAAACATTTTTGTGCAGAAATGCAAATTTTAAAAACTACACATGCAGTCCTCTGAGGCAAACTTGTTTTTTTTATTTGGCCTTCTAACTTTTTTTTAGTTCAATTGAAAAGATATACTATACTAAAATATATATATTTGCCAACAACTTTTTCTATTTTTTGCTTTCTGAAATCGATCGAAACGGATGTAAAACATGTTTGGCATCTAATTTACTCTTCATGTTTGCGCTCCTTTAAACAAATCTAGAATATGTCTACAGTTCCCACCTCTCTATTAGTCAGCAATGAAATTATTTCCATGGCCTAAATCCCTGATGTCCCCTTTTTACTTTATCAACACTTGCACTTTTGATTCATTTGTACAAGTAATTCTATGAATTATTTTACCATTCCGCTTTATACACTGAGCCAAAAAAGAAACTTATAAAAAATTAAAAAATTATAAAATTTTAACAGATCACCAAATAAAATTCTGTGCATGAAAATGTACCAAATTTGGATACAATATTACTGCAAATGGCAGTAATATTGTATCTAAATTTGGTACATTTTCATGCACAGAATTTTATTTGGTGATCTGTTAAAATTTTATAAGTTTCTTTTTTTTTTATAAGTTTCTTTTTTGGCTCAGTGTATATATTAACCTAATTATTAGCTGCTAATAAATACATTTCCATGGTCTAAACCCTTCATTTCCCCCCATGTGAACAATACACATGTACTTTCATCACTTTCATATATTTCTGTAAATCGCTTGTAAGATCTTAGCATATCCTGTCCTGAGGGGAGGGGGGGGGGGGGGGGGGGGCTGCTGAAGTATTTTGGTACAGATGTGCTGCCAGGCAGAATGAATTTACTGTTTTTGATGTGACTATAGTATCAGTTTGCCTGATAGCTGTGCGGCCCTTTTATGGCAAAAGAATGTATCTTATATGTAGTATTCTAACAGTATACTTCCTTTTAACATGATCAAGGTTAGCTTTTTTCCTCCATAAATCATGTTGTGGTAAAAAGCAGTAAATTACTTTTATTGTCTTCATAAGTTGCAACCTTTTCCTAAGTGAGGATTATTGAATCAGGTTAACACAATACATGTTAAAAGGAAGTATATCATTAGGAAAGTAGGCCTACATATATTAAGATACATGCTTTTGCCATAAAAGGGCTGTGTAGCTGTAATTTTGATCTCTTTCTGACAGGTATTGCATTCTATTTTCCATTACATCTATTAGGTTGACCATTATACAAAACATATTTTTCAGAAACCTTTCTCAACTTTCAATGTCTAACTCAAGGATTACTGAACTAATATTAGGCATGTTTGTACTTATTTTAATGCATTTTTTCATGGTGATTCCAAATATGGTGAAGAAATTCAATAATTATGACATTTTTGAAACATTTTGTGGAATTTCGGAATTTCGGAATGTCGTCTGCAGAACCGTGGAAAGTGTTACGTGTAATGCGCACATTTTCTTACTAAATTAGGTTAATTTAGACCAACTGTTGACATTTTTAGCATAAAGCAGCTAAATTTTGCGTACAAGCGCGCATTTTCATACCAAATTTGTTAGTATTAGATCAAATTTGACAATTTAAGCGTAAAATTTTTTTCTTTCATGCCCCCCCCCCCCTAAAAAGAATTCTTGCCCCCCTTTTGCCCCAACAAAATCATGAGGCTGGTGCCACCACTGGTGAATCGTCATTATACAGTGAGTAACATCTTTCACTTCCTTTTGATTTGGTCACAAAGAAATCTCAATTATTTAGGAATTGAACTTTTTGTTAGCAAGAACTTACTTCAAGAACCAATATAAAAAACATGGATATAACGCAGTTAATCTAGATCCAAGAAGAGGGGGACACATTTGATCTGGATCCCTGGGGAAGGGGGACACAGTTGATCTAGATCCCAGGGGAGGGGGGGGCGCAGTTGATCTAGATCCCAGGGGAGGGGGACACATTTGATCTCGAATAGATCCCGGGAGGGGTAGGGACACAGTTGATCTAGATCCTGGAGGAGGAGGTGGGGGACAGTTGATCTAGATCCTGGAGGAGGGGTGGGGACACAGTTGATCTAGATCCCAGGGGAGGGGGGACACAGTTGATCTAGATTCTAGATCCCAGGGGGTGGGGACACATTCTCGGGAGGGGTAGGGACACAGTTGATCTAGATCCTGAAGGAGGAGGTGGGGGGACAGTTGATCTAGATCCTCGAGGAGGGGTGGGGACACAGTTGATCTAGATCCTGAAGGAGGAGGTGGGGGGACAGTTGATCTAGATCCTGGAGGAGGGTGGGGGACACAGTTGATCTAGATCCCGGGGGAGGGGGGGGGGTACTTAAATAAGAAATGGATACAGATGTAAGGCTGGTACTTTCGAATCCAGAGTCATACAGGGAGAATGTGCTTAATGCAGTGGTATTAGCATGCCAAAATGGGCAGTCTTTGACACTCTTAAGGGGTTAGTAATATGCAAATATTTCTATAAAAGAGTCTTGGGTGAAACCAGGGATGTAGCTACGCCCAGTGGCGTAGCGTCATAGGGGCACGGGGGGCACGGGCCCCCCCCCCCAATGATTTTCGGAGGAAAAAAAAAGGAAGGGAAGGGGAAAGAAAGGGAAAAGGAAAGGGGAAAAGAAAGGGAAGGAAGAAAAGAGAGAGGTAAAGGAGGGTAGAAAATAAAAAGGAAGGGGGAAGAAAGTTAAACGAAAGAATCGTTTATCGTCAGGACGGTGTTTAATTCTGATCGGGAATCATTAAGGGGGGGTACTCAAGGCTGCATTCAGACGATGGCACGGCGCGCGAAATCACTTTGCAAGACCGTGCCCTGGTATCTTTCGAACACATCGGCAACACGAAAATCCCGGGATCCGCCGCGGTGTTTCTTAAAAAATATGTATTATTTCATTTTGCAAGTAAATAAATACCTTCCATATTTTGGATTATCTTCCAACACAAATGTGTTTGCCCTCCCCATTCAATACGATCTGGTGAATGACCTCAATGACATGCATTTTAGCCATGAGTGATTTGAAAAGAGTTTAGTGTTACCTCCAAAATGGCCGCTAAGGCCTAAAAAAAAGAAAATTGATTGGCGTAACCCCAGTGGCGTAGCTGGGATTTTTTTCAGGGGGGGGGGGGCAAGATTTCTGAAATTTTCGTAAAAGGTTGCCCCAAAAAATTTCCAAGTCACCAACTCGTGAATTTCACGTAAGGGGGGGGGGGGGGGGGTTGAGGTCAAAAAATGTCGCACGGTCAAAAAAAAATTGCACAGTACATGAACTATATGTACAATTTTGCCTTATATTTGACTATTTGAGCTGAATATGCCCACACAAAACAAGT
>CM069457.1:16478048-16711099 GCA_035610835.1 Ophiura sarsii | reverse complement strand
GGCAAAGTGGTTTAAACTTTGACATTTTCAACAAATGGATCAATTTAGTTTTTGAATTCTGAAATATAAGCAGGAGGAACAAATGGGTTTATTTTACTTCATAAAGAACTTTTACTTTTTCTAATAAGGAAGTTAGGAAGTCTCTAACACTTTGATGGCAAAGTGGTTTAAACTTTGTGACATTTTCAACAAATGGATCAATTTAGTTAGGAATTCTCAAAAGCAAGAACAATGTGGTATTTTACTTCATAAAGAACTGTTGCTTTTTCTAATAAGGAAGTTAGGAAGTCTCTAACACTTTAATGGCAAAGTGGTTTAAACTTAATGGCATTTTCAACAAATGGATCAATTTAATTCTTGAATTTCCAAATAAGCAGGAACAAATTTGGTTAGTTTACTTCATAATTATCTTTTACTTTATGTAATTTATTGCTAAAATTGTTAAGCAAGAATTTTAGGTTGAATTTTATGAGGCTGTGTACAAAATAATGATGCTTTAATGGTTTCTAGCAGTTTACATTGATCTATGCGATATTATGCATGGGTATTTTTAACTTTAACAGTAACAGAAATGCCAGCGGCATATCAAACCCTGATTTCCTCACAGAATATTGATAATGCACCAAAAAAACATGTTTGTCTCAGAAGAAACATGAAAAAAAGCTGATGCGAAATACAGTATCTTGTTTCTATTTATTTTATACATGAGACAGACTCTGTGAAATGTGTATTTTAATACTACTATTAGGCACAACAACAACAAAAAGTTGACTTGCCCTTTCCGACCGACCCAAAATTTCGGAAATCTAGGGTCTCAATTGTTTTTTGGGTTTTTTTTTCAAAGTAAAAAAAAATAAAAAAAATACAATAAGCACATAACAATAAAGAAAGATGAAAACGTGTTTTGAGTAGTATCTGCTTGTTTAAAAATCAAAAAAAAAAATAATAATCAATTTTTTCTTCTTCTTTAAAACATGTTTTTGTGTAGTATCTCCCTGATCAAATTCAAAAATATTTTTAAAAATCCGGCCGGCCGTCCGACCCAGTCTCTGGCCCTGAAAGGGCAAGTCAACTTTCTTTCTTTTTTTGGGGGGGAGGGGGGGGGGGGGCTTAGTAGAAACAAATCACTTTTCTTTGAACTGTATTTAACTTCTATTAAAGAAAAAAAGAAAAACAGTTTTTTGCTGAAATGTGAATTTAAAAACTACACATGCAGTCCTCTGAGGCAAACTTGGGTTTTTTTATTTGGCCTTCTAACCTTTTTAGTTCAATGGAAAAGATACTTTTGAATTATCACATTTTTTAAGTATCCCATATTGCCAACAACTTTCTCTATTTTTTGCTTTCTGAAATCGATGGAAACGGATGTAAAACATGTTTGGCATCTAATTTACTCTTCATGTTTGCCTTCCTTTAAACAAATCTAGAATATGTCTACAGTTCCCACCCCTCTATTAGTCAGCAATGAAATTATTTCCATGGCCTAAATCCCTGATGTCCCCTTTTTACTTTATCAACACTTGCACTTTTGATTCAATTGTACAAGTAATTCTATGAATTATTTTACCATTCCGCTTTATTTATAACCTAATTATTAGCTGCTAATAAATACATTTCCACGGTCTAAACCCTTCATTTCCCCCCATGTGAACAATACACATGTACTTTCATCACTTTCATATATTTCTGTAAATCGCTTGTAAGATCTTAGCATATCCTGTCCTGAGGGGAGGGGGGGGGGGGGGGGGGGGGGGGGGCTGCTGAAGTATTTTGGTACAGATGTGCTGCCAGGCAGAATGAATTTACTGTTTTTGATGTGACTATAGTATCAGTTTGCCTGATAGCTGTGCGGCCCTTTTATGGCAAAAGAATGTATCTTATATGTAGTATTCTAACAGTATACTTCCTTTTAACATGATCAAGGTTAGCTTTTTTCCTCCATAAATCATGTTGTGGTAAAAAGCAGTAAATTACTTTTATTGTCTTCATAAGTTGCAACCTTTTCCTAAGTGAGGATTATTGAATCAGGTTAACACAATACATGTTAAAAGGAAGTATATCATTAGGAAAGTAGGCCTACATATATTAAGATACATGCTTTTGCCATAAAAGGGCTGTGTAGCTGTAATTTTGATCTCTTTCTGACAGGTATTGCATTCTATTTTCCATTACATCTATTAGGTTGACCATTATACAAAACATATTTTTCAGAAACCTTTCTCAACTTTCAATGTCTAACTCAAGGATTACTGAACTAATATTAGGCATGTTTGTACTTATTTTAATGCATTTTTTCATGGTGATTCCAAATATGGTGAAGAAATTCAATAATTATGACATTTTTGAAACATTTTGTGGAATTTCGGAATTTCGGAATGTCGTCTGCAGAACCGTGGAAAGTGTTACGTGTAATGCGCACATTTTCTTACTAAATTAGGTTAATTTAGACCAACTGTTGACATTTTTAGCATAAAGCAGCTAAATTTTGCGTACAAGCGCGCATTTTCATACCAAATTTGTTAGTATTAGATCAAATTTGACAATTTAAGCGTAAAATCTTTTTCTTTCATGCCCCCCCCCCCCCCTAAAAAGAATTCTTGCCCCCCTTTTGCCCCAACAAAATCATGAGGCTGGTGCCACCACTGGTGAATCGTCATTATACAGTGAGTAACATCTTTCACTTCCTTTTGATTTGGTCACAAAGAAATCTCAATTATTTAGGAATTGAACTTTTTGTTAGCAAGAACTTACTTCAAGAACCAATATAAAAAACATGGATATAACGCAGTTAATCTAGATCCAAGAAGAGGGGGACACATTTGATCTGGATCCCTGGGGAAGGGGGACACAGTTGATCTAGATCCCAGGGGAGGGGGGGGGCACAGTTGATCTAGATCCCAGGGGAGGGGGACACATTTGATCTAGAATAGATCCCGGGAGGGGTAGGGACACAGTTGATCTAGATCCTGGAGGAGGAGGTGGGGGACAGTTGATCTAGATCCTGGAGGAGGGGTGGGGACACAGTTGATCTAGATCCCAGGGGAGGGGGGACACAGTTGATCTAGATTCTAGATCCCAGGGGGTGGGGACACATTCTCGGGAGGGGTAGGGACACAGTTGATCTAGATCCTGAAGGAGGAGGTGGGGGGACAGTTGATCTAGATCCTCGAGGAGGGGTGGGGACACAGTTGATCTAGATCCTGAAGGAGGAGGTGGGGGGACAGTTGATCTAGATCCTGGAGGAGGGTGGGGACACAGTTGATCTAGATCCCGGGGGAGGGGGGGGGGTACTTAAATAAGAAATGGATACAGATGTAAGGCTGGTACTTTCGAATCCAGAGTCATACAGGGAGAATGTGCTTAATGCAGTGGTATTAGCATGCCAAAATGGGCAGTCTTTGACACTCTTAAGGGGTTAGTAATATGCAAATATTTCTATAAAAGAGTCTTGGGTGAAACCAGGGATGTAGCTACGCCCAGTGGCGTAGCGTCATAGGGGCACGGGGGGCACGGGCCCCCCCCCCCCAATGATTTTCGGAGGAAAAAAAAAGGAAGGGAAGGGGAAAGAAAGGGAAAAGGAAAGGGGAAAAGAAAGGGAAGGAAGAAAAGAGAGAGGTAAAGGAGGGTAGAAAATAAAAAGGAAGGGGGAAGAAAGTTAAACGAAAGAATCGTTTATCGTCAGGACGGTGTTTAATTCTGATCGGGAATCATTAAGGGGGGTACTCAAGGCTGCATTCAGACGATGGCACGGCGCGCGAAATCACTTTGCAAGACCGTGCCCTGGTATCTTTCGAACACATCGGCAACACGAAAATCCCGGGATCCGCCGCGGTGTTTCTTAAAAAATATGTATTATTTCATTTTGCAATTAGGCCTATATTTCAGTGCCATATTTCAAAGAAAAATCATTTGAGAAGTATAAATTAAATTATAATGTTTAATTGAACAACGTAATTAATGTGACAAAAAAGTGAAAGAGAGAAAAGGGAGAGGGGGAGAGAGCCAGTGGCATATCCAGGGGATGGCCCAGCAGGCCATGCCCACCCCCTCCCCCACCCCCATTGACGAAAGAGTAAACAAGGAGGAAGAGGAGAAGAAGAATGAAGAGAAGGAGGTAGGGAAGGAGTAGGAAGAGTAGGGGTATAGTGCTGTGCAAAAGGGGGGGTACAGGTTCACGTTCCCCTAATTTTAATGTGGGGGCCGTTAAAGCATTAGGCCCTATACTGGACCTATTTAGTGTTAAAAATGCCAGTTTTTGCGTGCTTCGCGCGTATATGAGTTTCAATGTTTCATTTAATATTCAAGGTGGCTTCCGGAACGTTTTTTCCTGGACCATTTTAGTTCAAAACTGATTTTCTTTTTTTGCTCGCCTCGCGCACACTTTTTCAAATGGTTTCAACATTATCATAATGGGTCTGGAATCATCGTAAATATTCTAAATATTACTGGACATTTTTAGTGTTAAAAATGCCAGGTTTCAAGTATTAAAATGGGTCTCGAACCACAATATTCTAAATATTATGTGGAGGGCGTTATAAAAACGTCTTGCTGAACCTTTTTAGTGTTCAAAATGCAATTTTTTGCGCGCTTCGCGCGTATTAGTTTCAATGTTACAATATATAAGCTTAAAAAGGTGGCTTCAGGCAAGTTTTCTAGACATTTTAGTTTAGAAACTGAAAATTGTTGCGTTTTTCTACACTTATGGGTTTCAACAAAGGCCTATATTGGGTCTCGAAGTGGTGGTTTTTCAATAAAATAATGATCAAAAGTATGTACCAGATCGCACCAAATGAGTTCGATTTTTTTTCTTCTTTTTTCTATTTCTGAGGGGGCACATCCCCCCTCAAACACCCCCTGTTCGAGCTTTTAAACCATCTATACTTAAATCAAAAATATATCCGTGATAATATGCTCAAATCGTTCGTGCGTTGATAAAAATACAAAATATTTATTGGAAATGAAGAGGTGGCTTTTCGATAACATTTTGGTAAAAAGTATACACCAGATCGCACCAAATGAGTTCAAAAATTGAATTTTTTTCTACTTCTGAGGGGGGCACATCCCCCCTCAGAACAAAATTGACACAAAAAATGTTCATGTTGGTGCTATAATATTAGGACAAGTTTCTATAAATAGAGAAGTACACTTCCTTATTATCAATACATGTTGCTTTGCTCAGCTTTCCTACATAGTCCTTCATGAAAGGAACCACTTTTATGATATTCAGTGTCTAACAGTGCAACCACTGAAAGGTCAGGGAGAGTGTCCGTTTTACTAGTCTTTGAAGGAACATATTTTATACTATAGAAGTGGAATTTTCTCGCGTGTAAATGTTTGCGCTTTGCACATTTTGAACAGTTTTACTTACATACAAAATGAATATATTGGGGCATGTTTATTTTCGCGCTTACTGATTTTAACATGAAAATAAATGTAGCGCAAAAAAATCCACTTTACAGTATATTATAATGTCAAACCTTAGGGTGGGTGGGGATTTTGCAGTATTTTTCCTTTTTTATAAGTCCATTGTGGAAGGAGTCACATTACTATCAAAAAAATGTTGTGCCCAATATAGGTTAAGAGTTTAACAGGCTGGTTCACTGTCAGACAAGTTTAAAATTGTCAAGCACGGCTGTTTGATCCCACATAATGTGTCCGTTTTATTCTGAGAACACCCCAACTTGCTGGCCCAGTTCTGTTTTTAACTGATTCAAATACCTGAATATACTGGCCATCTTTTGTATAAATTTCAGAACATTTGTTGGTGCCAGTTCTGAGATACAGAGCTTTGAATATTATTATTTACTATAATAGCGCCCTCATCGGCCACATTTCCCATAGAGTTACATGTAAAATATGTATCAAGTAAAAAATGCCGATAATTTAAAAAGGGCTCGAACAATTTTCTTGAAATTTTCACCGTATACTCTTATTCATTAGCACTACCTAAATCAGGTCAAACCATAAAAGGGCTACTATATAACTTTTTTTATCCCATAATTTTAATTATAAAGCGGACAGTCAAACAGCCGTGCAAGCTTTTGCCAGAATTAGCTCTTTTTTTTTTCAGGACCAAATTATTAATAAGTAAAACAGAGACTGCCAGTAATTTTTGTCATGTAGGAAACGGCTAGCTACTTTCAAATCAACCTAACTTTTAAAAGCCTATTTTCAGAGCCACCAAACTTGCAAGTGGGAAAGGGGCACCTACTCTCAAATCATCAGGCAAGGGGCAGCCTGAATAATGATATAGTTTGATCAGTTCCAAACTGGCGAAGCCTCTTTACAGCAGCGAATGAATACAGAAGGACGCGAGTGCACATGAAGGCAACATGTGCACTGTGCATCATGTGCATGAAGCGTGCATGCATACCCCAACCGTGTGCGTATGGCCATAATCGTGCTCTTGGATTACTTTTGCGCGCAGAGGGATAAAACCGAATATTCTCGCCAATTTGTAACTGATGGAACTATTAATAGTAATACTTACTGTAATAGAGGGAGTGGCCACACAACAATTCTGTTGTTGCCTTACTAAGTGTGTTCTGCCATTAAAGGTTTATTATCCAATTTTTCCATCAAAATTGAGATTTTCAATCAGAAGAAAGTCAATTTTTTTTCTTGTTAACCCTTAAAAGTGCTTCACTAACACTAACCCAGCCCCCATGTTTTTAATAAAGACGGGATAAATTGCCGCTCCCCGACTGGTGATTGACCCGGGACTCTCCGCACATGAACCCGTTGGCCCGCATAAGCAAGCCACAGCTATCATCAGCTTCTCATTTGTGCATTATACTGCGCTCATTATATGTAGGCTTGATAGATTGCATCATCGAAAATTGTCCGCACATGCGCTGGGAGATATAGGCTTGGGAGTGAGATTTAGTGAGATGAGTGTTTTAACACTTTCCACATAGCTATTGGTTTTACCATACAAAACAGATTTGTCAGAAACCTTTCCCAACTTTCAAGGCCTATCTAAAGGATTACCGAACCAATACTAGGCATGTTTGTACTTATGTCAATGCATTTCTAATGGCGTTTCCAAATATGGTAATAAATTTCAATAATATTGACATTTTTGAAACATTTTGTGACATTTTGGAATGTTGTCTGCAGACGCCTGCAAGAAAGTAGTGAATTATCCCCAAAAGTGTGTTGACCAACCAAAAGTTTGTGTACTGAACATGTATACTGTTGTAATGTTGAACCCGCCAATCCGAGGACCTTTGTCCCTACCAGCCGGCAATGTGAGGACAAAAAAAATGTGAGGACCTTTTTTGAAGTCCTCTCTTTTTTCATGCATAAAAACGTATATGAGTTGGGTCCTCACCCCGTAAGGGTGTATGGCCATGTCCTCCATTAGACGTCAATTTATACACATACCTTACAAATATCCCTACATGTATGGTAAAAAAAAATGTCCTCCGATTGACTGTAACTTCTATATTTTTTTAAATGTGTTTTAATACGGGTCCTCACATGGGTTGGTGCTCGACTAGAGGTGTATTGGCAAATTCTAAGATAGTTTTTTGTTTCTATCATTAAAAGCAATGGAGTAATTGAACTCAAATGTTGTAATAAGATTAACTGCCTTGCCTTCAGTTTTAATTTCCTCTAGTCATCAAGTGGAATCTATTATTACTTGCTTGTTAGCTACACTGTGTGGCAATAATGGCCAACAAAAAAATGTTGTGTTGCCCTCAAGTGCCAAAAATTTAAATTCGGGTCGGTCGGTCAGAATTTTTTTTTTTTTTTGGCTGAAAAATATATGGTTTATGTCAAGACAAAATTGGTATAAAATGCCCATATGTCAATTTAACTAATGTTTCTAGTGCACGACAATAGTCTCAAAAACATTTATTTAGGCTTATTTATTCATTTCCAGCAAGAAATAGTAACATTTAGACACTTTTAATCAAATTTAAATCTAAAAAATAAAAATAAATTAAAAATTTAAATTTAAAAAAAAAATTTTTTTTTTTTTTTTTTTTTTAAATTTAAAAAAATGCGACCCTAGTTTTTACGATTTTAGGGTCGGTCGCTGAGGGCAACACAACTTTTTTGTTGGCCTAATGGCCTTGCAGAAAGAACATTGTGCACAAATAGCTAGGGATGTTTTAAAGTGATGGGTATAATATTTAACTTATATTGGTTCAACTCCACTCCACTCCACTCAATGTACAGGGGGTGTCAAAAAGTGTCCCATGAGGGACAATATAATACAAATAATATTTAACATACATATTGACAAAATTATGATATACACTGAGCCAAAAAAGAAACTTATAAAATTTTAACAGATCACCATAGGGTCAGTGCGCATTTCTCTTGTGTCATTGAAGCAAACAATTGGTTATTGACTGCCACTTGAAGCAATACATTGCAGTAATATTGTATCCAAATTTGGTACATTTTCATGCACAGAATTTTATTTGGTGATCTGTTAAAATTGTATAAGTTTCTTTTTTTTTGTAAGTTTCTTTTTTGGCTCGGTGTATATTGATACATAGTAGATTTAAGATACAGTTTATACATGTAGATAGATATTTGACACTTGGCTAAAATTAGAAAGAGTAATTTTGCTTCTGAATTAGAATTTTGCTGTGGGGATTGGCCTCAGGTTTCATGTTGCGGATTATAATATCATAAATTAAAAATTTGAATGAGATATTTCTTATCGTTGCCAATTTATTAATTATTAATTACAGGGAGTATTTCCTGGGTTTGTTAAGGGAACCATAGATATTACAGGGTGGATTAAAAATGTTTTACGCTATAAAGTTGCCAATATTGAAAGAAGTTTGGCCAATGTACTTTTTGAGAAGGACTTATCTGCAATGGCTGCAATGTGTAAGATGGTGTTTTCACAAGGGTGCACTACACCTAGAGCACCAAACTTGTATATTACATACAGATAGTGAGTTGTCACATCACTTTGGGTATCTTAACAAAAAGACCATATAGAATAGAATAGAATAGAATATTTTATTGACATTCACCAAACATTATGGTATAATCAAAGTAACGATACATAATAAACAAGAATAAAATACATGTAAGCACCATTCATATAATAAAGTGATATAATGCATGTGAGTAAATATTACAAATTACTCTCACGTGTTGCGAAGCATATATTAACATAGTCAATAACTATTTTGAGCACATCATAATCATTAGCACACATAATTAAAATAAACCTATTATAATTAGATAAGCTATCCAAACACAGAATTTCTTTTAAGTCTGAAAATAATTTAGTCCGATGATCATTGTAGAGACTGCATTCCATAATAAAATGGAATTCATCTTCAATGTTATTAAGATCACATTTTGTACAAAGTCTATTTTCAAGTGGTGTTTTAGGGGAAGTATGACGGCCTTTTTCAACCATAAGGGTGTGAGAGCTAATTCTAAGTTTACTAAATGCTACTCTAAAACTACGATTAAACATAATAACATAATTTTCTTTTGCAAAACTATCTTTGAATTGACAATATGTTCTAAGATTTGGTTGTGAATTTGTAATACTATCTTTCCACTGAGTGTTATAAATATCTTCGAGGCCAGAAGTAACAATTGTTGAAATGTTGGATTTACAGCATGTGTTTGGTTTCTCCCATATATCAGACCTCTCAATAGTATCAAGGACTTTTTTAATACCATGAGACCAAGAGAAAATATGTCTACTGTTATTATAAAGTTTCCTATTATATATATATGCAATAGCTGCTCTGAGTTAGCAAACAAATTGTTATGTTGTCCTCGACCGCTCGCTCGTCATATTTATGGCACTTCAATTTTTTATTTTTTTTAGATTTTTTATTTTTTTTAGATTTTTTTTTCTCTTCAGATTTTTTTTTTAAACAGTTTAAAATGGCATTGAATATTAAACTAAGTGTTTATATGTGCGACTCTTAATGTGATTTCAACTTCTTGTTGGCTGAACTTTGAGCTTCCGCTGGTATAAGAAAATTAAAAAAATATCCGCCCGCCCGGCCCTCCTCTCTGAGAGCTCTGGAGAACAACCAAACATTTTTTTTTGCCTTACATGTAGTTAATGCCAATTGCTCACCCGAAGCATACTGTAAAACCACTTAATTTTGCTAGGTATTTAATTTTGCGAATTTTGCGAGGACCTTAAATTCCCTCGAAATAAACCATTGTAAAAGCTTAAAATCAGAGTCAAATTTTGGAATCACCAAATTAAATCCTCGCGAAAATGTTGGCTTTTGGTAATTTGCGAAATAAAGTACCCTCAAATTTTAAGTGTTTGCAATATAACCAACCCCATTACCGTATAACAACTGGCAACTTTTACAGATAGGGCCTTGTGACAGTAAGTCCTCGTTTCGTGCACGGAATAAAGATATGTGCTGTATATGCCACTTGTGGATAAACTTAACCCTAACCCTACAAAATACCTTGAAATACCACAACCCTGCCTATCTCCAAGTGCATGCATGGACAGTTTTCCATGACGTAATTGACCGAGCCTATATAGTGAGTGCAATATACTACACGAACGTGACACTGATAGCTGTGGCTTGCCTATGCAGACCAGCGGTTGTTGTGCGGAGAGTCCCTGGATCAATTTTGGGTCGAGGAGCGAAAATGTATCTGTTCATCTTCTTCCAAATCCTTGTTTTTTGTTTTAAAAAAACAGGTTGAGGGTTAGGATTAAGTTTTCCTTTTTGGGCATTAGCCAGCAAAATGAAAATGGACCCAAACATTTACCAATTTTTTTGGGGGAAATGGACCCATATGCTTACGGGAAACCCATACATTTCCTATATATATTTGACCGATTTTGTTCAAATTTCTGTGAAAAACAGCAAAATTAAGGATTTTAGACCCATGAATTTACCAAAAATGGCTATGAAAAGGGGTCATTCATTTACCAGACGGGTGGAAAATGGGACCCTATTTGGCGACACATTCCCTTAACCTCATATCCATTGAAGTTTTATAGCAGCAGGCTAACTTTTTAAATGGAGAGTTAGTGAGGGTGAGGTTTGAGGGAAGGGTCCGAGGGTCGTACAGTACTCCCCCTCCCTTGATTACACCATTGCATCAGAGGATTTATGTATTCATTCAAGTATTAATGGTTTTAATATTCTTTCATGTCCACATTTTTTTTCAGCAGCCTATAATGTTGGCCTCAGACCAAAGCTGTTTACAAATCGGGTCAAATGAGTTAGGTTTATTATAATTGATAGGTTACAAGCAATAACTGAATCTTATGCAATGACTGTGGTATTTGCAATATTTCTATTGACCAATTCTTCAGGGACTTAATATAGGCCTATCTATATTTGATAAACTGTATCTATCTATAGATTTAATAATCAAAGTTCAGAAAAATTGAGGCAATATTTGCCAAGCGACTGGCTCGTCGACCAAAACTTGGCTACATGCCCATTGGTAAACAACACCAATTAATTTGCATTAAATTTGGCATAAAAAACAAAGTTTGCCTTAGAATAAACATGGAAAAAAGCCATTAAAGTAAAAAATGCCATGCGAAATGCGGTGTCTTTTTTTTAACACGAGACAGGCTCTGTGAAATGTATATTTAAACACTACCATAGTAGAAACAAAACCCCTACCTATAAGTGGAAGGGTAGTATGTTGTAGCATTCAGGGCCGTAAAGGTTAAGATTTTTTTAGCAGGGATATGACTGACTTGAATACATTTGAATGAATATGACAAAACAGACAGGGTTGTCTCACCCTCAGGCATTGAGTGATTGAATTCACTTTGCAAATTACTTGTACTTTTCAGTCTTCTCTAGCTGTTAATAGATTTCAGCTTCCGTTAATTTTCATGATCATATTTTCATTAAAGTTCTCAAAAACGTGCATTCTTGATATTTTGTTATGGAATGGTGTTATTTCAACCAATTTTTAATTCTTAAGGACGAGGTAAAATGAAGCTGTGTAGTCATTGTATTTGTAGAGGGTATCTGGCTCGAAAAGGGGGAAATGGGGGAGAGAGACACTTTGATGTTTTTCAGCAACAAAATTTAAAGTTTACAATAAAAAAGATCATGTATGCAAGCAAGAAGGAAAGATAATTAAAATAAGTTAATAAATTGAATAAATTTAAAACGTAAAATGGTTAGGACAGTGGTACATGTACACATGTTTCAAACGAGGGCAGCAAGCTTCTTTTTTTTGCCTTATCCTAAAAATAGACCTGGAAATGTGAAATACATGACAGGAAAACCCACCCTTGTAAATATAGGTCAGGAACACTTATGCAGGCATCAATTTGAATCTTGACCCTCCCCCTCCTTAAGCATTCTCCTATATTCTTAATATACTTCCTATGCTTCTAGAGTTATCCTCCAATCCTGGAATCTTTCCCACAAAGATCTCCTTCTGGACTCTAAACTCCCTCCCCTGTCAAGGCGTCGTGATACTGCTGTTCTTTGCCATCTTTTCAAGATCTTCAACCACCTTTGTTCGTCTCCTAATCCGTACAAGCCCCATCCCAGACCCAATCTTCGCAACCTCAACAGCTGTGCCCTTTATCCCCCTTTCTGCAGACTTTCTCTCTCCAAAATGTCTTTCTATCCTTTTGCTCCCACTTTGTGGAACTATCTCCCTGATGTTGTTGTCAAGAGTACTACCTTATCATCCTTCAAGACTGCTGTTTGCCACCATCTCCTGTAGCCAGTTCCATTTGTTTCATCCGTCTGGTCCCTTTTTGTTTTTCCCTTTCATTTGTCTTGTTCCCCTTTTGTGATTTTTTTTGTTTGTCTGTCCCTTTTTATTTATTTTGATGTTCGGGCATCCCTTTAATTTAGTGCTTGTCACTATTGGGTTTGTCCTGGCTCTTCAGCCTATTGTTATAAATAAATAAATAAAATATTCACCTTCCTTCAGGAAAAAATAGGTCAAGATTGTGTTTCCTGCAATTTTTTGGGTGAAGATTCACCTCATCAACAGTGCACTATGTTTGTTCTATAGTAATATGTATGGGAGAAGTTGAAATATAGGTGAAGATATAGGTGAAATATAGGTGAAGATTCGCTATAGGTGAATATTATAGGTGAAGATTCGCTATAGATTCACCTTTCCAAAACATAAATTAATTCAAGATAACACCACTTCAAGAATAAAACTAGGCAAAGATTAGGCGTCTAATCTTTGACTAACCCTGTGGCGAGTAGATTCAAGATGCACATTAATGCCTGCATTAGCTCAATGCATAGAAATAAAATAGAGACACTAGACTCTGCTGCCATTACGGTTACCTCATTTCAGTCATCTATGTTAAATGTCACCCCAAGTTGAGAGATGACTTGAATTATATAGTATGATCAGCGAAGCCTCCTTATAACAGCGAAGCCTCCTTATAACAGCGAATTCATATAGATCGATGCGGGCGCTGAAGGCAACATGCGCACTGTGTACATGTATACCTTATGCGTGATGCATGCGTGTGGCCAAAAATGGTGTGTGTGTAAAGCAAAATGGCACATGTGATGGCGTTTGCGCTTGTCGGGCAGGTATTTTTGTTAACATTTCCGTGAAAGTTTGGTGAATTTCAACAATTTTTGAAATAAAATATACAAAATCAGAAATAGTTCAAAAGGATTTTTTTGTTTTTTTTAATCAACATTTTTCAAACATTTTCAATAGCAATTTTGTACAAAAATTGAAAATTCTGATAAAAAATGGGTCTGTCGGGGCCCTTAGAACAGGGGTTTCTTTTTTATTGTCGCCTAAGGGTCATTTTTTGTTTGTTTTTGAGATTTAAAGGTAGATGTTCCGATTTTCAACTTGAAGTTTTTTATTCTACATGAAAGGTCATCCTTAAAAAAGTTGTGTTCCAAAGTTTGAGTTGCATAGCTCTAATGGTTCTTATTTTAGACGCACAAGATGCTGTGAACTGTACCCATTGAGTAGTACACAAACTATATCGGTGGTTACCACCAGTCGCGGTAATTCGACGTTATTTCATCGATTTCTCCGTAATTATACCGATTTAGGCCGTCAAATTTCAGTATGATGATGAGAAAAATACGAGCTTTCATATGATATGAAAATCTCCGTATGTTTGAAATAATTCTGTGTTACGAAAATGTGATCGGGTCATCTACCTTTAACCTTGCAGGATGTTTATTAGAATACATACTTTTTACAACTATAACACATCAATGCCTTACACCTCCCCACCCTTCCCCCTGCCCCTTACACCTCCCTACCCGTTCCTCTGCCCTTCACACCTCCCCACCCTTCCCCCCTCCCTACCCCTTACACCTCCCCACCCCTTGCCCCTCCCCCGTACAGGCAAGCTTTTGTTTGTTTGCTATATGTGACGTTACACGGGTGACATCATCGTCTAAAGTAATATGTAGAACATGATAAGGTTGACTTGAATATCAAAATAGAATGATTTGATGACAGGTTTCCTCTAGGAGAAATATATGAGTTGACATTTATGTGACTTATGATATCATAGTTTAGCTTCAGGGTATACTCTTACAATATATACAGCATGGAATTAGTGCATGAATATCGTATGACATTTTTAAAGTCCAATAGCAGTGTAAGGATTTTTCCAAGGGGGATGTCTTTAGGGTGAAGTGTCAAGTGATTTTTATTTATTTAAATTTTTTTGGGGCAGGCCCAAAGTATATCAATTTGGTTTTGTGTAAACCTCCCCTCCCCCTTAGTGTAATCCCCTTAGTATAGTCCTGACATAGAACTACCCCCATCATAGCCCAGGAGCTACTCCAAATCCGAGAATCACTGTCAAATCCCATCCCTACAAGAAAGTAGCCTTCCTTTAAAAGACCCCATACATTGCAGTGCTGTCAGAGGGAGCTCATTCTTCTTTCTTTGATGTGATTCTCTTCCTTTAAAATATTTTAAAGTCACAGGTCAATCCTGAACATATTGGGTAGGGGGTCAAAGTTTGAAGTTGTTTGGGTTTTGTTTGTTTTCTTGGTTGTTGTTATTTGTTGGTGTTTTTTTTAGAATTATTAATATTATATTATAATTATTATCATTTAAAAATATTTTTAAAAAATAGGGGGGGGGGAGGCAAAAGCATATCAATTAGTAGGATTTTGAGTAAACCTATACCCCCTAAATGTTCATGATGGGGGACATCCCCTCCATCCACCCTAAAACAATACAGGTGATGTGTTTTTTAATGTCATACTGGACTAGTTTAGTGTTAAAATGTTTAAATAAGTTCCAATTTCTCACACAAGATGGATTCAGGAATGTTTCTCTGGACCATTTTAGTTACAAAACTGAATAAAAATTCTACATGTTTTAAGATTTTAAACAAAATTTGGGCTTATGCCTCCCCCCTAACTTTTTGTGCTTCCACTGTCACTGATCCTTAACCCTAATCCCCAAGCCACATTTTCCAAAGATTTTTTTTCGCACTACAAAAAGCGAGGCCAAAAAGTCTTGGCTCCCACGGGGCTTGAACCCCGGACCTCTATGTTCACAGACGAGCTCTCTACTAGTGGGCCACGGGGGTTAATGCTTCATGGCCGGGTATATTCGGCCATTTATATAGCCTGGGGCCAGTAGCGTAGCCAGGTTATTCATATTGGGGGGCGAGAAATGAAAATGAACCGACAAGATTGTTCTGTGTCAAGAAATGCGCGAATAGCGCACGAATTTTTTTGACTTTACACCTGTTTTTGGCACGATTGAGGTTCATTTTGGCTCTAAACAAGCTTGTCCCAAAGAATATTGCATTTTGTTGACTGTTATGCGCGCATAGCGCGCGAATTTTTTTCATATGTGTACTTTTAACCATCATAATTCCATGATTCCTCTGGTCAAATGAACCGACAGTGCCAATCTCAACCGACATGACATCAATATTGGGGGTGATCGCCCCCCCCCTCTGGCTACGCCACTGCCTGGGGCCATTATTTCATCGAAAAACTGCCACGCCAGTAATTCGTAGTGACTCAATAGGGTCAGGGTTAATAAGCACCTAGAGTACAGCATTACTGCTAAAATGAAATGTATCGTTATAACCTTGGTCCATAGATCCATTTGGACTGACATATTTTATCTGGTAAAACAGTGGATTTCCAGTAGACCTTTGTCAGGTTTACACATTTTAGGGTATAAAGGAATATTATGTGATCTTTTTCAAACTTTTACACATATTTGTTTCTGTTTTTATAATTAAGTTTGACTAGCAGGAAAGACATTCCTGGACTCATAAATCGATCTTGACTGCATTTTCCTTTAGAAAAATCTCTTAACTTTACTATATCACGATGGAAATCGGCTTCCAATTATTTAAGGAATTTTCAACATATTTTTCAGATTTTCATCATAAAATTAAAAAAGCATTCCGTACAATTGTGTTCACTTATGTACAGTTGCGATCGTAGCCGGGAACACTGTAAACGGCGTTGGAAATAGAGTAGAAATATTTATTTATTTTGTGTAAATAATGTGTCCCATCAAACAATCAATAACCGTGGGGTACTCGGATATTTTTTGGTACAGGTGTGCCACCAGCAAAATGAAAATTGACATAAACATTTACCAATTTGTTCCTATATATTTGACAGATTTTGCTAACACTTCTGTGAAAATTAGCAGAATTATGGATTTTAGACCCATAAATTTACCAAAAATAGCTATGAAAGGGTTTATTTGTTTACCAGACGGGTGAAACTGGGACCCTATTTGGCGGCACATCCCCGTAACCTCATATGCACTAAGTACCCCCCTAAGGCATGGACCACCACCCCTAAGCTAGCAAAGCAACTTGACGGCTGTTGTACTCGTATGCTGAGGGCTGCCCTCAACATTCACTGGAAGCAACATACAACTAACACAGAGCTGTATGGAGACCTCCCCAAAATCACCCAAAAGATCAGGGAGAGAAGGACAAGATTCTCAGGCCACTGCTTTAGGAGTCAAGAATGTGTGTCAAAGCTGGTTCATTAGATACCAAAGCAACCTGGAAGACCTGCCCTAACTTACATCGATGTGCTAAAACAGAACACTGGTTTGGATGTAGGAGACTTAAAGACAGCAATGCAGGACAGGAAGGTGTGGAGAGCCATTGTAGATCGAGAACACAACTCGAATTAAGCAAATAATTCATAGTGGTCAAAAAATAATGTCTTTTTTTCTTCTTTCAGAATCATCCACAGATAACACCTGACTGTGCATCACCGTCGAGGGCCTATTTCTTTGACAATCCTAGAAGATACGACAGTGACGATGATCTGTCGAGAACACACAGTAGTTCGGTAACGCCCGGGGAGTAAGTAGCGTACCATTCACACATCTTTTCAAGAAAACAATTTGGGGAGGAAGGGGGAGATGGGGATGAATAGATGATGGGGAGAGGTGGAGTGGTGGGGGGGGGGGGGGGGTGAAGAGATCATTTCGAGGGTGTAGAGATCATTTCGAGGGTGTATGTCTTCGACAATGATCTGTCAAGAAAACACAAGGGAGGGAGGGGGAGGTGGAATGGGGGTGAAGAGATCATTTTGAGGGCGTACTTCTTCGACAATCCAAAAAGATACAACCGTGACGATGATCTGTCAAGAACACACAGTAGTTCCGTAACCCTGGGAGCTTGAGAAGTATTCAATTTATCATCTCTCGCGAGATTGCTGGCCAGGAGGGAGGGAGAGGTTGAGTGGGGTGAAGAGATCATTCCGAGGGCGTACTTTGACAATCCTAGAAGCACAGGCTGAAAAAGTAGGCAATACGGAAAGCTCCTTTCAGGGAAATTTGAGCATTTGGAGGGAAATTTTGGCATTTGGAGGGAAATATTACTCTTTCATTAAGAAATGCATTCCATTTTGGAGGGAAATTTGGAATCGCTTGCTGGGAAAAAAACATTTTTTCAGGCCATGCCTAGAAGATACGACAGTGATGATGATCTGTCAAGAACCCACAGTAGTTCCGTAACCCTGGGAGCATTAGAAGCATTCAATTTATCCTCTCTCGCGAGATTACTGGCCGGGAGGGAGTGAGGGAGAGGTTGAGTAGGGGTGAAGAGATCATTTTGAGGATACATATTTCTTTGACAATCCAAGAAGATACGACTGTGACAATGGTCTGTCAAGAACACACAGTAGTTCCGTAAAATGCCAAGAGAGTAAGAAGCATTCCATATCATCTCCCGTGAGATTACTTGCTGGCCGGGGGATGAAGGAGGGAGAAGTTCAGTTGGGGTGAATAGATCATTTTAAGGGCAGACTTCTTTGACAATCCAAGCAGATACGGCAGTGATGATGATCTGTCAAGAACACACAGTAGTTCTGTAACGCCGGGAGAGTAAGAAGCATTCCATATCATCTCCCGTGAAATTACTGGCCAGGGGGGGAGAGGTGGAGTGGGAGTGAAGAGATCATTTCAAGGGCATACTTCTTTGACAATCAAAGCAGATACGACAGTGACAATGGTTTATCAAGAACACGCAGCAGTTCCGTAACCCTAGGAGCACAAGAAGCATTCAATTTATCATCTCCGGCGAGATTACTGGCCGGGAGGGAGTGAGGGAGAGGTTGAGTGGGGATGAAGAGATCATTTTGAAGACATATTTCTTTGACAATCCAAGAAGATACGACTGTGACAATGGTCTGTCAAGAACACACAGTAGTTTCGTAAAATGCCAAGAGAGTAAGAAGCATTCCATATCATCTCCCGTGAGATTACTTGCTGGCCGGGGGATGAAGGAGGGAGAAGTTCAGTTGGGGTGAATAGATCATTTTAAGGGCAGACTTCTTTGACAATCCAAGCAGATACGGCAGTGATGATGATCTGTCAAGAACACACAGTAGTTCTGTAACGCTGGGAGAGTAAGAAGCATTCCATATCATCTCCCGTGAGATTACTGGCCAGGGAGGGAGAGGTGGAGTGGGAGTGAAGAGATCATTTCGAGGGCATACTTCTTTGACAATCAAAGCAGATACGACAGTGACAATGGTCTATCAAGAACACACAGCAGTTCCGTAACCCTGGGAGCATAAGAAGCATTCAATTTATCATCTCCCGTGAGATTACTGGCCGGGAGGGAGTGAGGGAGAGGTTGAGTGGGGGTGAAGAGATCATTTTGAAGACGTATTTCTTTGACAACCCCAGAAGATATGACAGTGATGATGAAGGGTATGTTTAGGATTGATATGCATCCATATATGGGTCTAGTTTTGCCATCAAAACTGATTAATTGAAACCTTCAAGTGATTAGTTGACAGCAATCATATGATATGACATAGCAAATTATTATTGCTTGGATTTATTTTTTCTAATTATTTACTCTTTTCTAATTTTGTTGGTTTAGATTTGTTTTTGTTTAATTCATTGTTGAAGAAGACAAATTTTGCACTGTCTGGCCATAAAGTTCCCTTTTAAATATTTTACACATGTAACCTATACTCAGTCGTCAGCCCATAATCTAGTGATACGAAGTATACTATGGTTGGTTAAAGGTAGATGACCCGATCACATTTTCGTAACACAGAATTATTTCAAACATACGGAGATTTTCATATCATATGAAAGCTCATATTTTTCTCATCATCATACTGAAATTTGACGGCCTAAATTGGTATAATTACGGAGAAATCGATGAAATAGCGTCGAATTACCGCGAATGGTGGTAACCACCGATATAGTTTGTGTACTACTCAATGGGTACAGTTCACAGCATCTTGTGCGTCTAAAATAAGAACCATTAGAGCTATGCAACTCAAACTTTGGAACACGACTTTTTTAAGGATGACCTTTCATGTAGAATAGAAAACTTCAAGTTGAAAATCGGAACATCTACCTTTAAATTTAAATGTAGCTAATATTATAGGTTTAATTCATTTGTCTTTGAAGACATTTTCCCCACAGTCTGGCTACAGATTACCCCTTTAAACATGTTATACATATAGCTACACTGTGTCTGCTCAAGGTGGGAGGGGACTTCAGTCGTCAGCGTGTCATCTAGTGATAATTATGTGCACTACTTTCTGCACCACAACTTAAAGGCATATTATGTGATCTATTATGGGACCCTCTCTATCCTTATTTTTGTTTTTGTTTTTTGAAAGCAGATTTTCTTGCAGATTTACATTTCTGATCATAAATCATAAATATATTCTGAGTTACAGAGCGATACAGTTCCAAATTACTTTAAAATCATGATTTAAAGAGGTTGAAAATAGATTGTCTTGCTCGGGACAGTATTTTCAATCTAAATTCACTCTAAAACCAGAATGTATTTATGATTTATGATCAGAAATGTAAATCTGCAAGAAAATCTGCTTTAAAAAAAAATCAAGGATAGAGGGCATCCCATGGAAAAGATCGCATAATATGCCTTTAACCCTAACCCTAACCCTAACTCTACCCCCACTTTTTTCAGAATTTTTTCTTTAACGTGGAAAATCGACCAAAATATCCCCCCGATATTTGATCCCCGAACAATTCCCCACTACACCACGGCTGTCAAGGCTAGTTTACGCAGTATACTGCGCAAACTATATGGGCTGGGTCCACTTTTTCATCAAAAAACTTCCACGCCGGGTGGTACCAACGTGCCCAGTCGTGGTATTTTGGGGTATATGGTAGGGTTAGGGTTAAGCTGACACTGTGATTGGTTGATTTTAAACATGTAGCTAATATTATTGGTTAAATTCATTTTTTCTTTTTCATTTCTAGCGCTGGGCGAGACATACCTTCATTACCAAATACACCAATCAACGGTACTCCCCGGTTTGGCTACGGGACCATAATAAGGAGCGCCCCCACGAGTCACTACGGTGGCACACCTACAAGACTGTTTTCAGGTAATGTGTCCATCGGTGGATACAACCAAATCTATGATTGACCATGAAATGGTACCCAAATATATCTACAAGAGCCCTGAATATGTCATGATTTGCCACCAAGGATAAATTTACAGGATCCTAAATGGTTTCAGGATTTGCAGCCAAATATATCGGCTGGATCTCTTGACGGTTTCGAATATTGCAACCAATTATATCGTCAGGAGCCCTGAACCAAATATGTTCAAGAGGAGTCCAAAATGGTTTCAGGTTTTGCAGCCAAATGTATCTTATGGTTTCATGATTTGCAACCAAATATATCTTCTGGATGTCTTGACGGTTCAAAGTTTGCAACCAATTATATCGACAGGAGCCCTAAACCAAATATGTTCAAGAGGAGTCCAAAATGGTTTCAGGTTTTGCAGCCAAATGTATCTTATGGTTTCATGATTTGCAACCAAATATATCTTCTGGATGTCTTGACGGTTCAAAGTTTACATCCAATTATATCGACAGGAGCCCTGAACCAAATATGTCCAAGAGGAGTCCAAAATGGTTTCAGGTTTTGCAGCCAAATGTATCTTATGGTTTCATGATTTGCAACCAAATATATCTTCTGGATGTCTTGACGGTTCAAAGTTTGCAACCAATTATATCGACAGGAGCCCTGAACCAAATATGTCCAGAGAAGAGCGCAAAATGGTTTCAGGATTTTCAACCAAATATATATATCTAGTGGTTCTGGCTTTACGACCCAACATATCTTCTGGATTTCTTTACGGTTTCAAAGTTTGCAACCAATTATATCGACAGGAGCCCTGAACCAAATATGTCCAGAGAGGAGCGCAAAATGGTTTCAGGTTTTGCAGCCAAATGTATCTTATGGTTTCATGATTTGCAACCAAATATATCTTCTGGATGTCTTGACGGTTCAAAGTTTGCAACCAATTATATCGACAGAAGCCCTGAACCAAATATGTCCAGAGAGGAGCGCAAAATGGTTTCAGGTTTTGCAGCCAAATATATATGCTGAATCTCTTGACGGTTTCAAAGTTTGCAACCAATTATATCGACAGGAGCCTTGAACCAAATATAGGAGCACAAATAGTTTCAGGATTTCAAATATTTGATGTGATCAAGCAAAATGAGTCTGAAGTCGCCAACATTGATATTTTTAAGTTTTAACCAAACAATGGGTAGAAATGTTTTGTTTTCTCTTGTTTTGAATACTCTTCACTTACTAATATCTTTGAAATTAAGTGTCTGTTTATAATGGGTGTTTTCTGAAAAAAATAACTAATACCCTATAGCTATACTAAAATTGTGATATTTTCGACATCAGACTTGATTTACTTGATCGCATCACATATATCTACAGGAGCCCTCAACCGTTTCAGGATTTGCAACCAAATATATATACAGGAGCCCTGGACAGTTTCAAACTTTGCAGCCAAATGCATCTTCTTGATCTCTTGATGGTTTTAAAGTTTGCATCCAAATATATATATAAATATCTACAGGAGCCTTGGACAGTTTCAAACTGTCAAAAAATATATACTTAAGCTCTTTTGAGATTTGGAACCAAATATATCTATAGCCCTGGAGAGTTTCAGGATTTGCAGTCACCAAATATATGACTTATCAGGTTTCACAAATTTAGCAGTAACCAAATTTACAGGAGCTCTTGACTATAGTTTCAAAATGTCCAACCAAATATATCATAGATCTGCAGGAGAAGTGTATGTTTCCTTGATGAAATATGAGCAAATTGTAAGACATGGTACACTGTGCCTATATAGACAACTATTAAAACAAAAAAACAAATGTGGGGCAGTCCCATATGTTGGGGAGCCATATATAAGGCTGTTATTTGAATGCTCCTTACCCCACCCTCCCAAAACCAAACAAGAAATATGTGTGTAGTAAATACACATTTTGTAATGTATCTCCAAAAGATATGTACATTTTTGGGAAATATTGTTTTTTGTTGTTGCAATGGTATTAAAAGATACACTACCATAAAACTGGGTACATGTAGTTGGGGGGGGGGGGGGGGGTTGCAAGCAATACAATTAAGTGGGTTATGATAAGGCCAAACAAAATAAAAGGTTCGTCTCAAAGCTTGCGCGCGCATTGGTTTTGAAATGCCAAAATACCGTGTCTGAAATGCAGAAAATTGTCAAATCATTTTTTTTTTCCCTACAAATTTTTATTTTGAGTTTTTATTAAAAATATCGGCAGATTTTCCTTTTCTCAAACTTTTACATGACTCAGTTCTTCAAAAAACGCTGCACAATTGTTCTTATACACAACTACATCACAATATTCATTTCAAATAGAAAAAACAAATATCAGAAAGTGTCAACGGTTGCAAATAGTAAGAGTAAAAATTGCCACACACAAAAAAAAAAAGTTTAAAAAAAAAATGGAAGACAAAAAACAGCGCGCGTCGCCCGATTTTGAAGCCTTCGCAAGCTTTGAGACAACTTTTTTTGTTGTTTGGCCTAAATTGGGGGAATTTGAGCCGCAAATATAAGATTTTAAAAACTGTGATATTGTGTTCCATGAAAACATCTTTTTTTTTTGCCTTACATAATTGATTAAAAATTATAATTTTATTTATTTATCAGTATATTTATAATATATTTTATTATTATCAGGTTTAAACCAACTCTCATCGTAATTTTTTCTTATTGATCTGCAAAATGAAATTGTCTACTTGAGTAGAATGTAATTAACACTTTCCACGGAGCTATTAGTTTTACCATATACAAAACAATTTTTTCAGAAACCTTTCCCAAATTTCAAATCTATCTCAAGGATTACTGAACCAAAACTATGCATGCTTGTACTTTATTGTAATGTATTTATTAATGATGATTCCAAATATGGTGATGTAATTCAATAATTTTGACATTTTTGAAACATTTTGTGAAATTTTGGGACTGTCATCTGTGGACGACTGCCGCATGGAAAGTGTAAACATACATGTAAGTGTCACTTCAAGTTAGGAGGTGATGTCAGTGCATTTTCTTATGATCCCATCATAACATAGTGCATAACTGCAATGCTATGGTGTTGGAACCCGCCTGACCAAAGTAGAATATCGGCTCTTCCGACTTTCAACTTTCCATGATGCAGTCGTCTGCAGACGACAGTTCTAAAATTTCACAAAATGTTTAAAAAATGTCAAGATGATTGAATTTCATCACCATATTTGATATCACCGTGAGAAATACATTAACATTAAGTACAAGTATGCCTAGTATTGGTTCAGCAAGTCTTGAGATAGACTTTGAAAGTAGGGAAAGGTTTCTGAAAATTCTGTTTTGTATATGGTAAAACTAATGGCCGCGTGGGAAGTGTTAAGATGGCACATAGATTATAGCTTTAGCAACTACAGCACATGTTACATTCCATATATTGTACGATACAGTCACAAAAGACAAAATGTTGGTCTTTTTTTTTATTTTTCTGCAATTTATTTTGTGCAATATGTTACAAACACAAGGTGAATATTTCACCGACCCTCTGAGGGCAAATAAGATTTGCTATGTGATATTGGGTGTGTTTGTGACATGTCACAAAAAATTATGAAAAGATAAAAACATGTCACATTTTTGACTGTACTTTTGAGTCGACATATCAATTGTAACCATGTACATTCTGTATCTTCCTATGCTAGCTTATGTTAAAGGCATAGTATGTGATCTCTTCCAGGGGGCGCCCTCTATTCATTTAGAGTGAAAAATAAGTTGTCGCCCAGACCTGACAGTTTATTTTTACTCTTTAAAAACCATGATTTTAAAGTAATTAGGAATCGTATCGCTCTGTAACTCGGAATATATTTATGATTTATGATCAGAAATGTAAATCTGCAAGAAAATCTACTTTCTAAAAAAAAATCATGAATAGAGGGCGCCCCTGGAAAAGATCATATATTCCTTTAAGTGATTATCCCACCGAACCAAAGCAGAGCTATATATTATACATGTAACTGAGATGCCCTCTTTTATAAGGGGATAAAGTGCCACAATGACTGTTATTGTGCCGTGTACAAAAAGGATTGTCTAAGGATAGATTATTGAGTCAGTGAGAAAAGGATTATGGGTGAAACATGAATGCTGTTAAATCTATGTCAAAGATCAAAATCTTGAGAGTTAATGAAAACAATTTGGGTATGTTTTTCTTCTATTTGCAAACACTAGGAAAATCAACAGCTTCAGTATCATACTTTTGGCTTCTAATAATTTCCAGGCATCTGAAAATGGCAATTTTGGCATCAGTTAAATAATGTTGGAGTCCGCAAAGCTGTTTTGACTTCAGTCAACTCTTTTTTGGCTTCAGTGAAGATATCGTCAGCCTGCTTCGATAATTGCCTAACTCATTTTTTCTAGTTCTTAGAAAACAACAAAAGTGTGAAACCTGTTACCTGTGTACCTGTTACTCATTTTGCATTATTAATGGATGGATATTCATTATGTGGAATGTGACTTGTATTGTTGATGCCTCAATTGGCGTGCATGGATGCACTAATCCAAGTCATAGAAACAGATGAACACAGCCATCAATAATTTGATTAATTCCATGGATTTGTCAATGCAAATTCAATAATGCAAAATGAGTAACATGTTGGAGTGGTCTGGTGGCCCTCTTGCAACAAAGCTCTTCATTTATCAACACTTTTGATGTCAATGACTTAGGTATTATAACAGCATGTGCATAATGTAATGAAGTCATGATTTATGCAAAAAACCTCAATTTTGCTGAAAAGTGAGTTAGGCAATTATTGAAGCAGGCTGACGATATGTTGGCATCAGTACATCGATTTTCACGACTTTGTGTCTTTGTGTGTGTTGATCATGTTACTATTTGTTTGAATTTTTAAAATTCCCTTCAGGTACAAGACAAAAAAAAAGTAGTGAGAAGTGTTTCAAAAACTGAAGCCAAAACAGCGCCACTGATGTCAATAATAGATTTACTGAATTCAAAGCAATCATGATGCCCATGCACTACGGTCTGCCTAATTAGGTGTAAACCTGTGATTATACTATTGGCTATTCCCATATAAGCCAGGGTTAGGACGTCTAGCAAGATATTGCCCATTATATCCAAATTGTTGTCATTTTCAGATTTTTGTTTTTTTGCTATTCCCATATAAGCCAGGGTTAGGGACGTCTAGCAAGATATTGCCCATGTTATCCATATTGTTGTCATATATTCATTTTTTTTATTTTAATTTGATCATTACATGCATTAATGTATTAGCAACACTGCTACAAATGCATCTAGAAGTTTATGATTTATATATTTGTATTTTATTTTGAGGCTATGGCTGTTATGAATTTTGTTAACCCCCTGGGCACTACCTGTCTTTCGTACAATAATTCCCATTGGTCAATTACATGATATAATCATTTTGATGACCAATTTTTGAAAATTGTAATTATTCTAACAATGTCTCTGATTGGCACAATATTTGACGCATTCTAAATTTCAACCAATCGGCCGGTAGTTCTCAGGGGGTTAATGAACATATTATACTTGTTGTGTTGTTTCCCATAGATTCAATCTGTCTGCAGTACTGAAATCAAATGTATTTTTATATTTCCTTCAATAATTCTCTTGAAAATGTCAAATCATTTGTAATAATGTTTAAGCCCAAATCTAGAAAAGTTTGTCTCAGAAAAATTCAAATTGCAATATTTGTGCAAAACATTTGTACACAAAAAAATGCTGAAATGTTAGTTCAGCTGAAGGGTGTACTAGTAAGATTCTTGGGTGGCATGTGTGTTTTGACAACAGAATTGGCCGACTGTTAGAAAACAATAAATTTTTGTTTTACCCCCAAACTACTCTGCCTCCCAGATACTCCAATAGTACAGCCCTGACTTTTATTTCCATATCTACATTTCTTCTGAGACAGACTTTTATTTGGGCCAAGATTTATTGTTTATAACCTTTTGTTAATGCCATTAATGTTACTTTACTCAATGTTCACCCATCTGATTGAATCATAATAAGGCTAAAAAGAAATGGTTTGATTAAATGATTTCTTATTATCACACATCATAAATGATAATCAGTGATACATTTTCACTGACCATCCATGATTTGAACCTGGGACCTCTGGATCTCTAGACCAGCCTTTATTTCAATCAATATTATATATTAATTTCAGTTCCTCAGTTGTGCTTATTGATACTTTGTGAAAATGGTCATGATGTAATCACAACACAAAATGGCTGACAGTACTACTGCTCTGAGATAACAGTAGGCCTGAAGGATGCAAAGTGTTGTGTAATATATACATGGTGAGTCAGAAAGAGCGGGCATTTTTTTGTGTCAAAGGCATTGTGAAAGTATCAGACGTATAGACTTAAATATAATAACAAGAGTTTGCAAGATAATTGAATTAGCTGTCATTGAACTTTGAAGAAGAAAAATACAAATCGACCATTGCATTATACACTCGTCAAAAGAAGTTCCTGGACACTCATTGAAGTTCAAATATTTCACATAAATATTTAATATAAATTAAACAATTGCATGTCAAAATAAGCAGACAATAATTATCTATCATGTCTGTATGAAATTAAGATGTATGCATGGCTGAGCACATTCATTAAGCAATGGTAAGGTGCGTAAAAGGAAATTGCAAGAAATGAGCATTTACAGTCATTTGAATGGAGGGATTATCCAATGTTTTGCAATCTTCTTGCCATTGTCAAGTGAATGGGATCTGCCATGCATGAGTGATCATGTCTAAATTCCATGTTAAGCTGTTAGAGGATTACTTTCTGCTTATTTTGATATACAATTATATATATATAATTATATATATTCTATTAAATATTAATTTAATTTAAGTGTCCAAGAACTTCTTTTGCCGAGTGTATATTGCGGTATCAATTTTATTTAGTACACGCCTATATTTTCAATCCTATCCATGAGATTGCAATCATTCACGGTGATTGGCATGACTGGTCGATTTATGAACAATGGGATGATCCAAAGAAGATTTTAACGTCACCCCACAATGCATTGCGCCAACTCAAGATTTTGTTCCCACAATGCATCTGGATTTCCCTTATCGATACTCGTATTAATATGATCGATATATCAGTGACCTTTGTACTCTGAGATATCAATATCGTAGCTTTCTGTCTCGCATGACACGTATCGGAAAATCTATGGTTCCCCTGTCTTTTTGGTTTTCCAATAACTGTAAGTTGTTTACTAGTCGAGCTCTTAGGTTTTAGCATGGTTTTAGAAATAAGAAAAAGGAACACTGAGAACTATTGAATTTATTTATTGCTGTAAACAAAAATATAAGAGCTTTTACAATGATGAAGCCATGGTTTTGTGCATATGTATATGGGAACTGAGATCAATTAGGGACCAGATTTACGGTGTTTTACAAAAATGCAATGCATTGTGGTACTGTCTTTAAAATCTTCTTTGGGGATGATCTTTGAAAAAGAGGGTTCCACTGAAATTGTTGTACACTTATAACCCTATGATCAATTTCAAAGATTTATTTTTAATTAATGAAAAGCTACATAAATTATATTTCCATAACACCGTTATTGACTCTGAATATACTGGCCTGAATTCTGTTGACGCCTTTCACAAAAAGTGTCCGTTCTTTCTGGCTCACCCTGTACATTTTTATTATGAAATCAAAGGAGCCAATTGAGACTTGAGCTGTTGTTGGTCGTCACTAATCTGTTAAAACCTTGTGGTTTTTATGGCCCGTCAGCATGTATAAAGGAAAATTGCCCAACAATATGCATAGGGAGTGTTGCTTTATACATGTTCAGAGGCAAGAGCACTAAGTAATACATGGTTTTGATAGATGTGTTTTTGGCCCTTGAACATGTTTAGAGCAGACTGCCCAAAGGTTATACATAATAAGTTTTACTTTATACATGCTGAGGGGCCAGATGGAGATACAAGGTTTGGATAGAGCAGTTACCATGTGGTGTTTAACAAATGGTTTAGTTTTGTGCACATTTTAGATCAGCAGAATATGATGTAGACAAAAAAGAAAAAATGTGGAATACAAAAATGTACACAATGTCTGTGTAACAAATACGCAGATTATCATTTAATAATGACGATTTTGGCACATCAGATTGAGACCTTCCCATGTGATCAAGTAAGTTGCTGAGCTTGATTGCTGCAAATTTTGTATCATTGTAAAGATAAACACATCAGCTTTGCGTTGATATGTAGCACAATATGAATATATCAAGAAATACATGAACAATTGAGGACCCTAGATCTAAAAGGGGGTTAAGTCACAATCTTGTGAAATTGTAGTTAATTAAGTATCAGTTTCTGCTACAAGGAGGATCTCTGCACCCTCTGTTCAAATGTTACAGTTAAGTCATGTGGTAAAGCTAAGTAAGAGTCCATGGGAGGTACAACCTCAGTGGGTCAAGTTCACACATAGACACAATGAAACCCAGTTTTTGCCATTTTTCTCAATGTGACTTAACCCCCTTTTAGATCTAGGGTCCTCATTGGGAATCAGTGTTTCAAGTAGTGACGTAAAATTAGCGTTTGTTGTTTACGACGTATCACATCGGTTTATCATCATACTCATACCTGCCAGGAACATGAACATTTTATTGTTCACAAAGTTTCACATAGAGGCGTATCTATGTCGTATCTACCAAGAATGAGATAATTTTGTTGTTTACGATGATTAACATATAGGCGTATGTTAGATACGTCAGTTTCTACCAAGAATGAGATCATTTTGTTGTTTACGATGATTAACATATAGGCGTATGTTAGATACGTCAGTTTGTGATACAGTAACTATTCATTTTCTATACATACGGTGTTATGGGTTAATTAATATCTCACTAATTAGGTTAAATTCAAGTTGGAGGAGTTGTAGTGCATGATGAGATAATTTGATAATCCAAATTTCATCAAAAAGTCCACAAATTGAGATACGCCGGTATGCAATGTGCCTGACAAAATTGCGAAGAACACTGAAATTGTCCATACATCTAAAAACAACATACCTTATTCATCTAACTCTGTGTAGTGATGTAAGAGTGTATTCTAATGATTGCACCTCATTTTTATACACCTAACACAACAAGTTCTATACCAGGTACTTAATGGAGAGGTCCCGCATGCACAACATTGTACATTACATTAGAAAAATAACTATCGAGCTCAACTTTTGTAATTAAATAGAACAAAACACCACTATTATGACAAAAACGAATAAAAACCGCCATCTTTCATCAAGCAATTTTTTTTAATTTGTGGCGATCAAAAGTCCCGGTGTCGATGAAGTCACATTTATACAGTGCATATGCATGCGCAAATTTGAGCACCGATAACCATGTTGCATCGACACCGGGACTTTCGATCCCCACAAATTAAAAAAATTGCACGTTGAGAGATGGCAGGTGTTATTCATTTTTGTGACTATGATGTTTTGTTCTTTATAGTGTCACAATGTCGCAAACTTTTGAAGACAACTATTTTAAGGATAACCCTTCATGTAGAATAGAAAACATCACATTGAAAATTGGGCCAGTCATCAGAACACCTTAAAAGCACCTGGTCTAGAGCAGTGAGCGTCGCTTGCGGCAGATACCGCAGCTTTATAAATATCCACTATTATTATTATTATTGTCTGGAACTTTTTGTGTTAGGTGTATAGACGTTATTCTTAATTGGCGCATTTACGTCAAATGAGGGTGTGCAATCCGATTGGGCATGCTCAGAGCAATATAGTGCTCCGATAAACATTACAATCTCGTCCTTTGACTGCAATTTAATGAACTGTTAACTTCCTAGATAGTGTTGGTTACCAGCAAACATTTCATTTCTAACTAGAGAAAATAAATAGTTTAAATACACATTCAAGTTAATTTCACGAATGTAGTAAGGTCAAATATTGAACAGCTCAATCAGAAGTATGAAGAATTAGTTATGTTAAGTGCAAAGTTCACACCGTTGAAAAACTACAGCGCTCTTGTCTTGGCTAAATCGCTAGCCCGCTTTCAGTTTATTTAAACCCTATACGATATAAATGCGCCAATTAAGGATAACGTCTTTATGATTTTATTGAGCTGCAAATTATTCAAGAATCATATCACTTGTGTGTTTAACTGTTTACTTGATCACTCAGAATACTCTCTGACCTCTCTACACAGAGGTAGATGATAGATGAATGTGACACAAAACACAATCAATGGCCCAGTCACGGCTGTTTGATTCCACATTATTTGTCCAATTTATTCTGAGAACACCGTAACTTGCTGGCCCGGTTCTGGTTTTAACTGATTCAAGTACCTGAATATACTGGCCATCTTTTGTAGAAATTTCAGAACATTTGTTGGTGCCAGTTCTGAGATATAGAGCTTTGAATATTATTATTTACTATAATAGCGCCCTCATCGGCCACATTTCCCATATAGTTACATGTAAAATGTGTGTCAAGTAGAAAATGCCGAATATTTAAAAAGGGCTCGAAAAATTGTCTTGAATTTTTCACCGTATATTCGTATTCACTACCTAAATCAGGTCAAACCATAAATGGGCCAATGTAAACTTTTTTTATCCCATAATTTTAATTATAAATCGGACAGTCAAACAGCCGTGCAGTAACTATAGCATAACCATAGCAATCATTCTAAAATACAGCTACAATATTTCCAAGTGATTGAAATTGCCTACTATTTTGTTTAATGCGTTCATATATTATATGTACATAGTTGAGTATTTTATAAAGTTAATAATCCAAAATTGTCAGGCAAAATGGACGGAGAAACGTCCATGTTGACAGATACTGGTGGAGTAAAATTGTCATTAGATCAATCAAATATTTCAGAATTCATTGATCTTTATCAACTATAATGTACTATATGTATGTATATGAACACATAAAAACAATTTGCTAGACAATTTTCAATTTCGATCACTTGGAAATACTGTAAAACCACTTAATTTTGCGTGGGGTGTGGATTCGCGAAATTGTCAATTTTGCATTGAAAGTAATAGTAACATTTCCAGATTCACAAAATTAAATGCTCGCTGATTTAGCATTAATTTTCAATTTGCGAAATAAAATATCCGCAAAATTATAGTGTTTTACAGTAGTTTGCAGCTGTTGTTATGGTTACTTGACCATTTATTGTGTTTTATGGCTTGTATGAACTATCTGTATGATGACTTCTAATCATTTATATGCTTAAATGTTATTAATATGTGTATTGTCTGTTAAAGAGAATAATATATTGTTAATAAATTATATTTAAAAAAAGATTTATGCCTAAAATGCATTAAAATTTGAATGTTATAGATAATTATATAATTGACTCAGTCAATGCTTATTGAAATGAATACAGTGAGTAAAATAAATGAAAAAAAAATGTTTTGTGATATTTCAGTCTCTCTTGATCTCAGTTATTTCTTGTCTATATCAAATAACAGTTGATTAGGCAACATACATAAATACACTGTTCTACCGGGTGGTTCAAAAAAAAGTTGATCCAAGTTCAAAGTAATTTTTCAACCACATTTAAAGTTTCAGAAAATTTCTCTTTACTTAGTCTTGATCAGCAGTAAGTTTTGAAATTATTCTGATAAAATGGTACATTTATCTTGGTTGGTTCTTCAGATATGGTTCATTACAGAAAGCATGCACAAAACTGCCTTGGCCACAGGAGCGTCCTTTAGTAGAGATGGAATGCACAAAGTGGACTCGCACCCGATTGGTCACAAATTGTGCCTTGGCCACAGGAGCGTCCTTTAGTAGAGATGGAATGCACAAAGTGGACTCGCACCCGATTGGTCACAAATTGTAAAAATAGGAGAAAAAGAAAAAAGGAGACATCTGAAACATCTGTCTCAGTCCTTGACATCCTATACGTATCTACGTTTCTTTGTTGAATGTGAATGGCACATAAGCATAGAGATTGGGATACTTTGTCAGGACGGCTTTTCAATTCTGAAACTAGAGCATGCTATTTTGATTAAGACAAAAACTAAATGACGCTCCCATGGACAAGTCAGTTTTGTACATGTTTTCTGTAATAAACCATGTCTGAAGCACCAAACAAGCTAAACGTGCCATCTTTTCAGGATAATTTCAGAACTTACTGCTGACACATTACTTTGAAGTTGGGTCAACTTTTTGTTGAACCACCCGGCAGGCCTGACTGACCAAACTTTTTTTAGACTTTTTATCAATTCTTTTATTATTGATTTTTAAAATATAATTATTTTAATAATTATTTCAAAATGCTTGTTGTGGAAGCCATGTACAAGTACAACTGTTGAAATTCACCACCATTTTTCAAAAAAAAATTGGAAAAAACAACAGCAAAAATGCCCAACCTTAGAAGTCTGTTTGCCCTATAACAGGGGTTGTTTTTTGTCACTTTTAATATAGACAATAACACTTTCCATGTGGCTATATATTTCCCATGTACACATTTTTCAGAAACCTCTCCCAACTTTCAAAGTCTATCGCAAGAATTACTGAAACTATGCATGTCTGTACTTAATTTAATGCATTTCTCGTTGTTATCCCAAGTACGGTGATGACTTTCAATAATTTTAACGTTTTTGAAACATTTCATGTCGTCTGCAGACAAATTGTCACTATAACGGATCTCTCAGGTAGGGTCGGTCAAGTCAGGTGTTTTTATGTTGTTTTTAGTCTATATTAAAATATATTTCAAAACTCTTCAGTTTTTCAAAACCTAATGCGGAATGCAGATTTTTTTGCGTTTTTTTTTTTTAAAATTAAAATATTGAAATCCTTGTAAAAGTGACTTTTTGTATTTAAAATGATGTGATCAATGAAAATCTGAAAAAACTGACTTTTTGGGATTTTTTTATTTTATTTTTTAAATAATAAATAAAAAAATCAAAGTTTTTTTTAAAGATTTTTGTTTTTCTAATGCGCATCAATAAACTAACGCGCGCGGGAGCTTTGAGACAAATTATTTTTTTAATTTAGCCTTATCCCCTGGCATGTCATGTGTGTATGTTTCCTATTGGTTAGCCTGTTAGTTCAGCCTGTTCAGTGCTCTTAAATGAAAATTTAAGTCAGATTTCAATCTCAACCATACTTGGTAACAATAATCTTTGGGTATAGGGGACTTCCAGATGCTCATGGGGTGAAGACAGATTGACCTCTCATAACCCCTAAATGACCTTTAACCCACATTTTGTCAACACTTTAAACTGCACTTATTACTTTTTAAAGCTCTCATGTAAAGTCGGACATCAATCTTGGCCAAACTTGGTGACAATAATCTTTAGGTAAGAGGACTCGGATATTTTTCAATTTCATGCCCATGAGGGTCTTTATTTACAAGTTCTCAACATAAAAAGACAATATAATAATATACAACGTACATACATAAAAACACACACCATCAATCGGTATATTGTAATGACAAAGTTTTTTTAAATAAATAAATACATTAATAAATAAATTGTATTACAATAACGGCTCCCATTTTTTAATATGGCATCCCAGCTTTCCTTTACTCATAGAAATTTGTTTTTTAACTTTTTGCACAGAAAGGACCCATTCTTTAAGTGTTGAAAAACAAACCTCGATTCTTGAACTCGACACTTATAAAATTAAATGTACTTTTTTACCAAGATGATAATCATATTAATGAAATTGGTATTGCTTACCTCATAATACCCGAGACAAATATTGATATACAAAATAATAATTTGGAATTTCAAATAATTTAACCATTTGATAACTTCCTTCCAAAAGGAAGAAACCAAATCACACAACCACATTAAATGTTTGACAGTTTCCTTCTCATCCTTACAGAAAGTACATTTGTCACTCTCAACCTACCAATTTAAATAGAAACACATTAGAGTAGAATCCTATGAATAAAATTAATTTGTACTTTATCAGTATCAAATTCTACAACCCACTTGTGCTGAGCGGTAGGTGTAATATTACTCTGGTTCAACAATTTATATGCAAATTGGCCTCCTTTCACTGCACTTTCCAAATCAATCAATACCTTGGGCGTCTGGATTTGTTTACATTTTGTCAGATATAATGCTTGAAGATCACATTAATCACACCCAAGTATTTCAAAATATGACAATCAATGTCATACTTTTTCTTAAAGTCAACATATGGCATCCAATGATTATCATGAATTAAATCATAAATACAATTATAACTCCTTTGATGCTCCATGATTTGAAATACACAGTTCTTTTGTTAATCTTATTCATGAGTTATTATACCATGAAACATCATCAATATTATACCTTGACAATAAACATTGCTTAACTTAAACCAGGACTTCAAAACATCTTTTAGAAATGTGATACCAATTTTATCATAATTAAAATCAAACTGAACTGCAGGTTTACATATGACCAAATCAAATCACCACAATTTATTCTTAAACAACATTTTCCACTTCCCCTTATTCTCACTATTCAAAAGTCTTTTAACCCTGGCAATATTTAGAGAATCAATGAAATGGTAAATATTTGTCATTTTCAGACCACCATTCTCTTTGTTACAGTTCATTACATCCCGTTTGATTTTATCAGGTTTCCCTTTCTAAATAAATTTGAACAACATTTGTTCAACCTTCTTAACAAAATTCATTGATGGATTTGGCAAAATAGAAAACAGATATATGCAGTAGCATATCTCCCAGGGGTCAGAGTAACTATATTATAAAAGATGTGCAGGTTTACGGCCGATTTTTCAAGTGTTTAAGGGCTTAGTTCATTTTATGTTCCAAGTTGAAAATCATAATGCCATTGGAAAGAGAAGATTATATAAACACAATAAAAAATGGGGTTTATATCAAAAGGTGGAAAGACAATAATTAAATACTGTACTTTATTATATAGAGAATATTAAAACTAAATGTTCATATATTAATGTTTCCTGTATGACAGATGCAAATAAATAGTTGGTGCGCCGGCATCAACAAAAAGAAGAGAAGAAAAAAATGTTCTGAAGAATATTTTCATCCACACTATATAGTATATTGCTCGTATACAACCCAAGACCTCATCTCCAAGATCGACATGGTGCAGAGACAGGCAGCTCGCTTTGTCAAAAATCTACTTCTTCATTAGAATTAAATCACTATTCATTATTACATCACCGCTATCATTCCTTAACCGGCTAAGACTTTTTTTTGAAAAATTCTGCCTCTCAAGATTAAAAAGATTACTGGATTTCTTCTCACCATCTTTGACCCATTTAGCTTTACTTCTAATCATTGCACCATTAGCTTTATTGTCATAGATGGATTTCAACTCCCTTTTTTTTGGTTTTCAAAACAACAAGGTCTTGAGGATTTAGGAAATGACCATACAATTTTTTAAGTCTATTAATCTCCTTTTCAAGATCATTCTCAATTTGTTTGCGCTCCCTGGCTTTTTTCTTGGAATGTTTTATAGTGTCTCCTCTAATGACACATTTGATAGTCTCCCATAAAATCTGTGGATCAGCCTCCTTATTATCATTAATAGTAACGATATCAATATTTTCTTTAATCATATTAACATATCGATGTCAAAGATACATTTCACTTCCATAGCCCTTTGCCAGGCTTTTCGTAATTATCATTTTCAACACACCCTATTAACCCTAACTCTAGTCCACCACACGGCAACAGATTTGTTTTCCGACCCCAAAAATCCACCAGAAAGGTCACCCCACGGACCTCCAGCACCGGGGCCCAGATCCTAGCCACTACACCACCACGGCTTTTTTCTTGGAATGTTTTATAGTGTCTCCTCTAATCGGCCTCCTTATTATCATTATTAGTAACGATATCAATATTTTCCTTAATCATAACATATCGATGTCAAAGATACATTTCACTTCCATAGCCCTTTGCCAGGCTTTTCGTAATTATCATTTTCAACACACCCTTTAAGAGTCTTACTGATTAGAAAATAATCTAAACAGCATAAAATTGGTGGGGTTGTTTTTGACCTCCATGTGTAATATTTACTGTTATGATTATTATCCCACCAAATATCGATCAGACACCTTCTCTTCATAATTTCCAACATTTCTTTCGGTGCTTTAAAATTAGTCTGCATTCTACCACCTTTTATCCAATATTAAATTAAGCACACAATTAAAATTGCCACCAAAAATGAGTGAATCACACTTAAATTGATCAAGAAGATTATCAATCTGTTTAAAAAATAGTGGGCAATCATCGTTTGGTGCATACATATTATTAGTTTATGTTAAAAAAATCTTTTATCTCAAAGCTCTTCAGTTTTTTAAAACCTATTGCGGAATGCGTTTGGTTTTTTTTTAATTTAATTTTCTTTTTATAAATATAAAATATTGAAATCTTTGTAAAAGTGACCTTTTTGTATTTAAAATGATGTGATCAATGAAAATCTGAAAAATCGGTGAAACTTTTTATGTAGGCCTATATATTTTGTTTGTGAACAATTTGTTTTTGTTTTTGTTTAAATAAAAAAAATTAAAAAATAGTTTTGTTTTTTCTACCGCGCACCAATTAACTATACGCGTGCAGGAGCTTTGAGACAAAATTTTTTTTAATATAGCCTTACATACTGTAAATATTTTACCAGATACATTAATATCAGCTAATATTAACAAAACAGCCATTTGGATCACAGTTATACTTTACAAAAGAGAAGGCCAAGCAACTATTAAATAAAATTCCAGTACCTTTACTATTACTATTACCATATTTTCGGCCAATTTTTTGTTACAAATTGGTGAAAAGAAATTTTCGACAGATTGTCTGCAAAAAAAACGGCTGATTTTACATGATTTAAGAAAAATGATTCTTGAAAACGCAAAAAAGTGGGTCGGTCGGGCCCGTAAAACAGGGTTTTTTTCCCGTCGCCTTAGGGCTCTAATAATGAAAAGTCAAACTTCCAATCTCAACTAAACTTGGTGACAAGGCCTCTACCCCCCACCCCTTGTCATTTTCTTACTCGACGGCAAATCAAGAAGTTACATGAAAAACATGGCTACGCCATTGGGTCAAACTGGTGTTCACCAGGGAAAAATACCCTTTGCCCCCCCCCCCCCACCCCCGGCATGTGACACTGCTTACAGTATTGCACCAGTCTATAGGCATATTATGCTATCTTTTCCAGGGGATGTCCTCTAGTTTTATCCTTGATTTCTTTTTTTAAAGCAGATTTTCTTGCACACATTTCTGATCATAATTCATAAATCTAATCTAAGTTATAGAGAGCAATATGATTCCTGAATACTTCCAAATCATGGTTTTAGAGCGGAATTCACTCTTTAAACCATGATTTTAAAGTAATTAGGAATCGTATCACTCTGTAACTCAGATATGTAAATCTGCAAAAAAATCTGCTTTCAAAAATAAATCAAGGATAGAGGGCGTCCCCTGGAAAAGATATTTATTATTAGAGATTTACAAAATCATACCCTATGTTCAGGGATTTTTTGCCAAAAAAGCTACCCATTAGAGCAGCACACCCCGTATACCGTCTTAGGCGAGTACCACCCCCCAGGTCACAATTGTGTCTATATTTAAGTCTTGTATTATAACAATAAAGGCTTAAACCACATCAATACAGATCCTCCAATACTCCCGGGGGGGGGGGGGGGGGGGGGGGGGGGGGGGGGGGGTGGCCAGTCAAACATAATGGTGTACACATGCGTGACCAAATTTTTTCCAGACACCCCCTAAACAAGTTTACCCTGCAAGCAAAATTACCCCCTAAACAAGTTTTTAGCGCGCTTTCCTTGCAAATGTTGACCCCTAAACAAGTTCTTGCCAAAATATGACCCCTAAACAAGTTTTGTCTATTTAACGGGGAACAAAATAAGTTACCCTAAACACGTTCGACCTGTATTTTAAGCCGGGATTTTAAGCCACCCTTTTTCTTGAAAATCAGCATTTTTGATACCCTTAACGCGTCACGTGCGTGACGCGTCCAACACTGAAAAACAACCCTTTTTACGCGTTTTTTTGGTCACGCATGTGTACAACATTATGTTTGACTGGCCCCCCCGGGCCAATACTAGACATTTTGTCCAATCATAGACACTTTCAGTTTACAGTGTAACTGCGCCATGCATGCTTGGATACATTTTGCGCGGGATGAGAGAAAAATGTCTCGCCAATTTGAAACTGATTAAACTTCATACATAGACTCAATTGTTTAAATAGACAAAATAATCATAGTACCGTGTAAAAACTTACAACTACACATAATGACAATAAAATTTAGACATTTATTAATTAATGAAGCTTGACAACAGAAAGACATATCGAGGGTTAATAATCATAACTCACTTTTTGGTCATTGTGAGATATGGGTACCTTAAAACGGGGTGAATTGGGACAAAAATGGGAACAGTTTTTAAGATGTCACCCGGCCAGTTTGTGTACCGTAACAGGGTGAATAGGGACATGGGGCCCCATGTCCCTATTCACCCCGTTTTATGGTACCATTGTCCCCTAAAGATTTTGTAAGGACCAAAAAGACATCCAGTGAAGTATTTCTGGTTGTCAAGCCTCCATAAGTCCTACATGTATAATTGGCCCGGGTGTGGAGGGCACTGACGTTGGAAAGGGGTATAGGTATGTGCCGCCTTGAAGACCCACTTTTTCACCCTCTTCTGCTAGCTCGTATGACCCTTTTGAGCCTGCATCAGCTTTTAAGACCCCCATTTTATTGAAAATTTAAAAATTGTGAAAATGTTTATTACAAAGCCCCCATTTTTTTGAAAAATTGCGTTCCCAAGCACCCCTTTTTAAAGACCCTGGGCGGCACACCCTATCAAAAACAAAAGTTGAGTGCCCCCCCCCCCCCCCCCTGGGCATTGATTTGGCTATTGAAGGCTTTGTAGCACTTTTATACATCAGTGATTTGGCTATTGGCCAGTCATAAATTTTCTCCAATTCCCAGATTAGGGAGGCCAGTGGTCATGCCCTGAGCACTGTTTTGAAGTAATCCCACACGTTAGGCTTGCAAGTTCACGGGTATTTCGATTCCCGGGTACCCGACCTATTTTTTGGGCGGGTACCCGGGTACCCCCCCGGGTACCCGAAATTGGGTACCAAAAAAATGGGAAAAGTTTTTTAAATGTCACCCGGCCAGTTTGTGTACCGTAAAACAGGGTGAATAGGGACATAGGGGCCCCATGTCCCTATTCACCCTGTTTTACGGTACACAAACTGGCCGGGTGACATTTAAAAAACTTTTCCCATTTTTGTCCCTATTCACCCCCATGTCCCTATTCACCCGGTAGTCTAAAAAATACATTTGGTCGATATAATTATATTGCAACCCATTTGGGCCGAAATAAATTGAATACAATGTATACAGTGAATGGGGGACAAGAATAGCAGAGTTTAAAGGTGAGTTTTGTAAAACATCTTGTTTAAAAGATAAACTCACATTTAATTTAGACACAAGTTTCTAAGTTAGTCACGGTTTTTAGCTAAAACCTTGTTTAGTACGAGAATATGGCCCTTGAAGTCCTCAGGACCTTTAGTCTGTAATACTAGTGTTAAGGCAGTAAATATTCCCAGTGTTAATAATTACTAAAAGAATGCATTTCACTTGTTAGCATGTGTGTGTCAAGATATGCTTATTCATATCTGTGCGACGTGCAAAGCATTTACTGCAATATTCACATTGAAATGGTTTATCTCCCGTATGCGACGTCATATGATATGTCAAATTGGATCTCTGTATAAAACCTTTACCGCAAACCGCACAACGGTGTGGTTTCTCTCCCGTGTGGGTTTTGATATGCCTCATTAAATGTTTTCGTCTCCCGAAACTCTTGCCGCAATACGAGCAACTGTGCGGAGTCTCACCAGTATGTGTTACTCTATGTCCGCGTAAACAATGCATCGTTCTGAAGCACTTACCACATTCCGCACACTGAAATTGTCGCTCCTCACTGTGTATCTTACTATGCAATCTCAACAATTTTTTTCCTCGGAAACATTTTCCGCAAACGGAACATTGGAACGGCGTTTCCCCCGTGTGAATTCTTACATGCACACTCATTTCTACTCTTAGCTTAAAACGCTTGTCGCACTGCGTACAATGCCATGGTCTCTCCCCCGAATGGAGAATCCTAACATGATCATCTAGACTCGCTTTCCGTTCAAAGGTCATGGCACAATATTTACATTTGAATATTTTATTAGCTGCGTGAATCCTAACATGATCATCTAGACACGTTTTCCGTTCAAAGGTCATGGCACAATATATACATTTGAATATTTTATTAGCTGCGTGAATATTTCTCGCATGTTTTTTCAATTGGAAGCGGAACGTAAAGCATTGGTCACATTTGGAACACATATTTGGTTTAACATCAGTATGTGCGATTCCGTAATGCATGTTTAAATCCCTTTCATACTCAAAAACCTGGTCACAGTGTGTGCACTTGACGCAAGTAGCGCCTGTGTGCGTTTTGATGTGTAGAGTCAAATATAGTTTACGCGCGAACCATTTGTCGCATTGCGTACATTTGTACGGTTTATCTCCTTGTATGTGCGTCTTAGCGTGTTTGTTCAACTCTGCAATGGTGATAAATCTACTATTGCATATCGTACATTTAAACCTGTGTGGCGTAGGGCCAGTGTGAACTCCTATGTGTGTCCTCACATGTTTAGTCAAATCAGTGGTTGTGGCATAACTCATATTACAAGTTGCACATTGGAATGGCTTCTCACTTGCATGTTTTCTAACATTTCTGACATGATGGGACAAATTCGATGCCCGAACAAATAACATACTGCATTCAGCACATTTGAACGGTTTATCAGTTGCGTGTGTTTTTAAATGATTGTGCAAATGCGATTCCTGCGATACAGATCGATCATTTTGAATATGTTTGGATGCGATAGCGTCTGGTTGCGTTCTCAAATGATCACTGAAACATGTTTTTTGTGCAAAAGTTTCATCACTTTGATTACATTTTAATGCCTTTTCTTCTGAGTGTGTGCTATGTTTGTTTTCTCCTGTGTGTTTTCTAACATGGTCTGACAATTCTGTTGTTGTGGCATAACTCACACTACAAATTCCACATGTGAACGGTTTATCACATGCATGTTTTGTAACATTAACATGGTGAGTCAAATTTGATATTTGGACAAAATATATATTGCATTCTGCACATTTGAATGGTTTATCATTTGCATGTGTTTTCAATTGGTCAATCAAATGTGACTCATTATTTTGAGTAAGTTTGGATGCATTTTCTCCTGTGTGTGTTTTTAAATGACGAGTCAAATTCGATTTCCCCTGAAGAAATCTATCACAGCGCGTGCATTGGTATGTTCTTACCCTAGCTCTGCCTGTGTGTGTCCTAACATGTTTATTCAAATCAGTGGTTGTAGCATAACTCACGCTACAAATTGTACATTGAAATGGCTTTTCACTTTTATGTTTTCTAACGTTTCTCACATGATGAGCCAAATTCGATGCCCATGCAAAACAAATACTGCATTCTGCACATTTGAATGGTTTATCATTTGCATGTGTTTTCAATTGGTCAATCAAATGCGACTCATTATTTTGAGTAAGTTTGGATGCATTTTCTCCTGTGTGTGTTTTTAAATGACGAGTCAAATTTGATTTCCCCTTAAAAAATCTATCACAGTGCGTGCATTGGTATGTTCTTACCCTAGCTGTGCCCGTGTGTGTCCTAACATGTTTACACAAATCAGTGGTTGTGGCATAACTCACGCTACAAATTGTACATTGAAATGGCTTCTCACACGCATGTTTCCTAACATTTCTGACATGACGGGTCAAATTCGATGCCCAAGGAAAACAAATACCACATTCTGCACATTTGAATGGTTTATCATTTGCGTGTGTTTCCAAATGTTTGTTCAAATGCGATTCTTGCACTACAGACTGATCATTTTCCGAGTGATTCAGTTTGGTAGATGGTTGTTTTCTGGCGAGTTTTCTTGTAGACTTTAAAGAACATGATTTAGGAATATAACGAATTCTTTTGATGGGTACACATTTCAAACCTGTCGTTATTCTTTGGCATCTTGCAGTATGTCGTTTGAACCGGTCAAAACATTCCCAGGTTCCTTGACAGTAGATGCAGACGAATGGTTTGATGATGTAGGGATGACTCATGACTCGGGTGGCTGCTGGTCAGTTGTTCTGAAATACAATAAACAAATACTCATATATATGAGTTATGACAACATTGCATAACAATTTCACCCATTCACCACTTATGAAAATCAGCACTGATCAGCATTCTAATTAAAGGTAGATGACCCGATCACATTTTCATAGCACAGATTTTTCTCAAACATATGGAGATTTTCATATCATATGGAAGATCATATTTTTCTGATTAACATACTGAAATTTGATGGTCCAAATCAGTATGATTACCAAGAAATCGGTGAAATAACATCGAATTACCGCGAAAAGTGGTAACCACCACTATAGTTTGTGTACAACTCAATGGGCACATTTCACGGCATCTTGTGCGTGCGTCTAAAATAAGAACCATTTAGAGTTATGCAACTCAAACTTTGGAATACAACTTTTTTGAGGATGACCTTTCGTGTCGAATAGAAAACTTAAAGTTGAAAATTGGAACATCTACCTTTAAGCGGTAACCTGGGCATTTTTTAATTTAATTTTTTAACTTGTTTTTGCAAAGTTTGGGGTGGGGGTTAGAGGCGTTGCTACCCCATACCGGCGTGAAAAACTGCAATTTTCCAACTCATTTGCCTGTCTTCATTTCTCCTTTCTGTCCCTTTTCTTTCCCTTTTCCTTCCCATTTTGTTTCCCTTCTGCCTTTCTTTCCCTTCCTTTGCATTTTTTCGATTTTCCCGGTCAATTTTTCAGCGGGGCACTCTGCCCCCCCCCCCCCTCTCCCCTGGCTACGCTACAGGGGACACGGCAGTGATGATTGGAGGGTCCCCCTCCCTGCTTTCCACATATAAACATAGCCTGGCTGGTTATTTAGGGTTAAATCATTGCTTACAACTACGTCTTCGCACTCTTCGTAAACTGTGATATTTCACTTCCTGGTTTGCAAAATGGCGAAACAAGCATCGATCAACTTGCTGTCAAAACTTTCGCTGTGTTTTTTATTTTACGTTTTCAAAATTGATCCCGAAAAGCGTAAAAGCGAAAAAAATAAAAGCCTGACACAAATCTCCCGCTAGGGCGATGAAAAAACACCCTGTTTTACGGGTCTGACCGACCCACTTTTTGTGATTTTAAGTTATTTAAAGGCACATTAAGTGGTGTTGAAAATTTTAAATGTTTAAAAATTTACTTCAGAATTCAAGATGAACATTAAAAATGGCCATTACTGTTGTTTCTACTAGCAAAAACACAGCAAAACTTGATTAAAACAATATCATCGCTATTTATTGAAAAACGCCCTCTATGCAAATATGGTTCGCGTTATGTATCACGTATACTGTCGGACGTAAAATGCTCGTCCCGTGGGACAAGCATTTTTTGAATCGACGTTTTCTTGTACATAGAGGGCTGATTTTTCTTAATCCTTATAGGTGTAAGTTCATACATGTAATACAATTATAAAAATATACTAATCCCAGTTTTTATCATAATTGAGGGCGCATCCTCCAACACATCTCTTAGTGCCCCTTTAAGTGATAGAAAACTCCTAGTCCTAGTTGAAATAATACTCAGAAGCTTTTATAGTATTAGTAGTTCTAAAATAGATCAGTCTGTTTATAATTACCCCTTAAATCAAACATGCGGCCCGCAGGCTGCATGCGGTCAGGAAGCTATACCGCTAATGTGTGCTGACCTTTGACCTAATGAAAGTAATAGATGATTAACTTGTAGATATGGCAAAATATTCTTTTTATGGTTCGTGGCATCTATCTGAACAATTTGAGACCATGTTCATTAAAATCAGAGCATTTTGAGAATTTGACCCAGGCTGTACAAAGAATTTGACCCCTGTACAAAGAATTTGACCCCTGTTTTACAAAGAATTTGACCCCTGTACAAAGTATTTGAGGTACAATTTGACCATTGACTTATTTTGCCCTACATCTCGGAAACTAAGCATCGGGTGGAAATACAAACCATTACTACATATTTTGCTCCTCAGAAACTAAGCATCGGGTGGAAATACAACCATTACATTTTGTGCTCCTTGGCCTCAGGAAGAGTTTGATATGTATTTCAATATTATAATCAGACCATTTTTACATTTTGATTCCTATATGACCTTTGACCTTCTAATCTGATCATCAAACCTTTTGTACCTTCTCAGCTGATTAAACCTTCTGGGCTCCCGGCCTAATATTGGTTTCAGAGCCTGAGACCGAGGGTTAATGATGCCGCTAGTTATAGTCAAATTAATAATTTAACGAACAACACGCACGCAATACAAAGATCAATGCGGCCGAAATAACCACGCTTATATGGCTGTGCGCACTATGCAATGTACGCAATACGCTGCTTCAAAGTGTTCGTTCATTACTCGTCTCAAGTCCAGGGATAGCACTGAATCAAAAATGTGAGAAGTCCCATGACATTTTTCAGGACCCCATAGGACTTCAAAAAACAAATTTAAGGGGTTCCCACTCCCCAAAAAAATTGAGGGGTCCTAAAGTTTTGGTATTTGAAAATTTTCTTTTTTACTGACAGTTTTAATGAATTTATATTGTGAGCAAAGGATGGATATAATGTAATTTACAGAATTTCTTAACCCTTTGAACCCGAAAGGCCGCTTTAGCGGCCGCACGGAGTAATCGATATAACCCGAATAGCGGCCTTAGAACAGGTGACATTGATCATGTGACTTTGAGTGGTCATATGACTCTCAAATCATGTGATGTTTATACCCGAACTGAAATACCTTGTTTCGCCAGATTTACGTTGTGTTTTGATGTCATTTAGCAGAAGAAAACTGTCAAAAATAGCACGAAATGGGATGAATGCGCATGCGCAGATGTTTCTCAGGTAGACAGACATGCATTGTATTACGGTTATAAATAGCCAATTTGGCGATAAAAAAGAGTAAAGATCGCATAAGAACGATGTTTTATTACGAATAATGTATACGATGATAGAGGGCAGTATGTCATTATTGAAGACGGTGAATCCAAGGTGAATCAGAGGGTGTAAGACTCGGGGTAACAAATCTATTATTCCTCAAAATAATTCAGGGTTGAGGTGCCGTCCCCCACCAATAACTCAGGGTTCACTGCATCACTGGTTAAGGTTTCCATTTCCATACATCATCAAATTTAAGGGGTACCTTCAATTTTGATCGGGACCCGCAAGTCTTTGCTAATTTGAAACCTGACGCGTCACTTCAAGAAAGTGAGAGGTCTAGGATAGGGATGTTCATATCATTGACTATAGAGGGCGACATTTTTTTTCAAATTGACCAAAATATGTAGAAACCTCCATGTTTACCTCTTTTAAATCCAGCGATTTAGTACAAAGTGGGCTGGGATTCACTGATGTCTAAATAACCCCACACAAGCAACTGGACATCATGAAAGTAAACCCCTTTTTTTACCTACATGGTTTAAAATGTGCATGACTTGCCCAGTTTTCAGCATATGAGGCAAACTACTTTTGGTTAAAGGGACACTAAGAGATGTGTTGGAGGCAGCGCCCTCAATTATGATAAAAACTGAGATTAGTTTATTTTTATAATTGTATTACATGTATGAACTTACACCTATAAGGATTAAGAAAAATCAGCTCTCTTTGTACCAGAAAACGTCGATTCAAAAAATGCTGGTCCCGCGGGACCAGCATTTTACGTCCGACAGTCCCCGTGCAGTACGCGTGATACATAACGCGAACCATATTTGCATAGAGGGCGTTTTTCAATAAATAGCGATGATATTGTTTTAATCTAGTTTTGCTGTGTTTTTTGTTAGTAGAAACAACAATAATGGCGATTTTTAATGTTCATCTTGAATTCTGAAGTAAATTTTTAAACATTTAAACTTTTCAACACCACTTAATGTCCCTTTAATATAACTTTAATATTATTCAGCCTGCAGACAAGGTTGAACCATCATTTTTAATTGTAAAGTACTTTGTTTCCATGTAATCCATTTTCAAAGATATAATTTTATTTTCAAAATTTTATGAATAATGAACATCATGCCTATCTAGGACGCGCAGACGCATCAGAATGCGACCCCTGCTCAAGTCATCATCTGGTATCAGTGCAACGATCACAGCTTTTAGATGCAAATTGAGAACGCCTTTTTAGGATACATACACCGCCACCTCCCCCCCCCCCCCCCCCCCCCCCCCCCTACACACATAAACATAACGCAAGAAAGTACTAAGTTAAAGGGACAGGTATATTATGTGATCTTTCCAGGGAACGCCCTCAACATCGAAAAAAAATAGAAAGCAGATTTTCTTGCAGATTTACATTTCTGATCATAAATCATGCATACATTCCAAGTTACAGGGCGATACGATTCTTAATTACTTCAAAATCATGGTTTTAGAGTGAAAATAAACTGTCCGAATCCCGACAGTTTATATTTTTCACTCTAAATTCACTCTAAAACCATGATTTTGAGGTAATTAGGAATCGTATCGCTCTGTAACTTGGAATGTATGTATGATTTATGATCGGAAATGTAAATCTGCAAGAAAATCTACTTTCTAAAAAAAATCATGAATAGAGGGCGCTCTCTGGAAAAGATCACATAATATGCCTTTAAGTGGTGTTGAAAATGTTAGATGTTTAAAAATTTACTTCAAAATTCAAGATGAACATTAAAAATTGCCATTATTGTTATTGATTAAAACAATATCATCGCTATTTATTGAAAAACGCCCTCTATGCAAATATGGTTCACGTTATGTATCACGCGTACTGCAGGTAGATACTGTCGGACATAAAAATTAAAATGCTCGTCCCGGCTATACAAGCATTTTTGAATCAACGTTTTCTTGTACAAAGAGGGCTGATTTTTCTTAATCCTTATAGGTGTAAGTTCATACATGTAATACAATTATAAAAATGTACTAATCCCAGTTTTTATCATAATTGAGGGCGCAGCCTCCAACACATCTCTTGGTGTCCCTTAAGTTTATAGTAGTACATGTCATGCAATGCATAGTGGTACTGGTAGTAAGCCTAACCCCTAAAAAAAGGCTTTTAAATTTGTCTAATTTGTCTAATTCTAATTGACTGCATTTTTATCTACATTTTAAGTTTATGATAGGCCTTCTGGGCAGAGATTGCCTCAGATGCCTTAAAAAGCATACCATTCGTTCTCCTCTTGGCCTTGGCCTTGCTTTAGTTATTGCTTTGCTCTGGAAATTGTTTGTCTTGCTGGCTACGGGTCATTGCAAAACTGCCCGCCCTCGAGAGAACTCGCCCGACCACTCACTCGTCGTTTATCCTACGAGGGTCATTCAAAATGTTGTACCACTTTACAATTGTCTTTATTAAAATAGCTCATTATTCAACATACAGTTGTGGATGATATTCATGATCTGAAGTTCGTATGGAATTGCAAATTGTAAAAATAACAGCTATAATTATTGATTTTCATGATGGAAAACAAATTATAGCCATATTCATGGTCAATATTGAGGATGTTTTAATAGGGCCAACAACAAAAAAGTTGACTTGCCCTTTCAGGGTCAAAGTAAGAGTCGGACGGTCGGATTTTTATTTTTTTTATTTTTTTAAACATTTTTGAAAGTTTACTGCACAAAAACACGTTTTAAAGAGATTTTTTTTTTTTGATTTTTAAACAAGCAGATATACTACTCAAAAACATGTTTTCATCTTACTTTATTGTTATGTGCTTCTTTCAAAAAAATAGCGACCCTAGATTTCCGAAAATTCGGGTCGGTCGGTTTTGGCGTAGTGTTTACTCAGTTACACAGGCACACAAAAGCTGAAATTGTTCTATATTTTGACCACCCACTCAGTGTTCCTTTAGACCACTCGGTCACCGTGACAGTTATCGATTTCGGTGGTGTTTGATGCGGGTGAATGCGATCAGGTAACGCCAAACTTGAAATCGAAAAACTTGGCCAAACTTTTCAATACATGATATCTCAGCCCAGCGAATAGGCCTATACTCTATTTGGCTTCTTCTGGACAGTGACGTAACTTAACAGGCGCAGCTTTTACGCACGCGCGTATGCATCTTCCGTCTTTCAACCTCCGTGTGTATACGCCAGCGCCTCGATCAGACGCGCGCATTATGTGCTGCGATTAGTCAAATACGCAGTTACGTCACTGTTCCGTGATGGCCAAATAGACTATACTCAGTATGTTTTATTCCATCATGAGAATCAATAATTAGCTTTAGTGTTGTTATTGCGATCAACTTTTGCATATTGTATTTCCATACAAATTTGAGAAATCATTCGCACGTTGAAGAGTTTAGGCTATTTGGATTTTGGATTGGTTGATCTTAATATTGCATACGAAACTACACTGAAAACTTAAACTAGTCAGACACATATAAGACTAATGTACAACAATTAGGCCTACTGTAATTTGGTATTATAAATGAAAGATTAAAGTGTACTAAACCTTTTTAAAAAGAAACATATTAACTCCCAGGCTCCCACCCCCATTTTTGGGCCATTTTAATTTTAAATTCACGTTTTGTATATTAAAGAGCTTCGTATATTATAGGCATTAGTGTAGGAGAGGACACTTGAGCTATAGGGATTAAAAGTAAATTTATCATCATTCTAAAGCATCAAAATAATTTTCTGTTAAGCTTTAATAACACTAGGTAGAACTTACTGAATGACCCTCGTAGTTTAAATAACGAGTGAGTGGTCGGTCGAGTTTGCTCAGTGGCGGGCGGTTTAACAATGCATCCGAGCACAGATCCGAGTCTGAGCTCAGAAAATCATGAGAGAAGAACGAGAATGCTAAATAAAGACTTCAATTTGCCTTTTTGCCGCAACATCTGAATTGAATAAATGGTATGCTTTTCAACCTTAGGCAATATCTGCTGTCATAAACATAAAATGTCAGTGAATATTTAATGTAGATACAAATGCAGCCTCAGTCTCTGACCAGAAAAATAGCCTAAATTAATATTAATAAGCTTACTAAATAAATATTAATTTAGGCGTATGACTATGTTAAGGTTGGTGTCAACCCTGTTTGGCGCCAAATTTATCAAGCACTGTAACTTTTAAATTATAAATGTGATGTACATAAAAGTATAATTTTTTTGTAATGAAATGAGTCAGAGAATCCAATTTTGGTATCAAATTTTACTAAAATTAATGATTTTTACATTTTTGCCCAAAAATCACCTTTTTGGCGCCAACAATTTTCAGACAACCTAACAATATCAGTTTTTGATTAAAAATTCCAAAATTACTCCAAAATCATCTAAAGTCAATTATCTAGGAGCGATTTTTTTTTTTGGCTTAAAATTTGTTTGTTTTGAAAATATTGACCAAAAAGTGCCAAAAAAATGTTTTTTATCTCAAAAATCTCATAGCAGTTAGGCTTAATCTCTAATTCGCGCTGTAGCGCTCAAACGAGATTAAGGTAATTCCTGTTTAGCTCGCGCCTTATGCGCAAATGACCTTAGAAGAAGAGCACCGTTCGCCTCGACGAACACAGATACCCTATCCAATCGGGAAAAATCCATTTATTATCCTTTTCTGATGCATTGTGGAGCCAGAATGGGGCAGATTTTGCCCTTTTGCGATCCCACAATGCAACAGAAAAGGATAATCAATGGCTTTTTTTATTCGCGTTAAACCTGATCAGTGATACTACGCAATACGCTGCTCCAATGTGTTTGTCCAATAATAAACCCGAATATAGGGCTGGTTAATAGGTAACTATACTCTGATCAGTTCCAAATTAGTGGAGCCTCCTTACATTTATTTACAGTCAGCGAATTAATACAGAAGGATGCATGCACATTTGTGCCTAAGGCAACCAGCCTCGGGGTGGGGTGGGGGGGCACTCAACTTTTTTTTGGATAGGGGTGTGCCGCACAGGGTTTCAAAAAGGGAGCTATAGAACTGAACTAAGTGGATTTTATGACGAAAAATAGGGTCTTAGGAACTGAAAATTGGGGTTTGGGAACGCAAAATGTTGCGATTTTTGTTGTTGTTGTTGAATTTTCAATAAAATGGGGGTCTTAAGAACTGATCCAGGCCCAAAAGGGGGGTCATAAGAGCTAGCAGCAGAGGTAGTCCATGCAGTACCCATATCCATGAATAAATAATTAATGTCTAAATTCTGCGCAAAAATAAATAATTAATGTCTAAATTTTTACGGACATAACGGACATATTTAACTTAAAATTTTAGTGTTCACCTGGCTCTTGACCAATATGTATCTATTATTTGGATGAAATTCAATCCGGTAGCCTTGCACAGAAAAATAAAAACCTAATTGAGTAATTGACCTCGTGTTGTTGTTTCTTTCAAAATGGCCGACAAAAATGTGATTTTGTGTTTTATACCCTGTTTTTCTTGCTAGTGCCTATATAAAAAATGCCAATGCGACTTTTCAGAACACTTTTGCTAGCTCTTAATTTCATAGCAATGCCATGACTAAATAGTGAACATTCAAGGACAACTTTGATTCTCCAAACAGGTGAGTGGGACATAAAAACGGAGGATTTTCAGGTTCCTAAATTTTCTGTCTAGAACGGTTCCTTTCAACATATTAGCATTGAGCCGATACCCAAATCATAGATTTGGTATCTATCGAGACTACAGCAGAGGGTGAAAAAGGGGGTCTTCAGCGCGGCACACACCTATACCCTTTTCCAATGTCAGTGCCCCCCCCCCCCCGGACCAGTGCACGTGCACTACTGTGCATCTGCATGGGTACCGTCCAACACCCCCTGGGAGTCAATCGGACAGGTACTGAATTCATTGTATTATGAATTGTAAGCGCACTTGCATATCCCTGGAACCTAGGAATACACATTATGAGTGTAGTACAGACCCAGGATGATCCCTTACTCTTTACGAAGGAGTCTGTGACCTTTAACGTGCTCGAGTATTGCTCTTCCAAAGTTCCAATGCATGTGACCACCATTTCTACGCGACTTCCAAACTATGAGGCAATAGACGCACGTCACATGAGCAGGCTTCTCGTTACATTGCGTTTTCGCGTCTGGAGACGCAATATTTTTGCTAAAAACGCAGTACATTTTAAACTGGACTCTTTATTGCGTCCATCTGGACGCAATCATTTCTAATCGTGTGTCAAGATAATTTTGCATACGTGTAAGCTTACAAATATTTGAAAGTCATTTATTTACTTATCTTTCTCTTTACAAACAACAAAATAAATGGAGAAGACAGTTATTGGACATTTCAGCGTTGTAGTCCCCGTTTAACCACTCCGTATCCGATTCCGAAGTCACAATTCGCAAATTACATTTTTGACTTGGACCCCATAATTTCTTCTCGGACCCCATAATTTTGAGAATTGGTAGATTATGGGGTCCAGTGGACCCCATAATATTTTTACATAACGAGAAGCCTGCACATGAGGTTGAGCTCGCGTAAAGGGAGCAAGCAACTAATTTGCTCCCCATAGTCTTACTATCTTTACACACAAATGTCGGCCTATTAAAACCGCTTTATTTCAAAAATCTGTGGATCAATTTTTATCAAAATTTGCAATCGTATGCCATCAACGCCTTTTTTTATAGCATATCTGAAGATCAAGGCAAGTTTGCCGATTACATTTTTCAGTAAATGCCGCTGAATCAGGACGTATTAATTTCCTCACCTAATTTCCAGTCCTCAGGCTGGGATGCACAGTGGCGGTAAATCGGTGGATAAAATTATAATAAAGCACAAATCATCCCGGGTTTTTTTACAAATTTCACATACATATTCCACACAACATGTATACAATATTCGAGAGGACAGCACCAGCTGATGCGTCGATCTTGCACATTTTTGTGCTTGATAGGAACTATTGCTGTACTCAATTTTTGGTCGGAAGTGGATTTCCATACTGAATTAGTTGTGTGCGCCCTTTAAAGGAAGGGTCCCGCAAGCACAACATTGAGCATCATTTGTTAGAAAAATAATTATCGAGCCGAAATTACGTAATTGTATAGAACAAAACATCATACTAGTCACAAAAACGAATAAAAACTGCCATCACTCAACATGCAATTTTTAAAATTCGCGGCGATCCAAAGTCCCGGTGTGGATGACGTCATGGGTATCGGTGCTCAAATGTATGCATGTGCTTTGTATAACTATGACTTCATCGACACCGGGACTTTGAATCGCCGCGAATTTTAAAAATTGCATGTTGAGAGATGGCGGTTTTTATTTGTTTTTGTCATAAGTGTGGTGTTTTGTTCTATATTAATTACAAAAGTTGGGCTCGATATTTATTTTTCTAACATATAATGCACAATTTTATGCTTGCGGGACACCTCTTTTAAGAACGCATGTTTGTTCAAAATCATATAAATCTTATACCATTGTTTTCAGTGTTAAATTTTAAGTACTAAGCAAAATCTTATCAAATTTTGATATTCCGTTTTGGAGATGTAGTCAGTTGAAAGTTGAAACAGCGTATCGCCATGTACATTGTATTTTTTGCGTGTTTTTTAAAAACTGTCTCCATGCCGCATGTAGATGCGGCATGTAGATAGCATGCTGGTGCATTGGCAAGTTTTGTGTTTTTATACTGTATGAAAGTCATTGAAACTTTTCAAAAAGTGAACAATATAAGAATATAAACCCATTTTGCTCGAAGGATTTGCATTTTAAGTGATAAATTACTCTGTCGACATAATGCAATTCACCCAAATCTAGTAAATGTCGATATCCGCGAACGCGGGAGTGTCCGTCACCCTTTGAGTTGTCAAACGGTGTTGCGAACATCATCTGACAGAAATTTACTAGATTTTTTGCAGTACCGTGATGATAATTCGGGTTGAAAATTAAAAAGTTAAAGACACTTTTTATCTTATAGAGTAGACCTCTATACCATGATTTGAGTTGGAAGCTTGTAAGCCCACCCCCCCCCCCCCCCTCCCCCCTCCTGCACTATTTCAAATAATGTCGCAAAAAGGCAACTCATGCAACTAATAAGTATTTGTTTATTGTATTTCAGAACAACCGACCAGCAGCCACCCGAGTCATGAGTCATCCCTACATCATCAAACCGTTCGTCTGCATCTACTGTCAAGGAACCTGGGAATGTTTTGACCGGTTCAAACGCCATACTGCAAGATGTCAAAGAATAATGACAGGTTTGAAATGTGCGCCCATCAAAAGAATTCGTTATATTCCTACATCATGTTCTTTGAAGTCTACAAGAAGACTCGCCAGAAAACAACCATCTACCAAACTGAATCACTCGGAACATGATCAGTCTGTAGTGCAAGAATCACATTTGAACAAACATTTGAAAATACACGCAAATGATAAACCGTACAAATGTGCTGAATGCAGTATGTTATTTGTACAGGCATCGAATTTGTCCCATCATGTCAGAAACATTAAAAAACATTCGTGTGAGAAGCCATTTCAATGTGCAACTTGTAATATGAGTTATGCCACAACCACTGATTTGATTACACATGTTAGGACACACACGGGCACAGGGATAAAAACATACCAATGCACGCACTGTGATAGATCTTTCCAGTGGAAAGCAGCATTGACTTGTCATTTAGCATCGCACACTGGCGTCAAACCATTTCGTTGTACGTATTGTGGTAAGAACTTCAGACGGGAGTCAACATTGCATGATCATATGAAAATACATACAGGCAAACCTTACCAATGTATATTGTGCAATACTGGTTTTGTCCGTAAGTCAAAGTTTACTCTGCATATGAGAAAACATGACAATGACGTACGCCTAGGAGACGGTAAACAGCTCAAATGTCCAACTTGTAGCATATGTTTTGGAACAACCACAATGTTGACTGAACACGTTAAAACGCACACCGGAGAGGACCTATACGAGTGCATGCATTGTCATCAATATTTTGCACAAGTATCATATTTGAATGATCATTTGAGAACACACACAATTGATAAACCATTCAAATGTACAAAATGTAGCGTGTGTTATGCCCGGCCATCAAATTTGACGACTCATGTAAAGGTGAAAAAACACAATTGCGATGAGCCGTTCATGTGCGCAATTTGCAGTTCAAGTTATGCCACTTCTGCAGAGCTGACCAAACATGTGTGGTCAAATGATAAGCAATACCAGTGTACGGAATGTAGCGCATGTTTTTTGCTGACATCAAATTTGACGAATCATGTCAACAAGAAAAAACACAACTGTGACGAGCCATTCACCTGTGCAGTTTGTAGCGCGAGTTTTGCAACAACTGCACATTTGACTAACCATGTTAGAACACACAGAGCAGAAAACAAACACGTTAATACACACTCAAAAGAAAACGCATTCAATTGTATTCAGAGTAATGAATCTTCGGGACAAGAGACACAATTGAATGATCATTTGAGAAAGCAACCAGAAGATAACGCATTCAAACATATTCAAAATGATCAATCTTATGTTAAGACAAACTCGGAAGAAAACGCATTTAATTGTATTGAGAGTGATGAATCTTTCGCACAAAACAGACAATCGAATACTAGTAATAATTTGAAAACGCAACCAGGAGATGACGCATCCAAAGATATTCAAAATGAACAATCTCTTGCTCAGGAATCACATTCGAAAGACCATTTGAAAACAAACCCAAATGATAAACCATTCAAATGTGCAGAATGCGGTAGTTGTTTTGTCCGGACATCAAATTTGACCCATCATGTCAGAAACATTAAAAAACATGTACATGTATGTGAAAAGCCATTTCAATGTGCAATTTGCAGCGTGAGTTATGCCACAACATCTGATTTGAGTAAACATGTGAATGCACACATAGGAGTTAAAACACACCAGTGCATGCACTGTGATAAATGTTATCTGATGAAATCAAATTTGACTTGTCATTTAAAAACACACACAGGAGTTAAAACACATCAGTGCACGCATTGTGATAGATGTTTTCTGCGGAAATCACATTTGACTGGTCATTTAAACACCCACACACTCGCTAAACCATTCATCTGTGCAATATGCGGCAAGCGTTTCGGACATAGATCGTCGCTATCAGATCATGAAAAACTACACACTGGCCTTAAGCCATACAAATGTACGATATGCAATTATGCCTGTCGTAAGAAGTCAACGTTAGGTGATCATATGAGGCGACACTCGGGTGTAAAACCCCACCAATGTACAGAATGTCCAAGTAGATTTACCACAACTGGATGCTTGAATAAACATGCGAAGACACACAGAGAGAAACCGTACAAATGTACGCAATGCGACAAACGTTTCACGCAGAAATCTTATCTGACTACACACATGAAATCTCACCAAGGTGCTACATGCGTCCAGTGCACACACTGTGACCAGAGTTTTGAGCATGAAAGGGATTTGAACCAGCATTATAGAATCGCACATACGGATGTTAAACCGAATATGTGTTCCAAATGTGACAAATGCTTTACCTACAGATTCGGATTGATTGGACATGTGAAAAGAAATCACCCGACTGGCAAACTACTCAAATGTACATATTGTGAGGTGACCTTTGAACTGAAAGCAAATCTAGATGATCATGTTAAGAATCTCCACTCTGGGGAGAGACCATGGTATTGTACGCAATGCGGCAAGCGTTTTAAGGACAAATTTAATATGGTGGTTCATGCAAGAATTCACACAGGGGAAACGCCGTTTCAATGTTCTGTTTGCGGAAAATGTTTCCGAGGGAAAAAGGGAATGAGAGAGCATAGTAAGATACACAGTGAGGAGCGACAATTTCAGTGTGCGGAATGTGGTAAATGCTTCAGAACTAACAAGTTTTTAAGCAATCATAGGGTGACACATACTGGTGAGACTCCGTACAGTTGCTCGTATTGCGGTAAGCGTTTTGGGCGACGGCCTCATTTAACGAGGCATATCAAAACCCACACGGGAGAGAAACCACACCAATGCGCAGTTTGCGGTAAAGGTTTTATACAGAGATCCAATTTGACATATCATATGACGTCGCATACCGGAGATAAACCATTTCAATGTGAATATTGCAGTAAATGCTTTGCACGTCGCACAGATATGAATAAGCATATCTTGATACACACAAAGTGAAAGCATTGATAAAATTTTGATTTGAGATTTTATTGCAGATTTACATTTCTGATCATAAAACATGATATATATTCCAAGTTACAGAGCGATACAATTCCTAATTACATCAAAATCATGGTTTTAGAGTGAATTTAGAGTAAAAATAAGTTGTCGGCGCAGACTCCGACAGTTTATTTTCACTCTAAAACCATGATTTTGGAGTAATTAAGAATCTGTAACTTGGAATGTGTGTACAATTTATGATCAGAAATGTAAAGCTGCAAGAAAATCTCCTTGTAATCTTTTTCGAGGATTGAGGCATTCCCTGGAAAAGATCACATAATATTCCTTTAAGGCGAAAGAAAACAATGAGGTTTATTCCTTCTTGTTTTTGTTCGTTAGGGTAAAATCTATCGTTTAAAATGACTTTAAAGGTGTATGTTCCGATCACTTTTTTTGGGCTATTATTTGTTTTTCGCATCATGATATTTTTATATCAGAAGAATCCTAGTAGAGTCATTATCTTGGATTTCGTGACCAATTTCTTGATACCTTAGTTTTTTAGTGAATTTGTCAACTAGAACAATTTTAAAAGAAAATGAGCTCCCATGCACCTCTCAAAAGTGACGGGAACATTCTTTTATAGTGCAAATTTCAAAATGGCCGCCATACAGGGGCCCAAAAATTCAAATGGCTTTAATTAAGCTAAAAAGCACACCAAATTGTTCGGCTGAGCACAAGGATTCTGAAAAAGTATAGTTTGCCCTACTTCCGATGTTTGGCTAATGAGCTATCGGGTAAAACGTTAAAAGGTCGTTGACCTTTGCATATGGGGTCAAAAATTAAACTTGCTCCGATTTTGAAAAACAATATCTCAAATTGTTTGTCTGATTGCATTTGCAAGGATTCCAGAAATGATAGTTTTTACCACCTGGAGTGTCTGTTATACCTTATAAAGGGGTCAAAAGGTCAGATTCTATATAGGGCAGTGTACCTTGACCTTTTGACCTACACAAAATATTCCCGGTGGTAAAAACCCCTATTTCTCATGACTCATTATTCATTTCATCTATATAAAAGTAGACCTATACATTTTCTTGAAGAAAAGACGACAATGAATCCAACATGAACATGAAATTGACCATATTGAAAAAAATGATAAAAAACATGTTTTTGACCCATTTTAGGTTTGCAAAGATAACTCAGAATATAATATTTTGTAAAATTTGGTCATACTAGTTTTATTATAATCCTCATACATTTCCCTAAGAAGCTTTTTGTTGTTGTTGAAAAGCTTAATTATTTTTTGGAATTATTGACCAAAAAGTGCCAAAAATTATGTTTTTCATGATTTTGGAGGTAAAAAACAGCGGCGTACCCAGAGGCCCCCCCCCGGTGGCCCCCCTGAAATAACCCCGTCGGTACACACGAGCCTCCGTCGGTACATTTCTGATTTTGACCATGAGTTTTTTTGCTGCCGATTTTTAGGACAACGTCACTCCTACCTCCCACCCCCACCCCCCCACTTATCAAGATTTCAGCTGCTGACGGAGAAAATATTGGGCAACTTTTACGATTTTTTTTTTTTTTTAGTCTGTAAAAAACTTTTTGTCGGTACATCGTGCCTTTCGTCGGTACAACTATGTCGTGCCCCCCCCCCCCCCCCCAGTTTCCAAAAGCTGGGTACGCCACTGGTAAAAAAAAAAATTGGCACTCTTTGGTCGATAATTGAAATAGTGTGACTTAAGCAATTTGGAGACCAACTATTTATTTATTAGACAGTGAAAGTGTTTTATTAGTTTAGGAAGGTGATTGTAGTGCAAGAGTCTAGATGTAAAAAAGGTAGTATTTCTAAGAACTTTATAATGTTATTAATGTCCAATTGCCTAAGTAAGTTTGTTGATGTAAAAGTGCAAGTAAAATAAACAAACTGCCCAAAGTCACTGTTGTTAAAGTCATTTTAGATGGTTACGTAATACTATTAAGACATGATAACATAGCCATAATGTTTGTCTTGTATCAACTTATTATGCTTTAGGGTAAAGTCCAGGCCCGTAAGAAGGGGGGGCGATGGTGGCGATCGCCCCCCCCCCCCCTTTGAAAATCTTCCCCGGAAAATGTGTACACAGATGAAAAAATTTCGCGCGATACGCGCGCATTTGTCTACCCAAAATGCAATATTCTTTGCTACAAGCTTGTTTAGAGCCAAAATGTACCTCGATCGTGCAAAAAATAGGTGCAAATTTTCGCGCGCTACGCGCAAATATTTGACTCACACAATCTTTTCGGTTCATTATCATTTCTCGCCCCCCCCCCCCCCCCAATATCAATAACCTAGCTACGCCACTGCCAAAAACAGAAAATCCCCCTCCCCCTAAAAAGTCCCCCTCAAAAATATCGAATCTCTCTTTCGGGAGCTCGAAGATGAAAGGAAAATAGTTGTTGCCGACGTTTTGGAACCCGATTGGTTATTTTGACGGAATAAATCGTATTGAAAATTAGGAACCAGCGCGATGCAGGGGGTAACTTTCGAGCTGCCGAAAGACAGATTCAAAAATATCTCCAAAAACTACTTCCGGTATTTCTGTGCATCGACCAACAAGAAAGGTAAACTATGACACCATAATGGAACAGAAAAATTAGAAAATCAGCGTGTCTCCGACGGAAAAAAACTAGCTCTATCACTTCCGGTGATTTTTTTTTGAAAACGTCCCCCCCTTTGAAAAAAGTGTCTTACGGCCCTGAAGTCGCCAGTTTTCGGTCAACGCCTTTTTTCGGTCACTTCGCCAAAGTTGTGTAATTGCATCGGTCGTCGCCATTTTGAAGCAATACCGGGCATCAACTATGCAGCGGTTTTTTTAGAGGTCATTTTCATTACACGATTTGGGCGAAGTGACATTTTCATTACACGATTTGGGCGAAGTGACCGAAAATAGGCGCTGACCGAAAACTGGCGACTTTACCCTAAATGGTTAATAAAAGTAACAAAGTAACAAAACTGAATTGTTTTGTTTAATTTTTCTCAGAAGTAGTGAAAATGACTTAGGCAATCATTTTATTAAAGGGGTACAGAGAGATTTCTCAAAATATGAAATTTAAAATTGTTACCTTGTTTAGATAGATGATATAATACAAACCCTCTCGTGTAAAATTTATTCCAAAAAAATCAGTAAAACTAAAAGTTAAAGACATTTTCTCTTCATTTCTGAAGGTATTTTGGTGCTCTTCACCTTTTTTTTTGGTATTTTGGTTAAATATCACCAACAATTGAGTCAGGGAGGTCATGACTATGCATCACGCAACAAGCCATTAGGTGGTCTTCAAGGTTATTTTGAATTAACACGAAACAAATAAGTGAGAAGCCATCTGTGGCCTTGGTTAGTTTCTATGTAATCACATTGAAACTCAAAATGTTATCAAATCCATGAATGTCACATGAAATATTGCAAGTTAAGCTCTATAACCTTTGGCAAAAAAAAGTTGAAATGGGGGGTCTTGGCAAACTGCCCAAGGTTGAAATGGGAGTCTTGGCGAACTGTCCAAGGTTGAAACGGGGAGTCTTGGCAAACTGCCCAAGGTTGAAATGGGGAGTCTTGGCGAACTGTCCAAGGTTGAAATGGGGGGTCTCGGCGAACTGCCCAAGGTTGAAACGGGGAGTCTTGACGAACTGCCCAAGGTTGAAATGGGGGGTCTTGGCAAACTTCCCAAGGTTGAAATGGGGGGTCTTGTTGAACTGCCCAAGGTTGAAACGGGGAGTCTTGACGAAGTGCCCAAGGTTGAAATGGGGGGTCTTGGCAAACTTCCCAAGGTTGAAATGGGGGTCTTGGCGAACTGCCCAAGGTTGAAATGGGGGGGTCTTGGTGAACTGCCCAAGGTTGAAATGGGGGGTCTTGGCAAACTTCCCAAGGTTGAAATGGGGGGTCTTGACGAACTGCCCAAGGTTGAAATGGGGGGGGGGGGGGGGGGTCTTGGTGAACTGCTCAAGGTTGAAATGGGGGGTCTTGGTGAAGAACTACCCAAGGTTGATATGGGTGGGTCTTGGTGAACTGCCCAAGGAAACGTATTGGGGTCTTAGTGGAACTGATGGCCTTAGTATTAAATGAAGGGGGCGACCCCCCCCCCCCCCCCCCCCCCCCCCCCCCCCCCCCCCCCCCAATATTGACGTCGTGTCTGTTGAGATTGGCACTGTCGGACCAAAGGAATCATGGAATTATGATAGTAGAAAGTACACAGGCGGCGCATGTGTTCCCAAAATGCAATATTCTTTGCTACAAGCTTGTTTAGAACCAAAATGTACCTCAATCGTGCAAAAAATATGTTTAAATGGTCGGTCTGTATGGACACACGCTTGGGTCCTGAAGGGACCAGGCTCAAGCAAAATGCTTGTGTCAGGCTTAAAAAGCCTATATAAGCATGCTGGCTGAATGAAATGAAAGTTAGAAAAGATGGAAGAAAAGAATGAAGTAAAAAGAGCCACTTCCAACAAATAAAGTTAACAATTTTGCTGTCAGCCTTCGGGCATGAAAAAAGAATAGTCTTGATCCAATCTCATTTGCCACGTGTAAAGTTGAAAATGTTTGCGTGCTACGCGCGCATTTCTTTACTCACAAAAAACCTTGTCGGTTCATTTTCATATGTGAAGAGCTTTGTTGCAAAAAGGCCACCAGACCTCTCCAACGTGTTACTCATTTTGCATTATTGAATTTGCATTGCCAAGTCCATGGAATTATAGGCATATTATGTGATCTTTTTCAGAGAGCGCCCTCTATTCATTATTTTTTTTAGAAAGTAGATTTTCTTGCAGATTTACATTTCTGATCATAAATCATACATACATTCCAAGTTACAGAGCGATACGATTCCTAATTACCTCAAAATCATGGTTTTAGAGTGAATTTACTAGTGAAAATATAAACTGTCGGAATATCCGACAGTTTATTTTCACTCTAAAATCATGATTTTGAAGTAATTAGGAATCGTATCGCCCTGTAACTTGGAATGTATGTACGATTTATGATCAGAAATGTAAATCTGCAAGAAAATCTTCTTTCAATTTTTTTTCGATGTTGAGGGCGTTCCCTGGAAAGATCACATAATATACCTTTAATCAAATTATTGTATGGCTGTGTTCATAAACTGTTTCTATATGACTTGGATTAGTGCATCCATGCACGCCAATTGAGGCACCAACAATACAAGCCACATTACCCCCCTCTCAACTACTAACCTAAGACCCTTGGATTTTTAGCGCCAAAATGGATTCAAATGATCTCTCATCCTCTCTAAACAACTATCAACTATCCTCGTGTATCTAAAACTGATTTTTAGGACATTTGAGAGGGGTCTTAGGTTAGTAGTTTACCCCCCTCTCAACTATTAACCTAAGACCCTTGGATTGTTGGCGCCAAAATGGATTCAAATGATCTCTCATCCTCTCTAAACAACTTATCCACTATCCTCGTTTATCTCAAATTGATTTTTAGGACATTTGAGAGGGGGTCTTAGGTTAGTAGTTTTCCCCCTCTCAACTACTAACCTAAGAACCTTGGATTTTTGGCGCCAAAATGGATTCAAATGATCTCTCATCCTCTCTAAACAACTTATCCACTATCCTCGTTTATCTCAAATTGTTTTTTAGGACATTTGAGAGGGAGTCTTAGGTTAGTAGTTTACCCCTCTCTCAACTACTAACCTAAGACCCTTGGATTTTTGGCGCCAAAATGGATTCAAATGATCTCTCATCCTCTCTGAACAACTTATCAACTATCCTCGTGTATCTAAAACTGATTTTTAGGACATTTGGGAGGGGATCTTAGGTTAGTATGTTTACCCCCCTCTCAACTACTAACCTAAGACCCTTGGATTTTGGCGCCAAAATGGATTCAAATGATCTCTCATCCTCTCTGAACAACTTATCAACTATCCTCGTGTATCTAAAACTGATTTTTAGGACATTTGGGAGGGGGTCTTAGGTTAGTAGTTTACCCCCCTCTCAACTACTACCCTAAGACCCTTGGATTTTTGGCGCCAAAATGGATTCAAATGATCTCTCATCCTCTCTAAACAACTTATCAACTACATGTATCCTCGTGTATCTAAAACTTATTTTAGGACATTTGAGAGGGGGTCTTAGGTTAGTAGTTTACCCCCCTCTCAACTACTAACCTAAGACCCTTGGATTGTTGGCGCCAAAATGGATTCAAATGATCTCTCATCCTCTCTAAACAACTTATCCACTATCCTCGTTTATCTCAAATTGATTTTTAGGACATTTGAGAGGGGGTCTTAGGTTAGTAGTTTACCCCTCTCTCAACTACTAACCTAAGACCCTTGGATTTTTGGCGCCAAAATGGATTCAAATGATCTCTCATCGTCTCTGAACAACTTATCAACTATCCTCGTGTATATAAAACTGATTTTTAGGACATTTGGGAGGGGGTCTTAGGTTAGTAGTTTACCCCCCCTCTCAACTACTACCCTAATACCCTGGGATTTTTGGCGCCAAAATGGATTCAAATGATCTCTCATCCTCTCTAAACAACTTATCCACTATCCTCGTTTATCTCAAATTGATTTTTAGGACATTTGAGAGGGGGTCTTAGGTTAGTATATAGTTTACCCCCCTCTCAACTACTAACCTAAGACCCTTGGATATTTGACGCCAAAATTGATTCAAATGATCTCTCATCCTCTCTGAACAACTTTTAACTATCCTCGTGTATTTAAAACTGATTTTTAGGACATTTGGGAGGGGGTCTTAGGTTAGTAGTTTACCCCCCTCTCAACTACTAACCTAAGACCCTTGGATTGTTGGCGCCAAAATGGATTCAAATGATCTCTCATCCTCTTTAAACAACTTATCCACTATCCTCGTTTATCTCAAATTGATTTTTAGGACATTTGAGAGGGGGTCTTAGGTTAGTAGTTTACCCCTCTCTCAACTACTAACCTAAGACCCTTGGATTTTGGCGCCAAAATGGATTCAAATGATCTCTCATCCTCTCTGAACAACTTATCAACTATCCTCGTGTATCTAAAACTGATTTTTAGGACATTTGGGAGGGGATCTTAGGTTAGTAGTTTACCCCCCTCTCAACTACTAACCTAAGACCCTTGGATTGTTGGCGCCAAAATGGATTCAAATGATCTCTCATCCTCTCTAAACAACTTATCCACTATCCTCGTGGCATGTAGGCCTATCTAAAACTGATTTTTAGGACATTTGAGAGGGGGTCTTAGTTTTTGGGTCTTAGTTTTGGGGTCTTAGTTTTTGGGTCTTAGTTTTTTGGGTCTTAGGTCTTAGGTCTTAGGTTAGTAGACACCCTGCATGATTGGCTATAGTATTATGTTCAATTTTTGTTACACAGAAATTATTTTACAAAAAGTACAATGTCGCCATCTATAGTTGATTCCTAGAAATGTTATATAATTTGCGAGATTTTGTTTTCTTGACATTGTATATTTTTCTTTTGGCGAAACATTCCTTTGATTTGGACACAAAAGAATGACAATAGCTCTGTTTTCAAAACATGTCGATGTCGCCCTCTACACAGTTGAAAAAAATTAGAGTTGACACCCTCTGGCTCGTGCGCGCAAATTATTCTGTCCTAAACGAAGTTTATGTTCAAAATGCAGCAGCTAGATTTTGCACTAGGGACTACCGGCGGACACAGAGTGTCAGTGCTATGGTAACAAATCTTGGCTGGGATTCTCTATATACCCGACGGCTACTTCATGATGTAATTTTGTTCTACAAAATACAGCATGGCAACCTAAGAATTCCATTTCCACAACAAGTCATCCCTGCTCCTCTTCAATCAACACGCAATAGCCATGCATTCAAGAAACAAGTGGTTTATGCTTCCATCAACGCATACAAGTACTCATTTTTCATCAGAACAATACCAGTTTGGAATGGATTACCAGGCAGCGCAGTTGTAGCACCATCTGTGAGGATGTTCCAAACAGCAGCACTCTCCACCCTCACTGAGGACCGTGTAACTTGCTACATGGTCTTTTTTAACTGTCCTGTATATATTGTGGATTTTTAATCGCACTTGGTACACCCATGTCAGGGCCGTAAGACACTTTTTTCAAAGGGGGGGGGCGTTTTCAAAAAAAATAACGGAAGATTTTTTTTAGTCAAATATGCGCGCGTAGCGCGCGAAATTTTCGAATTTGCACCTATTTTTTGGACGATCGAGGTACATTTTGGTCCTAAACAAGATTGTAGCAAAGAATATTGCATTTTGTGAAGACAAATGCGCGCGTAGCGCGCGAAATTTTTTCATCTGTGTACAAATTTTCCGGGGAAGATTTTCAAAGGGGGGGCGATCGCCACCATCGCCCCCCCCCTTCCTACGGGCCTGCATGCACCTTGACATCACCCGCTGTAATAGTTGGTCATCCGACTCTAGCGCCACCAAATTGGAAGAATTGAAGAATTAGTTTTATAGCAGGGCCCAGGGGCGTCATATGGGTGGGGGACAGGGGGACACGTCCCCCTCACTTTTCAAAGTGGGGGGGGGGGGGGGGGGGGGGGCATAATAGCAGATGTCCCCCCCCCCCCCCACACTTTTTTGAATAACCCTGAGGCTGAAAGTGTCTAATTGCGATGATGATGATGAGTGATGATGATGCCCCCTCAAAAGAAGCAATTTTTTGCGCGGATTAGTTTCAATGTTTAATTATTCAAGCTTAACAACATGGTTTCAGGAACGTTTTCTGGACCATTTTAGTAAAAAAAACCACAATTTTTGCCCGCTTCGTGCGAGTTGGCAATGTTTCTTTATTGAAGTTATAAAAAGATGGCTTAAGGAACGTTTTTCTGGACCATAAAAAACTGACCGTTTAAACATGATGGCTCAGGAACATTTTTCTGGAGCTTTTTAGTGTTAAAATAGCCATATTTTTTCGCACTTTGCGCGAAATGGTTTCAATGTTTATTCAGGCTTATAAAATAACGTTTTCTGGTCCATTTTTGCACGTTTCGAGCGAATTAGTTTCATTGTATTATTTCAAACTTAAACAAAATGGCTTCATGAACGTTTTTCCGGACCAATTTATTGTTAAATAACCAGTTTTTTTTGTGCGCTACGCACAAATTATTATTTTCAATGTTTTATTATTTAAGCTTAACAAGATTGCTTCAAGAAAGTTTTCAGGATCATTTCAGTGTAAAATAGCGCTCGAATTAGTTTGAATGTTTTTTTATTCAAGCTTAACAAGATGGTTTCAGGAACGGGTTTCTGGACTATTTTAGTGTTAAAATAACCATTTTTTGCGCGCTACATCATGTTAGTCTCACAATCTTAACAAGATGGATTCAGGAAAGTTTTTCTAAACATTTCTTTTTACAATATCAATTTTTTTACGCTCAGCGTGAATTATTTTTACTACTTAATAGTATTAAAATAGGCATTTTTTGCGCACTAGCAAATTAGTTTCACTGTTTAATTATCAGTCAAGCTTAACAACATAGCTTCAGGAACGGTTTTTAAACCTTTCTTTTTTACAATAGCCAATATTTTCACGCTCCGCGCGAATCCTTTTTAATTTATGCGCATTTCAAAACCCTTACGCCATATTGTTTGCTTTTGCAAAATTTAAGGGGAAAAAATCCTATTTTGGATGATATTGATAATAAGCCAATATTGGTTGGAAATGAAGTGAAGGCTTTTCAATTAAATTGTTGTCAAAAGTACACACCAAATCGCACCAAATGGGTTTGAAAATTGAACAAAAAATTCTGAGGGGGCACATCCCCCCTCAGACGCCCCCTGTTCGAGCTTTTAGACCATTCTATACTTCAACTTCTTTCGTGCATTGACAAAAAAAAACAAAATATTTATTGGAAATGAAGAAGTGGCTTTTCGATAAAATTTTGGTCAAAAGTATACACCAGATCGCACCAAATGAGTTCCAAAATTGATTAATTTTTTTCTACTTAAGAGGGGGGCACATCCCCCTCAGACACCCCCCTGTCCGAGCATTCGAGACTCGTATGTCAAAATTACCTACCCCCCCCCCCCCCCCCTATAGCTGAAACTGAAAATTACATGACCCCCCTGCTAACCAGTAGTTTTTTACACAACCCCCCCCCCCCCCAAAAAAAATAAAAATAAAAATAAAAAAAAGAAAGAATCAACTTGTCACATCTTAGGGGCTGTCTTTTTCTTTTGTCCATGGATTCATGGTAGTTCTGTTTGTGCCCTCTGATTCTGAATGGCCAATAATTTAATGATGCCCCCTCTTGATCTTTTGATTGTGTTAAATTATACTAACTACATTGCGAGCGTAGCGAGGCAGAAAATTTGTCATATATCTATACATTTTGGGTGGTTTTGTGAGTCATTATATTCCCGAAAAAAAGTTAGAACATCCTGACAAAAACGTATGCAACATTCTACTTTTGTGAGCTTAGGTGCATAGCTGAGTGTGAGACGAAGTGAAAAGCATGCAAGAAATGACCGTTTTTAATCATATTGTTGGATTTTGGAACATAGGCTAATTAACATGTTTTATACACCCCATGGCTCTAATGTTTTCAACCGTTGCTGATTATATAGGGGTTTTAGCAACAGATCGTCCGAGCAGGGCGTGCACAAAAAGATTTGCTGTCCGAAAGTACATGTTTTGAAGTTGATAGGTCGTAAGAAAATGTGCGCCAAGCGCAGAAAAAAATGGCATTTACACTCCAAAATAGCCTCTAAAATCACCCAAACACCACCATCTTTACAGTTTAAAAAAGTTACACAACCCCCCCCCCCCCCCCCTGTTTAAGAATAAAAGTTACATAGCCCCCCTATTTCAACATATGAAAATTACATGACCCCCCTATATTTTACCCAACCCCCCTCCAGCATAAATAATGAACGGTCCCTAAGTTCTCCAAACTTCCGGGGGGGGGGGGGGGGTCAGTGAACATACCAAGCGGGTACGCATCCGCGTCCAAAAAAAACGTCGAAAAGGGTCCAGATTTCACCACACGACGTCGTCGACGTCTTTCTGAAAAAGGGGTACTTTTTAGGGGGCTTCGCATTTTAGGGTATCCATTACAGCATCGAGGTATCGACATTTAGGGGTACTTATTGTTGTATGTGTGACTTTTCAATAAACATGCAAAATGTAGAAAAAATCTTCAATATTTCCCTACCTTAATTGTATATCCCATGTATATCTGTATGAATGTCACATGATTATAAATTAAGATTATTTTGAGCATTACTATATTCCGCCATTTAGGGGTGTATTATTGAGTGTTGGTAACACCGTTTAGGGTAGTTTGTATGTGTTACGCCATTTAGGGGTATCAAAATAGTGTTCTGGTTTACGCCATTTAGGGTCCATTTCAGAGGTGCTTGGACGCGCATGTGTACCCGCTTGGTATGTTCACTGACCCCCCCCCCCCCCCTTCTCCCGGGCCCTTCTCCGTACGGCACAGGGTCTAAAATGCTCTAATGTCACTAAAGATACATCTCCGGTTCTAAGGCACGCGTGGAATTGAAACTAGTGATCTTTACCAAATATTTAAGGTTGAATTAAGTTCTGTAGGCTTCCGCCCCCCCCCCCCCCCCTTGCTCCGTACGGCACGGGGTCTAAAATGCTCTAAAAGACACGTCCCCCGGCCCATGGCACAAACCACGCACCATAATCGAGGTCATCGATTCTCACTTTATGGGCCGAAAAAGGTGACATATCTCAAAAAAACAACGTTGGTTGAAAAATGTTGGTTAAACTTTAATTTTCTTTGCTAAACTTTAACCCAGACAACATTACAATATTGATGTTTCATTGGCCCAATATTGGATTTCAATATTGGCGCCAACCCGTGGCCAGGACCAACTTTGGCAATGAGGGCAAGCCCAGGACAGGGGACAGGACAAGGCACATGACAAGGCACAAGAACCTAGCCAAAAGGCCGGGAAGCAATACATTGTAACAGCGGCCGCAAATTTTAGACCACGTCATAATTTGTCATAGTATATGAAATCAATGGGCATTTTCCGCCCCTGGTATATTGTGCCCATTATTGGAACAATATTGGTTGCCAACATGCCAATTGCTAATTGAAGAGCGCCAATGTAAAACCCTAAAACGGACCAATATTGGTTGGCAACATGATGCCATGATTGAAGAGCGTTGGTTTGATAATATGCTCAAAATATTTTCCAGCGGCCATTGAAATTCTTTGGCGGGAATCTTGTTATGACCTATTGTTGGTTAAAATTATGATGCCTTAAGCAACGTTGAATAAACTAAAAATGAATTATCCAACGCAGTATTAAAAGTAATTTTTAACCAACGCTTAATTTTTAACCAATGTATAACATTCTTTAATAATACAATGTGTTTTAATTACCTGTTCTGAGAGTGTAACTAAGTAACCCCATTCAAAATTCACACATTAAGTCTTCTACATGGGGTGTATAGATTTCCGACTAGAATAGCCCACTCAGACCAATCAGTTTGTCTGTTTTGGACAACAAGGGGACATTTTGGGAAGCCACGCCTTAGGATGGAATCGTTTGCTGCTAGCGGCCGGGGTGGCAAATGTTGAATTAATCCGCCATTATGATGTTAAAGGATCGCTTCCTGCCATTGTTTAGACTGTTGCAGTCTTTTTTTTGTTAAGATGTACTGGACTCATACAGATAACACACATTTGCTCTTAATTCCAATAGCTCCTATAGGCCTATACAAATATTAAGTTATTCATTTGTAAAGAAATTTCCTCCCTTTAATTTGAGATATTACACGTAAACATGGTAAAGACTGCATGACTGAGTATTTACACCAGCTATGAGCAATGGCGTATAACTAGAGGGGAATCCCCCACCCTACCAGAAGGCTTTCCCCTGATGCCCCCACCGGGGCCCCCACCCCAATGAAACGTCAAACTCTATGTATGTATACAACAACAACAAAAATCGGTTATTCCCCCTCCCCCTGAACACAGGTCTGTCCCCCCCCCCCCCCCCCCCCCCTCATGCGCGCCCCTCCCCTCAATTGAAGACCCTATTTACATGTTTACGCCAGGCTTGTGTCCAAACAAAATAAATGGCGGTGGTTTTTTTCTTCATTTTAGCATTTGGTTATTCTACACGTTTAAGTTTATAGCAATAGGCAGATTATTGATTAACGGGTAGCAACAACTCACTGTGGGTCAATAATGATGACGAGGATTGGTACTGAGACTAATATACCTAAATTAGTCTCAGGATTGGTAGTTGATCAATTCAGCGGTTCAGCCCATACCTGTCACACAAGCATGCGTGTTCAAAATCCAAGTGCGAAAATGAAAACTGCACTTTGGTTCATTCTTTTCGGTGTAGCGTAGTTCTCAATTGTTAACCAATCTTTGTGAACAATGTCTCTAATCAGATCAGGGGCGTAACTACTTTTTTTGAGTGGGGGGGATGAAAATTATCAGACTCAAATACGGCAGGGCTGTCAAGTTCAGAGTAATGTTCAGAGTGAGACTTTTTTAACCTCAAAATATTTTTTTACTCGTTACACTCGTAAAACTATTGCCCGCCTTTTGTAACCCAAATAATACACTTTTTACAGATTGGGCTCATTTTGTAGCCCAAAAATTCAGGAATAATGCACTTGTCAATTGTCATTTTATGCCATCGGATTTAGGACTTTTAGGAATCTTTACGCCCACCTATTTGTTTAAATACGTCACTTTTAAAATTATTGGTTATGAAAAATCTGGGGGGGGGGGATGATTACATTAGGCATCCCCCCATCCCCCCCTGTTGTTACGCCAGTGTCTCTAATTGAAGAGGAGAAGTTTTCCATAATTTTGTAATTTACTATTTTTTCAGTTGGAACCATATGTGACCCAACACGAGTAAATGAGGCACAATGAGGGAAATATGAATTTTGAGTTATTTATATTATCATGATACATTTTCAAATTCAATTTCATATATCACATTCATAACCAAAGTTATGGATAATTGAAAATCACTTAGGCTCAAAACATAAAATACAAATTGTCAAGTTATGGACATTTACAGTTTTGATTTTGTTAACAAATCAATAGAGTAAATGAAAATTAAATACCTCAAAATGTAGTTTAACTCTTTATTTTTGAATCTTTGGTTGGATACAAGATGTATAAAAGATCAGAAACAAGATTTGTTATGAATTTAACTTATTATGACCATGTCCCATATTGGCAGATGGCGTATCCAGGGGGCCAGCAGGCCATGCCCCCCCCCCCCCCCCCCCCCCCCCCATTGACAAAAGAGTTTTTAAAAAATAGGAGGAAGAGGAGAAGAGGGAGGAAGAGGAGAAGAAGGAAAAGAGGAGAAGAAGGAGGTAGGGGAGGAGGAAGGATAGGGGCTCAAATGGGGTCACGTCCCCATAATTTAAATGTGGGGGACGTTAACGTTTTACTGGACATTTTTTAGTGTTAAAAATGCCAATTTTGCGGGCTTTGCACGTATTAGTTTCAATGTATCATTATTCAAGCTTAATAAGATGGCGTCAGGAACGTTTTTCTGAACTATTTTGAGAACTGTTTTTGCTCGATTCGTGCTCATTTTCCCTAGGTTTCACTACATTATAATGGGTCTCTAACCACCGTCAATATTCTAAATATTATGTGGGGGATGTTAAATACGCACTTCGCGCGTATTAGTTTCAATGTTAAATTATTCAAACTGGACAAAATGGCTTCAGGGAAGTTTTCCTTGACCATTTTAGTTTTAAAACTGAAAATCTTTGCGCGATTCGCGCGTATTCTTTCTACACGTTACAACATTATAATGGGTCTCGAACCACACCAAATATTATGTGGGGTACGTTAAATACTTTATACTGGACCTTTTAAGTGTTAACAATGCCAATTTTTCTTGCGCTATGCGCGTATTAGTTTCAATGTTTCATCATGCAAGCTGAACAAGATGGCTTCAGAAAAGTTTCCATGACCATTTTAGTTTAAAAACTGAAAATCTTTGCGCTCCGCGCGCATTCTTTCTACAGGTTTCAACAATATAATGGGTCTCGAACCACGCCAAATATTATGTCACCTTTTGCACAACCACCTTTTGCATTCGAACAGAACACGCTTTAGACATTTGGATCACCCCCACTCGCCATTACGATGTTATCATAACGTTGGTGGCGACGTTAATCACTTATCACTTAATCACTTAATCACTTATGACGTCACTTGTCATAATGTCATATACAACCAAGCCACAACCAAAATGCATGACTTGGTAGTGTTGACGTCATTACATCGCCAAATTACAACCAATTGCGGTTGCCCACTAGGCCTTTATATGGATACAAATTCAAGGCCGTTTGCCATTTGGAGGTGTTTTTTTGTGTGTGTGTTTAATTATATAGAGCAAAATGTGCATCAAATAGCCCAACAAAGGATAATGAACTGAGCAGGGCTCAAATTACAGGAAGGCCATCGAGGCCATGGCCTCAATGCCCTTTGACCTGGCCTTGGTGCCCTCAATTTCAAAGCATTCTTTAGCATAGTGGCCTCTGGTGCCCTTGTGCACTGGCCTTGAAATGACCGAGTGCCCTCAAAGATTTGTAATTTGAGGCCTGGAACTGAGTGATTAGAAATCAAACGGATTAGTCTCTAAAAAGAGCTCTGATCGGCCAATCAGGTTCACTGCAACTTCAGAAAACGCAAAATACAAGAAACACTAATGTGCAGGGGTTAAAATGCCAATGATAAGTGATAAGGGAGTGCTCATAAATACTTTAGTGGGGGGGGGGGTGGAATGTTTGAGCCTTGGAGTTGGACACATTTTTTATTCTTGATCCCCCCAAACACTGTTAATTTTTTCTTGATTCCCCTTTTATGGTGATTCTTTTCTTGATCTCCCCTGTATGTCTGAGTTACCGAGCATTATTAGATTCGACCGCGCACGAAGCATAATTGTAAAAATGTGCGAAGCGCCAACAAATTTGGACTTTTTTGTATCCCCCTAGCTATTAAGTACCCTTTTTTTTTGTAATACCCCCTCCATTTTTTCAACCCCCTCCCCACCAAGGTATTTATGAGCACTCCCTAAGAATAAGATAAAAGCCCAAACAAAAATAAATATCATATCTGGAACGGATCTGAAGGTCATGTAGGTTCTGTGATAAATTATGATTTTTTAGCTATAGCAATTAAACTCTGTCAATCCCGTTTGAAAAAAGCCATTGCTTTATCTCACAATCTCAGAGTTTGTTATCAGACTGTATTGATGATGACTTATGTTGTATGATCCACGCCCTTTGGAGCCCTTTTCGACTACCACGTATCAATTTTGTGACACCCTGAGTATCTGATTTGCCGGCGAGTGCCGATGTCACATTTCAGGTCATTCCGAAGAACCGAATGACGTTCGGCAATCAATCGGAAACCGAATTGTCCTGTGTGTTGAACAAGCGGCCATTTTGCTCTCTGCAGCTCAAAATGTTGGAATATTGTACATATTGGATTAGAAAATGTCGTTGATTTAGGACATGTACCTAGAAGCAGACCGCGCAGGAGGAACTTTTGATACACAAGCCCTGTACCTGCCAAATATTTAGGGGAAATTTGCGTGACAACCGGCCTGTAAGTAGCGTGAAAATTCGGACTAAATCATGTCAACACTGCTCGGTTTTGTTTGCACACCAACCATAACTTCATAAGACATACGATCAGACAGCTGAATAGCGTTAGGAAAATGCGGTTTCTGACTAACCCAAATTGTATATTTAACTATTCTATGTATAGTTTACAATTGGGGATACATTTTCCTTAAGTTTGAAGATCACAGATTAATATTTGACAGTATTTACTCGCATTTGCCGGCTCGTACACCGTGGCATATATTTTATTTTTTGTTTTTCATGTTTTTAGTCATTTTTTAGTCATGACATGTCATGATGAGTGCACTGTATGACAATAATTGAATTGGGGCCTTACACAGCCTGTCATATGACATCATCATGTATGTACACAGCTCTAATTGGTTTTGACATAGGCATGAAAATTACAGATTAAAAAGAGTAGGCCTTACTTTTGACACACTTCACTTGTTGACACCTAATTGACACTGACAGTCAGTGACAGTCATCAGATCAGGATTGTTTTCGATTTCCAAAATTCACAAAAGTGGATGCATTGAAATATTTAAACAAAACATATTGAACCATTTTTTTTTTTTAGTGACAATGACATTTAAAGCAATATTATGAACTTTAAAAAAAAAATTCCACATAAAAATTAAAATGTTCCATATGATATATTATAGGCCTAGGCCTAATTGTTTTCTCTCTTAATTAAAATATTTAGGCCGGTAAGTATAGGCCTAAGAGCTCTGAACATACTCCTCAATACTCGACTGCTGGGAGTGAGAGTTATAAATATAATCAAAGCAAATAATTGTGGATCATAGCGTCATGATCCGAGCGCTCGCGATCCAAAGTTTGAACATGGTCTTGCAATGCACTGCATTCTAAATCAACAGGCGCACCAGTCATCGCGATACGCACCAGGCGCATGGGACACTAATACTGTACTAGATTTGTGATGCTATGATCAACAATTATTTGTTTTGATTATAGCGTTGGTCAATGACCAACGTCACAAAATGTACTCTTTAACTTCCGCTCGGGGGTTAATCATTAATCAATGCTGAACAGAAAGATAGTGATCCCAGACAGGGTTGTCACTAAGCCGGTCAGGTGTAGCCAGTACTCACGATTGCCGACCGGCACTCTAGAAAAAGGGTAACAATTTGTGGATAAAAGCATTAAACTGACTCATAAAACAAGAGATTATGTGGCAGGGAATGTCGGACAACTCGGCCTTCGAGACAACTCGGCCAAGACAACTCGGCCTTCGAGACAACTCGGCCAAAAGACAACTCGGCCTACGGGACAACTCGGCCTCTTTAAATTAAATTATTATACTCGCAAATTAACTTCGCATCTAAAATTCACTATAATAGCATTAAATACTAAATCATCACTGACTATTACATACACTGATCCCGGGCACTATGGGTAATGATACAAATGGCAAATAAATAAACCTGTTTGCGCCAAGTAAAGATGAATATATTATTTATATATATACATATTATTCAGTGCATTATTAAGTTGGTGCACAGTAAGGGTGTGAGGATACGTGTAATTTGTTGAACGTTTAACCTTATGATTTTATGGTCAGTTAAACGTTTAACCGTCTATTTTGTTCTAATGACCTCATTCTAAATTCAGTTCAATTCTATCACTTTTAAATAATTGTTCTTTTATTGTGATGCCAATTTTTCAACATGCTTTCCACGATGTGGGGAAAACTGTAATCAAAATTTTGGAAGCCTGAAAATTCACAATTAACCCACAAAAAATTAATTTTGAAGTGGTGGTAGGTACCCTTTAAAGTATTAATATTGGCAAACTAGCAAATCAGTGAAAATATATAAAATAAAAAACTATGGGCATAACCTAGTATACTCTGACCTAGATCCCAGAATTGTGTCTTTTCTAGCCAGCTCTGAACTGCCAAAGGTCATCATGAGGGTAATTGCTTTTCAGTATGTCTTATAAGGGTTTTAGATGTGTAAAATGTGAGGTTTATTGAAAAATCAAACCCATGCGTGTAATCGTTAACCAGTTTTTGTAAACGGATTTGACCCTTGGGGTCGGTTACACGTGTAAACGTGTAACAGTCACATGCCTAGTGCACAGCAGTGTATTCACTCTCATCTTTTTTGACGAAAAGAGTGTGGTTCATTCATGCGCCGATTATAATAGGTTCATCATATGCCTCTATGTTGCTATAAGATTTTATCTGTAAAACGTGAATAATATTTCATATTCATTTGATCAGATATTACTCTAGTTTTATTGGCTAACACCGGTTTCTTCCAATTAACTAAAGTATATATATTCCTGAGCAGTCCCTACTTTACTATTATTATGTTGAGAAATATACCACTTGTGTAGGCTAAAACACAACAAAATTCCCGACAAATAAATCACCATCGAGATTTCAGAAAGCGCCACAGATATTTCGTTGTCAATGTGCCTAGTTGTTTCATTGCCCCAGTTGTTTTATGGCCGAGTTGTGTGGAATGCAGAATTTCGGAGGCCGAGTTGTCTGAAAGACTGAGTTTTCCCGTAGGCCGAGTTGTCTTTTGGCCGAGTTGTCTCGAAGGCCGAGCTGTCTTGGCCGAGTTGTCTCGAAGGCCGAGTTGTCCTGACACCGTGGCAGGAGTGCATTAAAAAAAACCTAAAATATATTAAGAAGACCTCTGGACCCCGGGGGAGTCAGTGAACATACCAAGCGGGTACGCATCCGCGTCCAAAAAAAGCGTCGAAAAGGGTCCAGATTTCACCACACGACGTCGTCGACGTCTTTCTGAAAAAGGGGTACTTTTAGGGGGCATCGCACTTTAGGGTATCCATTACAGCATCGAGGTATCGACGTTTAGGGGTACTAATTGCCGGGATAATTGTTATGTGTGACTTTTCAATAAACATGCAAAATGATGAAAAAAATCTTCAATATTTCCCTCCTTTTTGCATGCATTCTACATCATGCATATCTGTATGAATATCACATGATTATGAATTAAGATTATTTTGAGCATTACTATATTACGCCATTTACATGTAGGGGTGCATTATTGAGTGTACTTGGTAACGCCATTTAGGGTAGGGTTTGTATGTGTTACGCCATTTAGGGGTATCAAAATAGTGTTCTGGTTTACGCCATTTAGGGTCCATTTCAGAGGTGCTTGGACGCGCATGTGTACCCGCTTGGTATGTTCACTGACCCCCCCGGGCTCTGGACCCCATGCCATGATCCACTGCACTTCGTTCGCTACAGTACTCCGTTCGCCGGCAGTCAAATTAATAGGCACTACATTTTGGCTAGTGACAACTGACAACCCGTCTCAGACAACCATGCTCAAATAGGAATCATAGCAGAACAGGGAAAATAATATGCTGGTTCCCTGCGTCTGATGGTTTTCCCACACACGCAGACTGACTGACCATGTGCATCGGCAGTCACATACAGTACGGCGCACATGGGATGAATCTTGCCTAAGACGCACACAAAATGGCAGCACCTGCATGTGGCCTTGGTTTAGCGGAGTTCCGAAACACAAGGCACAGGGAACCAGTGTCCCCAAAACCAGAAGGTCTGGGCATGCTCTGTCGATCATCAAGTCACGTCAAGTGATTGATCTTTGTGGCACAAACATTCCTAACACCACAAGTAGCATTAAGACCCAAAATTCAGGGGGGGGGGGGGGGAGCGGTGTGGGGGAGGTGTGTTTTCACACCCGATCATGCAAAGAATCCACAAATGGGGGTTGAAAATACATTTGGGGGGAGGTGAAAAATAGTTTTGCCATAATATACATGTACCATAGGCTACAGGCCCAAAAGGTGAGGGTCTGAAATCTAGGAGGGTCATTCACCCTCTAATTGGGGGTGGGGGGGGGGGGGGGGTTAATGCTATCCCTGTCTAACAATTTGCGGGATGTTGTCCCATTATATACATTGTACATTTATATGTATGTATTTTAAGTTGAAAATAAATATATTAATGAGGTAGTTATTGGTTCTACATGTATACCATGTACATGTACATGTACATGGACTGTATGAGTAAGAAAGATATTCATGAAATCACCAATATTAAACCTACGTATTGAAAAGCCATGTAAGATCTTGAAATCACCAATTAATATTAAACAGGTTGAAAAGCTAACATAATTTGTTCAGTTGAATGGTAGTGAGCTTTAATCCGGTAATGAATATCTTACTCATACATTGTAGGTAACACCAAATTAGGCCAAAATAAATTCTTAGGTTGCCCTCAAATGCCAAAAATCTTGAAGTTGGGTCGGTCGGTCGATTTTCCTTTGAACTGTCTTTTTTTTCTGACATGACAGACAGTGGTTCTTGACAAGACAAAATTGGTAAATTTATGTCAATTTGATGAATGTTTCTAGTGTGATAATAGTTTAAAAGTAATCTATTCAAGCAAACTTATTCATTTGAAGTAGAAAATACTAATATTTTGACAAATTAAGTAAAATTTAAATATTTGAAATAAAATAAATGCGACCCTGATTTTTGAGATTTTAGTCGGTCGCTGAGGGCAACACAACAATTTTGCTGTTGTTGGCCTTATTGGCATAAATTGCATTTATTAATACATTGACATGCTTTCTTTTTTTCATTAACATTTAATTGCAGGTAAATTTGCGTGGCTCTCAGGCAGAAGTCGGGATGTCACGTACACCGGCACTAACAACTGTACATGAAGACAGGTCACATCACAAAGTAAAAGTTAGAAATGTAAGTTACAATTGGCCCATTCATCAGCAGCTTTACACTGCAAATTATGAATGTGTGTAGTTTTGGACAGCATGTACTATTTAGTTTAGTTTTGGGTGTACTATTGCAATAGTACACACAAAAGTAACGCAAAACTACACACACCCCAATACGCTGGCCAAAACTACACGTTCATAATTTGCAGTGTTTGTTATAATCCTTTCCCCAATGCCAATATGTTTGAGGAGTGCGATGGCTGTGATTGTGGCTCGATCTCCCACGCCGACTTCCCAGATAGAATTCCGAGCACTGGTAGATGTAGAGCTGGTTCTCCTTAAAACGAAATAAGAATAAATAAATAACGGCTTATTTGATCCCTCAGGAAACCTTGCCCAGAGGGTAGGGCTGAGATTTTCAGACAAAATCGTGCTCCCGGGACTCAATTTAATTTTTCGGGCGGGACCCAAGATCCCCAAATTTCTCCAAATATACTCTGGGCTGATTGTTAGGGCGCTATATTTTGTCTAAAATTGTGTCTCACATGGCGGCCCGTAAACCCGGAAGTGAAAATCTGCGGCACATTTTTCGGCCGGGACTCAATTTTCCCGGACTCACTCCCACCCTTACCAGAGGGCAAGGCTTAACCCACATGTGAACTATGAAACAAAAAGATATTACTTTCATGTTGATCATCAAAGACACATGGATCGCAGCTAACTCAACAGTTTTAGAATGAATTTGTCGAGTTATGAATGGCACAATATTTTGAATTATTGGAAATCTGCAAGTATGTGGTAAACTATAAACTAACATATAAATGCAGATATGCTCAAATTATGTCCATTGTCCACCATTATCTGGAGATGATTAAACCCTGCCTGTTGTGGATCCCCTCAGAATGTTTGCTCATTTCAAGCATTAGACGTTATTCGTAATTGGCAATTTCATGTGAAAGAGGGAGACATACATACATGTACGCGATGTCACGCCGATAAACATACAATCTCGTATTTTACTGCAATACTAATGAACTGTGAACTTCTACATTTTCCTAGATAGTATCGGTTTACCAGCAAACATTTCATTTCAAACTAGTGGAATAGATAGTTTATACGTTCAAGTTTATTTCACGAATGTAATAAGGTCAAATATTGAACAGCTCAGAAGTATGAAGAATTTTTATGATTAATGCAAAGTTCACAACATTAAAAACTACATCACTCTCGTCTCAGCTCTCTTTTGACATAAGTGCGCCAATTACGAATAACGTCTATGCATGGTTGTGTACGAGGTTCATTTTGTTATGTCTCAGACAAAGACAAATGCACCCAGTGACCCAGGTGTTTTAAAACCCAGAAGAGTGAGGATTTATTTTTGAATCTAACTTTGTTATTATAAATATATGCTAAGCATCTAAATTAACAGGACAGAGCATTATATTTTGAGGCCATTTAGTTTTTATTCGCAATTGTAAAATGAGTCTGGGATGAATATCTAAGAAAATCATAAATAATTGCATCGTGTTCAAACCAAAATATCTGTTTTTATACAACAGGCAATGAAAAAAAGAAGAAGTTTTACTTGTGAACAGACCTCTCAGGTTAAATTTGTTTTTTTTCTTCAAAATGACACAAAAATCACAGAAAATTGGCCACTTTTTGTGTTTACCCCCAAAAAGGATGAATTTTCCCCCAATATCTAAAAAATGGTTCAGTCAGGCTTGTACAGGATTGTTTAGTTGTATGTCACCTAACTGTCAGTTGTTCTCTTCTATGTACACATCTATTTGTAGGTTGAAGATGTTAATCATGGAAATACGACGTCATCGAGCAGGAGTCGCAGTAGTAGGTCAGACGACCAACAGCCCCACGTGGGCAGATATCGGCTGATAAAGACTATAGGAAAAGGCAACTTTGCCAAAGTCAAACTAGCTAAACATATACCCACGGGAAAAGAGGTAAGCTCCACCGAGTTCTGTAATTGGGTTATGGTAGTCCCAGGATATTGCGCGATCAAGTTTATAATGTGTGTTTTTAGAGAATTCTCTAAGCTTTAAAATGACACAAAATTTATCAAAATAGATCAAAACTCTCATTCAGATTTTACAAGTGAAAATGACTCCTAAATTTTTTACTGTTTTCTGTCCCTTTTCATCTATATCTTGAAAAACACTCAGCCGCAAAGTCCCCCTTTTGATGTGCTGCATCACATGTGATGTGACCAATACCATCCAGCACAAAGGGGCCGTAAAGTTGGCAGAGCATGTTCTGAGATATGGCCCAATGAACATTTCAATAAACAATTGGAAACAAGGGACTTTTAATTGATTTTGTACTGCCTATATGACAAGCAATATAGATACATGTATGCAATATCATTGTAAAGGGTATACACCACCAAGACACTCCCCCATAGACGCTACATGCAAAGTAGGGTCAAACAATCGGCTCTAACTTGAGTTATCCCATTCGTCCTTGCATGACATTTACAGAGATTATTCCCAAGTATACCCATTAATGTCGGACTAGATTTTTCAATATTTTGCGATGAATTTGATGAAGTCATTTCGGCACTTTATTTACGCCCCAAAACCCAGGACGGACCTTCCGCCGATTTCAGTCGTGCAAAACTTCAAAATGTTCAAAATTAGTGCAATTTCTTTTTGTGGGAAATTTGTACTGTGCACACTCATTAAAAATGTGTAATACCCAAAACTAATAGATATAATTGAAAAAAGTCTGTCAAAATCTCGCAATTTGTACCGCAAAAAGGAACTATTGCTGTGATAAACTTTTACCGGACATGCTATTCCATAGTGCATTGGTGGTGTATATACCCTACAGCTGAGAATTTGACTGTTCAATATCTCAAAATATGTTTTGGCCGACTTTACATCCCATTTGTGGTGGATGGTCACATATTGTCGCTGTTCTGACACATCTCTTTACGTATTTCTGTTGTGATGTGCCGGTATGCCAGAACAGCGATGAATGTGGTATGTTTCTCTTTGTGTATGGCCCAATCCGCCAAATCAACCATATTTTGCGTCCATGGATGCACAAGATTGTACATCACTTAAAATGATCGAACATATCAAATTTGTGAAATTGTGTAGTCATTTACTAATTAAGCCATATTATTACACAGCATTATTCTACTTCTTAGAAGCAAATATAAATAAACAACAAACAGATCTTGCAAACTCTATCGGTTATGGTAAAGCTTATAGATGAGGTGACCGTTGTTTACATCCAATGTTTATCAACAAACACAACGGGCGAAGGGACTGGACAGTCGATACACGCTTGAGGGAACAGCATATGACCACAACACTGTCCCGCTATGCAGCCCTCAAATTAAGGCCTGGGAGGGGCAAGGCAGTTTTGTTAGGGCAAGTTGATAGTTGCCTTGGATTTTCAATGAAAAGGCAGGGCACCAAGGCAATTTTTAATTTTTAAAAGGGCATCAAGGCAACTGTTGAAAATTTGAGAAGGGCACCAAGGCATTTCTCAAAAGTGACAAAAACACACAATACAGCGTTGGAAGTAAGACTCTTTTTGTGTAGCAAAAAGTGCTATACAAAACACAATGATAATTTTGTGTAGCATTTTTGCCCCGGCAAAAAACGAGAGGCTAGTTTTCTAAAACCGAGATTTCCTGAGATTTCGCTTTTTGCAATCAAAAACTGAGAAATCGCGCAAAAATAAACCAAATGCAAGATTGTGTACTGCTATCAAAATCTGTCACTCACGCACCGAAAGATCTCCCCAAAATATCGCTCCTTGAATTCTATTTTAAAAGTAAATAAGCTTACTTTTTAGTCCGATTTTCTTACCTTCATAATAATTTTGCAAGTTATTCCTGATCGCGAGGTTTCATGATGTTCGTTATATTCCAATTAAGAGCTGCCTTAATTCAGCTTTTTTTATTTCAAAGATTTTTCTATTTTCCGTTTGCTCAATTCGCACGAGGTTTTGATGACGATCCAGAAATGTCCATCAAATTTGGGGACCGACCAATTTACTGCGATACATCGGATCAGGGATACTATTAATTTTGGGATAGGAAAGTCGTATACTAACGTACGTAGCGAAAACGGTCCTTTTGAATATTTGAATAAATTATGATAATCGTCTGGAATGCGTCGGTGACAGGCGTATGACGTCAAATTTAGTCAGCATAGAATTGACTTTAGTCAGCAAAGCATTGGTGGCGCTGTGCATGCGGTAGATTTACACACAGCTTGCTGTCAAAAAATGATACTGACACTGAAGTTGGTTATCCAACTCCATCGGTTTTTGGATGAAATAATTTTGTTCCAACGTGTGATGAATTTTATGGGGTCATATAGTCAAAATCCCGGGCAAAATCCATTGTTACATTGAAAGCAATGGAAATTCAAAATTAACGGCCGTTCGTGTCTACCATCGTCTGCTAAAATCACAGGGACAATCACGCCTTATCGGTATAGCGCCACCAATTCTATGCTGACTAACTTCAATTTAAAAGTGGACCCGATCGGCAAGCTCAGTGGCATACCCCTGATCGGATGTCAAAAAAGATATTGGGAATAAAGTGTACGTCATAATTAATGAACTTAAAACTTTTTGCTACGATGGGTCAACAACAACATCGCTCTTGTTTACACATTTTGAGGGGTATTCCCCATTTTTTTCGGTGCACCACATCACAAAAGGAATCATATAACAATGGCGCAAAATTGTATCGATGTAAATTATGAAATCCATCGTGAGTCGATTTTCCTTATGACTTTCACCATGAATCTGGTTAGTTTTTGGCATCGCATTTTTTTTAGCAGTAATACAGTAAAATCGTTAAAAGGGCACTGACGGCAATCTTGTCAGAGGGCACAGCAAGTGACTGCCGTCGGTAGAGGTTAGAAAGGCAGCAAGGCAACTGGCAAGGCCACCGACGGCAATTGCCGTCGGTTACTTTGAGGGCTGCCGCTATGCCGTATTGCCCTTTATAATGCTTTGGCACGAGTTTTAAAAGCATGGGTCCTAAACAAAACATGATGCGCGCGCAAACTGCCAGGCAAAGAACAATAGCAACTAGCCACGTTTTGCCCGGTTTGTCGTCACCTGTCACCCCATCTATTAAAAAGGTTACCTTTCAATGACATCGAATCTTGCATCGCTTCGCTGTGGGTATTCAACCATGTGCTGGCCATGTTGCGTCATTACACGACGTCATTGTTTTGACAAGCTTTTGCTTTTGCTCATAACTGGGCCGAATTTGTACGAAGTACCCCTCGAAAAACTTTGTTTATTCTTGGTAGTTTTGAGGGTGACGTGGTGTTGTAGTGACGTCCAGCATTATAAATTGTGGCGGACAACCTACCAAGACATATTGGTTGTCCGCCACAATTTTTAGTTGTACATACTTTTTACATTTCTTTTTAGCATGGTTTCATGCAAGAAAATTGGTTCGGTTTATAAAGAAGCCTGATTTTATTCATTTTAGATGTATTTTAGGGAATGGATTGTTTCTAGATTTAATTCAATCGGTCGCCACATTTCACTGTGTAAATTAATTGCAAAGCTTCCAAATTTTGACCAACATCACAATCTGATTATTATGGAGCTCAGCAAGCTCTATTAAAATATCAAATAAACAATTAGCCATAGGAACAAACTTAAATAAAAGTTGTGGGTGCACACTTGGATAACTTTTGCACACAGAGAAATAAACACCGCATGTTTCTTGCTGTTGTGGAAACTGTAGCTTCAATGCGGTTGGTCTTTTCTCGGTCCACTGAAGGACAGGGCATAAAGTATGTCACAGTGTCCTCCAGGTAACTAGGAACTAGGGGTGTTTTCATCCTGTGTAACTGTGAACACAGTATCGGTGAATATATTACGCTTGTTATTTGTGTTTGAGCCATCAATTACCTATTTATTTATTCAAATCATGGGTCCCTATTTGGACAAAACATGGTAAATATTTATGTTGCTAACATGATGACACCGACACCCCCTCTCTAAGCTTAGGGGTTTCCCGTGTTCACGGTATTCATGCCGCAATTCACGGTATTCATGCTAAAATCATCAAAATCGCGGAATTTGTAAACAGTACCGTAAAATCGCGGAATTGTTATTTCAGCCGCGATAATTGTCCGACAAGCCGATTTTACAGTTTTATTTAATAGCAAAAATCAATTTTCCGAATTCAAATATTTCCTTTCAAGGCGATATCGACGCACAATGTACTGTGCATTCAACTCTAGGCCTACTTGACACGACTGATTGAAGTTCAATTGTATAATATCGAATTTATTTGAATGAGATAAACAAAAGACCGTCTTCTTCTAAAGAAATATAGGTAGGCCTACTTCAAACTAAATTCAAAAGAACGAAGAGATTGTTTACAAACGCCACCCCCTTCAGAAAGGTTGTTAGTTGATAAAAAGTTAATCCAGGGCGTTCAATGGGTGATTATTCATTCATATCGATTGCATACAATTACTGTTGTAAAGAAAATACGGTACCGAAAATACTACACCCCGGGAAATACACGCACGTGCTAGTATTAAATCATGAACGACGCCATTGTAGACAACAGCAACATTGACATGTGATGATGAATAAATTACAATAGTAATGTTGTAAATAGATCGGAGTTCTCCGATTGGTTGAGATAAGGTTTGCCGACAACAGCAAACAAAATTCATTGATGAAAATAAATCACGTGATGATGAATAAATTACAATAATAATGTTGTAAATAGATCGGCGTTCTCCGATTGGTTGAGATGAGGTTTGTGTACGTGCGACTATAAATGTTTTCAGGTCACGTCATGACCTCTCGCAAGGAAAAACAAAATAATAATTTACGGGCCCACAGCACTAAATCACTCCTCGTTTTGTGTAATGGTAGTAAGTTCCGGCAAAAACAAAAAACGATTTTGTGATTAATGGGGTCCTTTGGGAATCAGTTTGGCGTGAGGATAGCGTTTCATAATTAAAATGAAAGATAATCTCTTGTACTTTGATCAGGATATTGCAAAATATTGATTTTCGATTGTATTGAAAATTTATCACGTGTATGAACATACGTGATCGGAGGCGGTTAGAAGGCCAGCGTCCGGGCTGAAAATAGGGGTGGCGCTGTTTAAATGATCGTATCGTAAAATCGAATTGGAAGGTGTAACACTTCTTGACGATTTTATGAAATTTGAATGTTTGTTTATTAGAATAAAGCATTCGAGACGTTCCAAAAATGGTTACTAAGGGCCCAAAATAGCGACTCTTTTAGCCCTAATTTACATGTAATCCAATGGGCGGTATATTTAGTGCTGTGCCCCCTTACATACAGTAACTTAAAAAACGTAGTATGAAAAGTATTAAAAACATGTTTATTGGGCTATTATTTGTACAAATGGTTGCGCAAAACAGCTTTATTATTAATATTAACATCGTACCAAACATTTTGTTTGCATTTAGTACGAAAAATAGAGATTTTATTACTACTTTCATGCGAAATTTCTAACAACACGTGTGTCATCAACGCAGCTACGGGCTGTCTTTAGTCACTGGCAAAAAAATGAGGAAGAAAGGCCGCCTAGGCCGCAGGGAATTGGTAATTGTTTCGAATGCCTAAAAATACGACCGCCGCTCCGTAAATCAAGGAATTTCAGCGCGTTTTTTTCTTGAAATCTCAATAAACACGGTAAATCGCGGTTTTCACAAAAATTGCCCACGGTTTTCACCTAAAAAATTCACGGGAAATCCCTAAGCTTACCCCTCTCCCTGTTGCCCACTCACCCACCCACCTATCAGCAAGGTTGTGTGTGATAGTCCTGTAAAGGGACAAGGGGTTAGGAGCTCTCAAAGATTACCCAGTTTGTTGTCACTGTCCATACATTCCTGTCAGTCGCTTTCAAAAAAGTATGAGTTCCCCCTTTCATCAATCATTGTTTGTGTGTTCTATGAAGTCCATTCATCGCTTTCGATGGATTGCATGATTTCCATTGATAAGGGCCACCATTGTTGTGACTCGTATCATGTACGAGAAATTACACGGGATAACTCAAGCCTACTACTGAGCTTTGTTCACTAAAACTATAAAAGCTAAAAATCTCATTTCATTTAGAGTTTAAATCACTTTCAAAAATTTGTGTCAATACAAAGAACAATCTGTGAATAGACTGTCATAATACGCCATGATTCCGGTGAATGAAGTCGCGTATGGTTGATTCCTTTCTGTAAAGCTGATCGATGAATACATTGTGCAGGGCCTCTATTTGAATCTTACCAGAAGAAACCATACAACTCCACTGTGCCATCATTGGTTATGGAGTAGCCTCCCTGGTATTTTCTCTCCCTTATCACCATGGACTCTCTCGCTATAGTGTACTTAGCCAAGGTAATGAATGACTGAATGGGAAAATTTTAATGGGCATAGATTTATTATGATCCATGTCCATCTAGCAAGCCTAATTTGGTCATAGATGAGCGGCTCAGTATGCCATTACAATTGTACTTGAAGTGTAGATGATCATGAGAAAGGTGATCGAAGTGTGGGGTGCCCAGGGGGGCTAAAAGGTGACAGTGATATTAAAAGGTGGTACAGGTATGGGGTGACTGTTCAAATCCAACATACATTCATGGAAATGACACTAGACTTTAAACCAGTCTTCCATAAATTGGAGCATATAAACTGCTCACAAAAAGTATCGAAACACTTAGAAATGATCCAATATATAACGGCTCGAAAGGGTATGCATTAATCGAAGCAAATAACCAAGTGCATAATTTTGTTCTGCGTATTTTGACACCTCGATCGATGAGATACGATGTTGCGGAGCGGAGTTATTGTCATTTCAATGGTCGTGGGTCCAGTTTCAAAAGTGACAATCACCCTTATACAAAGAGGTTTGCATTACTGTTTAGAATGATCAGATTCGTGATTTTCAATAGGGATGAGTGTCACCTTGGAAACTGGACCCACGATCATTGAAATGACAATAACTCCGCTCCGCAACATCGTATCTCAACGATTGAGGTGTCAAAATACGCAGAACAAAATTATGCACTTTGTTATTTGCTTCGATTAATGCATACCTTTTCGAGCCGTTATATATTGGATCATTTCTAAGTGTTTCGATACTTTTTGTGAGCAGTTTATATAACAACATTGTTTAACCCCAGCACTACTTGCCTATATATCGGCATCTAAGAGTGTGTTTCTACTGGACCGTTAAGTTGCCTAGTAGAAACAGCCAAATAACGGTATAATGGTAATTACCATTGAGTTAACTTAGCGCTAACTTTCCAGTGCCTAAGTAGGAACACGCTATAAGTACAATTTTGATTGGTTACAAAGAGTGATATACATGTACCATACATTTAGCCAATCAGAGATACAGTAAGATTGGTGGATAATGATAAAGACTCGTAAAAGCAGTTTTTTGTTTGGTTACTCACAGGGGTATATCACATTATATTCTGTAATGAACCAATCAGAGACACTGTAAGAAAGCAGGTAGTGCTTAGGGAGTTAAGCAGAATTATTATTCTTGACTGTATGCTGCATTCAGTAGTTGTGTCCAGGTACAGACTAACTGTAAAAGTGGTAATTTTTGCGCAATTACATTTATGCACTTTGCCGACTTTTAGCCATTTCGCTTGTTTTTTAAATTCGCGATTTGGAAGTTCATTATATAGACTTATAGGGACGTATTCTCGTACGTAGTTAAACACGGTTTTAAGCTACGCGCGTCTAACTTTGACTTTAGACACAGCGTTTAACCAAACGCAATTCTCGTACATTTGTTTTACTTAAACATGCGTCTAACTCGCCGAAATGTGTCTAACTTTAAACATGGATACGGGGGTAGTTTAATGCGTGTTTAACTAAACTCTCGCGCCAACTGTATGCCTTGAATGATCACTCATCCGTGCCCGGTGCAAGCTGACGTGCGGATCGCGTAGTCTTTAAAAGTACCGTGTATTTAAGGCATTCGGTCGATATTTATTGTACTCCATTAGGCTGAGTTCACATAGGAGTATACTATTCGGGTATACGGTGCACATTTTGCAGGGCACGCGTATACCTTAAATCGAAACAATGTAATTTCATAATACCAGGTCACATAAGCATGAATTGATAAGATGGCACTATTCGAAAAGGCCGTATACCTGCGTATAGTCATAGTCCGGACGGCACGCTTTATACAGCGTGGGACTCCAGAAATCAAGAAATGAACAAAAGCGTGGGGGTTAGAATATTTCTCATATAAAGGGTGTAGTTGTATAAAGCGTGGGGATAAAATAAAAAGGGTGGGGGTTAAACAATCACATGCAGATATAGTAGTTTAATTCATTTTGAAAGTAATTGTAAAAAAATAGGACATTTTCCACCAATTTCAGCGCATTATTTCAATCAAGTTTCAACATTCTCCGACAAACTTTCGGTACGGACAGCCCGTCTCCCATGAATCATATGAGAGCACCACACCAAATCAATGCGCAATTCGTGTAATCCTATAATAGTTCCGGAAAAGCACGAAGACTAGGCTTGTAAATGTGAAGTTTTCGGGCAATTTGTTTCTCCGGGGATGGTATGTTTGTATTTAAATGAACGAGTGGGACCTATCCGTTGCACCTACAATGATAAAATACGATATTTTTAATTTATCGACCTAAATAGTGCCCAGGGCGTAAGCACCTGCCTAAATGGTGAACAGGCATGCCAGAAAACGTGAAAAAGTGAGGGCGCTGTGTGCAGGTCCGTAGCGGAAAATTTAGCTTAATAACCCCTCATGAAACAAGGCTTAAATTAAAGTTGAGATGTTACTGAAAATGGTCATAGGTGACAAGTATGCAATAAATGTAACCGGAGGGTAGAAAAGGTGTCTTGAAATATGGCACTTTTACACGTACATGTATTTCAATGAGAAAGATATTTGGTGTGGTGCGCCCATATCGTAAATTCTGCTCTATTTTGCCATATTTCAAAGCCAGCTTTTAATTTGTTATGTTGGTACCACCCAAAATATTACTGTTGTGCCCTAGAATTATTTATTTTGATGATGGAAATGTGCCAAAAGTAGGTAGTATTTTGATATCATCAACTTCCGAAAACTTCCGAATTCGGAAGCATTACACTATTTTAGCTTAAATTGCATGCATGACGCAAATTTGATGGACCCCTAAAAAGCTCTTGGGATCCAAAATGTCCCCTTTTCGGTATAAAGGGTGGGGGTTGAACATTCCCAAATAAAAAGGGTGGCTCTGTAAAAAGGGTGGGGGTAGAATAAAAGGGTGGGGGTCTGACCCCTGTCCGGACAGTGAATAGTGTAGTATAGTTATAGTATACCGGGAATCGTGCGTGTTCGATTTTTGTGCACCGTATACCGTCCTGTTTGGAGTCCTGTTTGGATGTGGCAGCTACAATTCGTGTGTACAGGCGTTCCGAATTTCCCCTATCACGATTTATAAACAATTTATTGTGTAGAATAGGGTAAGTTAGAACAATAGGACAATAGGACTCCTTTGTACTATACTTTTTTCGGAATCCTTGTGCTCAGCCGAACAATTTAGTGTGCTTTCTAGCTTAATTAAAGCCATTTGAATTTTTGGCTCAGTATGGGGCCATTTTGGAATTTTGCTATAAAAGAACGTTCCCGTCACTTTTGAGAAATGCAGGGGAGCTCATTTTCTTTTAAAATGGTTCCAGTTGACAATTCACTAAGAAACTAAGGTAGGAAGAAAATGGTCACGGAATCCAAGATAATGACTCTACTACGAGTAGGGCTCGCGTGCTACCCTATGTGACTCGCCGTGCCCGTATAGTGTATAGCGAATACCGTATACCGTATACCGTATACTCCTATGTGAACCCAGCCTTAGAGCCACAATGAATCCTGTATACAATCGCAGGACCACTCTGGGAACGAGATTTGCAGAGTTTAAAATTGTGTTTTGTTAAACACGTCGTTTAAAGGATAAACTCACGTTTAAGTCAAACACGCGTTTAGTTAAACACGGTTTTGAGGCTAAAACCGTGTTTACTACGAGAATACGGCCCATAGTATTTATACACAAAATAAATATGTTTGTGTGTTTTTATTTTTGTGGTAGCTGCTTGGAGCACGAAAATCGCGAAAATAAATGTATCACAAAAATTTCCAAGTTTACAGTATGAGTTCGACCAGTGGCAGTGCCAGGATTGATGAAGTTGGGATGGGGTGAGGGCAAAAGTTTGCTAATTAAGAGGTTAATTTTTACATTTTTTGTTCGGAACTGTTGGAAAAATTTGAGACAGTAGCAGGAGTTTTTCTCTCTCAAATTGTATGTTTCAAATATTCAGATCCAATTGCTCTTTTCTGTAAATAACCTAAAGAAACAAGTTGTTAGGCATACTAGTAGCAGTAGCACATAGCAATTTTAGGATCAATACATGACTGTGTACAAAATGATGGGCTGATACTGAATAGAAATAACTATGCAGCACAAATATGGCCAACCTGTCAATTATGGGCTTCATACACTACTCTTATGTACAAAATGTATGTTTCATATTGATTGCCCATAGTTGATACACATTGGCTTGCATCACAGATAGTCAACTATCTGTGCTTGCATGCAGTGATTCTTCCAAAGCATTGCAACTCGTCAGTATAATATATTGACTAGATTTGCAGTTTATACATGTTTCGTCTGTTTAGTGTTTATGTATAGTAATAATACATGTACAACACAGGATTGTTCATGTACATGTACAATGTACATTGTACATTAGGTAGCACATTTTGAGCGGATGGGCTTACTATAAAACAAGTTAATTTCGCGGCAACTTATTTTCACAAATTGCTTATCATCACTAGTTCACACGCGTCAATTCGCGGCAATATAATTTCGCGAAATTAACTTGTTTTACAGTATTAGCCTATATAATGGATGAAAAAAAGAAGAAAAAAAAGTATAATACAGGTGCTTGGTTAATCTTTAACCCTAACACTTTTGGGATGGAAATGTTAAACAAACTATCCCAGGGTTGAAATGGGCGAAATTAAGCGGGGAAAACAGGCGGGATTCGACTCCGGGTCCTCCAGCATGGATCATAGCATCTTAGTCCACTCCGCAAGGGGGTCACACGCCCGCAATTATCAATTCTGTGTGCATTTATCACCAGCCATGAATGAGCGCACAGTGAGATACATGTAGACTGAGGCCACATAAGCTGCCAGCATAGTTTACAAATGGGATTCATGAGGTTTGGGGTAGGGCTAGGAAAAAAACGCAACCTCGTTATTTTCCTGCCCCTACATGTATGTACTACATGTACATAGGGCTTGGAAAAAATGCAATCTTGCTATTTTTTGCCCCTAGTTTGGGCTGTAAAGGATATGGTAATGCGAGAAAAAAGTGTATATAATTTATAAGCCCTAACACTTTTGGGATGGAAATGTTGAGAAAACTATCCGGGGTCGAAGTGGGCGAAATCTAGCGGAGACACCAGATTTGCCGGCGAAGGAATTCGATCCCGGGTCCTCCAGCATGGATCACAGTGTTTTAGTCCACTCAGCCAGGGGGTCACGCGTGGGCCAATTAACAATTCCGTGTGCAATTATCACCAGCCGTGAGCGCCCAGCGAGATAGACTGAGGCGACATGTGCTGCCAGCATAGTTTTCAAATGGAATTTCATAGTGTTCAGGGCTCACAACCGCCTGGTGCAGGCACAATATGTGCGCGTAATTTGGCAAATTAGTCGAGAATTGTTTGCTTGATTTCTGATCTTGAACACAAATCTTGAGAAAGTCATGGATTCCACTTCCTAAAATCACTTTTTAGTGATGTGATAAGTAATTCTCAGATAGATTGTTAGCAGATGAAAAGAAAGCTATTCAGGGGACACCAATTTTGTTACGGACAATTGATTTTACACACAGATTCAAGGGCATAACAAAACAGTATTGAATATTGATACCTGGTTGTAGAATAGAAAGCATATTTGTTTTTTATTTGGATTTACAATACATACTAATTCAGGGTGCATAAGCAAAGAAACAATGGTATTGTGTAAACTTGTAGAGGACTATTATAGATAGTGTGAAACATTGTGAATTTACTACCTGGTTACTTGTGAAGTGGCTATTTTCCCGGCAAGCAATTCTGTATTTGTTATTAATATTTAATCAAATTAAAGCAATATGCTATTTTGTAATTGCTAACATAAACACCTATACTTGCTTACTGAATGAACGTACCTATTTTTGTTGCTCAAATAGCATGGTTGTTTGGTGATGAATGAATATTGCTTCAGTGAATTGACAAGAAAATGTCCACCTTATAATAAATGCAGTCCAATGAAATGGCCTTTCTTTGACCTACAGTGCGGATGTATGGTTACATTGTATTGCATGTTCTGTACGTGTATGTTTCCGTTTTTTGGATTCATGATTCCTAACATAATAAATACAATTGACAAGTACATTTTCCACATTGGATTATTATTATGGATCAGTTGCATGCGACAAGGTCAGTTTATATAATAGAAATAATAACATGTTACTTGCCCCTCAAGAATCATTTTTTATGACAATTTATAAATCCCATTGAAAGGTTAATACACTGTACCCATTTATCATATTTTAATACAGGGCTTGAAATAAGAAGGAGGAAGGAGCAAATTTATCCTCTCTTAACCTCAAAATGACCCTGGTTCTAAAGTAAATTGTGTCACACCTAAATTAACATTAACAATTGTCGCTAGTTATTCATTCACCTTCAGGATGACACATTTAACTGTGGTTTTATCTTTTAATAGCCCCTGGTATGTGACAAATTTACCCCTGATCTTAACACTTTCCATGCGGCAGGCGTCTGCAGACAACATTACAAAATTTCACAAAATGTTTTAAAAATGTCAAAATTATTTAATTTCATTATCATATTTGGAATCACCATGAGAAATGCATTGAAATAAGTACAAACATGCCTATTATTGGTACAGTCATCCTTGAGATAGACCTTGAAAATTTGGAAAGGTTTCTGAAAAATCAGTTATGTATGGAAAAAGAATAGCCATGTAGAAAAATCTGTGAACCAAAGGCAAATTTGTGTAGACAGTATAATAGCTCCTGGTTCGTTGTTGATTGTCGGGGCATCATCGTTTGTCGAAATTGTGTGGTATGTGTTCCAGAAATGGCATAGCGGTAAACACGGAAGTGAAAATCTGCGGCAAAAATCACATTTGAAGAAGCATATTTATAACGAGTATACATGTAGGCCTACAATATGCACAGATTTGGAAAATTAAACCCATTTCAAGTGAATCTCCACATTAAATTTTAACAAGAGTGATTCGATGCACGAGTTTCACATTTTCAGCTAGCTTGTTGTTATTTTCTCGATTGGGTTATTTTCAGGAATTGGGATTCGGGAAGGAGAATAAATTTCTCTGCATCTCTGTTAGAATAGATTCTATTCAGATGTTTCAGATTACTGAAAATAATTACGCAGCAGTAGTTGCAATAACACCGTATCCCTTTAATATTCACATTGATTTACATTATCAACATGTTCATAACTGATTGATTATTCACAATGCCATGACATAATGTATGTATACAATATATAGACTCACAGTCACATTGATCATTTCATTAGGCCAAAAAGAAATGACTGGATTGATGTGTAACAAACACTAGGCCTGTTCAGTGCAATGATTTATGCGACCATTAACCGAAAGTTAAATATCTAGCTTAGGGAGTGTTCAGAAATACTTTGGTGGTGGTGGGGGGGGGAGGGTCTTAAAAGTTTGAAGTCTCAAAAAAAGGGTGGGGGGGGGCTAAAAGGTTTTACCTACTTAGGAGGGGGTCAAAAAAGTAAGGCCAAATAGGTAGTCGTTAACGGGAAAAATACCAAAGAAAAGGCAAGAAAATACTGCAGTATTAACATTTCTATAACAAATTGTACAAACATTGTGCCGACAGCAGAATTTTTTATACAAAATGTGACCAACCAGTGTCCACAATTTTTACTTGGGATCGTCAACAGGGTTAAATACAAATTTCCGCGCGCTACACGTGATTTTGAACGCAGTTGACCAAATTTCTGCGCGCTCCACTTGTTTTGTGAAAACAACGTGCAGACAGCAGGAGTTGTTATACAAAATTTGACTAACCAGTGTCCACAATTTTTACTTCAGAACTGTTGGTAAGGGTGATCAACAACAGGGAACAATTTTTTGCACGCTACGCGTGATTTTGAATTCATTTTTTACATTTTATACTAGCAAGTTGACCAAATTTTTTGTTATCCGCGCAAATCTTTGTGAAAGTAATGCGTAGCTAGAAGGACTTGTATACAAAGAGTAATTTTCTACAATTGGAAAAAAGAAACAGTTTTTAAAAAGGCCCGTCTGCCCGTAAAACAGGGGGTATTATACGGGGTATTATACAGTATCATATGCTGAAGATAGGGTCAACACTTCTATGCAGGCGACCCGGGTTCGCATGCCAGACTATCCCAAAGCTTTGAAGGGGGGGGGGGGGGGGGGGAGGGGGAAATGGCTTAAAACACAATCATTTAATGTTCACGTTTCACATAGCTATTTTTGATTAAAAAACCAAAAAATTAAAATCGCATATCGCATAGCTATTTTCCCAAATGTATACATGTGTGACAGACTTCTTTTGTTTAGCCTAACGTTAAATTGCTATCATGATGATCAAACAATGACTAACTTTTAGCTGATCAAATGATGATTACTAACTAACCATAATAAAATGTGGTTTAAATTAATTGAGTTTATTTAATCCAAATAATCCAAAGAAGTATACATTTTTTTCAATTTTTCTTAAACAACTAAAAAAACACCAACATTTAGGCTTATCATGTAGGGTTATGTGGCAAAAGTGACTCCACGTCCAGTCGTCCACATAATATGCAAGCAGGTATGTGAGACAGATTTTCTTCTTTTTTTCTTAGCCTTATCATGCCATTATTTGTGGTTATTTGTGCAATGAGGAATGTTTTACAACACCCTTATTTTAGGCTACTATTTTTCAATAGAAACAATAAAAATATATGTTACATATTACAGTTTTGTATTAAAGCTAGAAATAACAGCTCCCACTCCTCCCGTATCTTGCGTACCATATATAATCGATAGCACTGTTGTACATATTTGTGAAAATAAATAGTAAAGTAAACAGCAAGCATGTAGATGCTGTATTGGAATGAAATTACAGTCAATGTTATTGCGGTACGTAATATTCCCCTTGTTGGTTAGCTTGTTAATATAGCGCAATCATCATTATCCACCCAATTGATCAACAGGCTACATAAAAGAAGTAGGGGATCGACTAGTTCACTGATTTATCTTGTTCAGACCTGTCATGTAGCCATTTCACAATTTATAATTTCATCGACTTTATATTTTCGCTGTTGGTCTGCCTACAGGCTACACTTTATTAAACCCCCTGGGCACTACCGGCCTATCTTACAGTGGTTCTGATTGGTTTATTGCAAGATATACTTATTTGAATAGCCAATTTAAATGCAGCTTGTAAAGTATTTCACTCCAATCTTTATCAGATGTATACAATTATTCTAACACTGTCTCTGATTGGTGCAATAAATGATGTATCTATCTTTCTGACCAATCGGCCAGTAGTTCTCAGGGGGTTAATTAAGGTCAGTGATTGTAACGGAATAGACCTACATCATGTTATTGTTATTATTTAAGTGAATTAAGATAGTAGTACAAATTGAAAACAATAATTAAGTGAACATTTAACATCCTTGAACAATTTGATATTAGAATGTTTAATATCGCGCTGTTGTGTTGATTATTGTTTGAAGAATAGATTAGTGTTTCATTATCAAAATGAATTTGACATACAATGTAATATTATGAAGAGTTGGGCTAGGCTGTGTATGTGTCATATGCATAGAATCAAAGGTTCAACATCAAGAAGGAAAACTGTTAAAATTCCTATTCAAAACTGTTAACCCTGTAATGTAAAGCATGGCTGGAACAAATGGGGAACTCAAGAACCTGGATCCAGGGAAATTTTGACTTTGGGGACATTTTTGTTTTTAGAGGGACATTTTTGTATAAAAGTAAAGAAATTCACAAGAATTTGAAGGGAAATTGTAACGTTAAGTTTCCGGGATATTTGCTTCTTTCCCCCCCTTTTTTTTGGGGGGGGGGGGGGGGGGGATGCCACGGACAGATTTTTTTCTATGGCTTCCCTTCAAGTGAGAAAATAGACCTGATCATTACCTCGGGTCTGAGGCACAAAATTGGGTAAAAGGAAGAAAAGAGCCTGCTTTAATATCAATATGCAATATACTACATAAAAGGTTGTGTGGCATATTATAAACAGTGGACTTTAATTTGCAAGTTGATGCAAACACCAAGGAATGTGCCTAGTGCCTAATACATTACAAAATGGAAGAAAAGGAAATGCTCCATACTTCTTTCAGTAGTCGAAAAAGGGGACTACCACAGCTCACCACAGCTCACCACATCAACTAGGTGTAGCATAGCCATAATTTTTGGATACCGCCACACATTTTCGTCTAACGTAGAGTATGAAGGGTACAATATGAAAGATATATTAATTACATAATTATTCCATGTTATAAAGTACCCATAGGGCAACAATTTTTTTTGTTGTTGATTGTCCTCATCTGCCGACCCTCATAATCATTCCGACCCAAAATCCTCTTTTTTCTTTTTTCTTTTTTTTTCTTTTAAAATTTAAAAAAATCATTTTTTTGTTGAAAATTTCATTTTTTTTTACAAATATTAGTCGTAAATCAAAATTTCCGTTTAAAAAAAATAAAAATTAATGGTTAAAAAAATAAAAATACCCATCAAAATATTAAAGATTTTGTTCCCCGTTTTGGTTACCACAACAAGTACATCTCATTTTACTTTTCGTACCTGAATAAAGGGCAACTGAGAAAAAAAAGAAAAAACAACCTTTTCCTGACTGACCTACCCAACTTTTGAAAGTGATCTATGGACAATCAAACAAAACAAAAAGTTTTGGCCTAGCGCTTTGTTATCCCACGCACATGTAGTATATTGTACTTGATCATCGATGTTAAGTGATCTATCTTTTTTTTTTAATGCTAATTAATCATTTTGTTTTCCTTATGTTACAGGTTGCAATCAAAATAATTGATAAGACACAATTGAATCCAAGTAGTCTTCAAAAGGTAAGTGTGTTCAATATTACCTAAATAGGCTAGCTAGATGCCAGGGTTGGAAGTTCACCAATGGCTATTGGTTAAACCTAAATAGGCTAGCTAGATGCCAGGGTTGGAAGTTCACCAACAGTTTTGGCAATTGGTTAAACCTAAATAGATGCCAGGGTTGGAAGTGTTGGCAATCGGTTAAGATTCACGCCAAGAATCTATGTGGGGGTGATGTACTGTTTGCACTTGATGCCATTTTGAATATCAACTCAGATTCTCAAAACTTTATCGGGGAGAATCTATTTGCAAATTGAGTGGATTCTTAGAATGTCAGTGAATTTCTGACTCTGGTTGCCAATTAATGGTATGTATGGCTTATTAAGTTGCAGAGGATAATGTTGGGGGAAACCATAAAACTGTATGCTAGAGCGCATTTTAATGTAAAGATGATTCATTAAAAAGAAGCAGGATCAAAAAGGGGATCATTTTAAGAGGCATTCCCCTATTAAAGTCATATTTAGAAGTACATATACATAGGGGCACATTCCCGCCCCTTCTCACCAATGAGAAGAGAACTATGATACAAATCAATATGAATGGGTGTCCCTTTAATCAGAAATAGGATTCAATGGGCCGTATTCTCGTACTAAACACGGTTTTAGCTTAAAACCGTGTTTAACTAAACGCGTGTCTAACTTAAACGTGAGTTTATCCTTCAACGATGTGTTTAATAAAACACGATTTTAAACTCTGCAAATCTCGTTCCCACAGTGGTCCTGCGTTGATTGTATACAGGTATTTAATTCATTGTGGCCCTAATGGAGTACAATAGATATCGACCGAATGACTTAAATACACGGTACTTTTAAAGACTACGCGATCCGCACGTCAGCTTGCACCGGGCACGGATGAGTGATCATTCAAGTCATACAGTTGGTGCGCAAGTTTTGTTAAACACGCATTAAACTACCCCCGTACCCATATTTAAAGTTAGACACATTTCGGCGAGTTAGACCCGTGTTTAAGTAAAACAAATGTACAAGAATTGCGTATAGTTAAACGCTGTGTCTAAAGTCAAAGTTAGACACGTGTTTAGCTTAAAATCGTGTTTAACTACGTACGAGAATACGGCCTAATGAGTTTATAATAATGTTGGCTCTTTCTCAAAAAAACATAGTCTTAGGTTTGTGCAACAAGTTACATATAAAGGAGCTCATTCTCTCCTTTTCTCATCAATGAGAATTGCTACTCGGGAATAAAAATGCACTTTACATTGTAAAGATGATTCATTAAAAAGAATCGAAATCAATAAGGGGATGATTTTAAGAGGCATTCCCCTATTAAAGTCATATTTAGAAGTACATATACATAGGGGCACATTCCCTCCCCTTCTCACCAATGAGAAGAGAACTATAATACAAAACAATATGAAAGATGAAAGGGTGTTCCTTTAATCAGAAATAGGACTCAATGAGTTTATAATAATGTTGGCTCTTTCTATGTATGTACTTCTAAATAGGCCTTTAATACAAAACAATATGAAAGGGTGTCCCTTTCATCAGAAATAGGACTCAATGAGTTTATAATAATGTTGGCTCTTTCTCAAAAAACATAGTCTTAGGTTTATGCAACAAGTTACTTGTATATAAAGGAGCTCATTCTCTCCTTTTCTCATCAATGAGAATTGCTACTCTGGAATAAAAATGCAGAAAGAAAGAAAGCCCTCTAAATACGACAATGATGCCCCTTATATCAGAATACATGCTACATTGATACCATTGTATTTATTGGTACTTATGCCAATGTATCTGATTGAACTTCTGCAGATAGAGCATTGTTGGACTATTCAATGTGAAATCCTTACACCCCATGGAAGACAACACCTTATTATTAAATGGGGTTACCTGCATGGGTGAGTCGATTTGAAATCTACACTCCCTGTGTCGAAGATTAAGGTCATTTTCTTCAATAGGGGTGGGGGTATGGATTTCACATGGAATAGCCCATTGCTATAGCTACACTTAAAAATTGTACTGATCCTACTTGATTACTACATAAGAATAACGATACTATACAATTTTACAAAGCATATTTAGTATGACATCTTATATAGAATTAGATTCAAGATGATATTTCATGAGGCTGCAATATTTCAGTTGATAATAAACAGGGATGAGTACTGAAGGCAGATCTTTCTGTGCAACTAGGCTTTCCTGAGGTCAGTTGCGGTGAAATTCCTGTCATTGGCTAATTTCACGAAAATATCAGTCCGAGTCTGATCAATACGTCGGCAGTGGCATATCCGTAAAGCTTTCTTTCTTGACAAAAAAGTGAGCCGGTGCTTGATTTTGAATGTCATTTTTTAAATAGGAGGGTCTGGGCAGGGGGACAAACGTTCCCTAGATATTCTCTGGGCCTACATTGTACTGCTGTAAAAGTGGAAATGTTTGCGCTACGTTTATTTTCGGGCCAAAACCAGCAAGCACGAAAATTAAAACACACTTTGTTTGTAGGTCTATGTAAGGAAGCTCAAAATGGAAAAATAAAAACAAGCAAAATTGTTCCAATTGTGCAAAGTGCGAAATATTCCTTGCACAAAAAATTCCACTTTATATTTAAGTCCAATAAAGAGCCCTTAACATTGTGCTCACAATGGCAGTGTTGATGAAATAGTTTTAGGGGAGGCTTGAGCAATAGATTTGTTTATTATTATTTATTTTTTATTGGGGGTGGGGGTGTTGATGCATTCAAGTACACAAAAAGTTACCTTTAATGTCCGCATTTCTTAAATTCAATGGCTTAATTTTGTCTGATGTAGAAAGTCAAGTTCCCATTTTTGGAAGAGAGGAACTGCATGCTTTAGCTTGCAAGGGGCCAAAGGATTGTGACTGGGTGACTTGGGCATTGCTGTCCCACGACGCATTGTAAACCAGGTGTAATAAACTTGATAACAAACTAGTAAAATATACTGTCTGTTTTTATTTAAGAATTTTAATAAATGTAGTACTTTTAAAAATACTTGTTAAAAACCTTTTAAGACTTTTTAATTTTTCCGTTGATTTTATGTTCAACAATCTGTTTCTTTTCAAAATGAGAATAAATTTGTTGAACTTAAATTATTATAGTTCAACTATTGTATGTGCTGTGGGTGTACAATAGGCACTGACATTTCACTTGCGAAGAGCAGATCCAACAATTTAACATAATCCAATTAACAATATGTGATTACAAATTTGTATCATAATGACTGTGGCGGAGTTGCAACACTGTATAATGTACATTGTGGAGGTGTGCACTATAATAAGGTGACTGGCATACGTGCGTTATTTACTTACTGAAAAGGTAGTAAGCTATTTTTACGAATGACTAATGCTACGTTTCCCTGTGTACACTGTACAATATGGCTGGTTAACGATTGTTTAGTTGGTTGGCTGGCAGGGTGCATGCAGTATATCAGTATGGTCATCTGATTACATACAATGAATCAGAATGGACACTGTGTATCGTCATCATTGGTATTGATTGTGGAAATCAAAGTGTGTGGTTCAAAGGTAGACAGATTCTTACAGTACATGTTTTGGAGTAATTCTGTTATACCATTCACAGAGGTATTCATAGTGCATGATTTTTAAGAACAACGCATACTACCGATGTTGGTGTGTAGGGTATAACAGAATTATTCTCATGTTTCATTATATGACCAGTGGACATATTCTTACATTACGTGTTTCATTACATAAACAGTGGACACACGCTAAAGTCACCCTTCCCCAGGCCTCAAATTAAGAAATGGAGAGGGCACTGCAATTTAAGGCAATTTGAAAAGGGCACCAACTTTCTCCAAGGCAATCATGTACTTTTGAATGATATGAAAACAGACAGAAATTGAGGGCATCAAGACAAGTAGATCATAGATGGGAGGCATCTTAGGCAAGATATGCCCTAACAACCTAACCTGATAGGCAGGTTACCCTGCATGCGATCAACGCAGGACCACTCTGGGAACGAGATTTGCAGAGTTTAAAATTGTGTTTTGTTAAACACGTCGTTTAAAGGATAAACTCACGTTTAAGTTAGACACGCATTTAGTTAAATATGGCTTAAAGCTAAAACCGAGTTTAGTACGAGAATACGGCCCATAATTAGCGGAGATTCTTTAAAAAAAAAAAATTGTGGCCCTAATGGGTTACAATAGATATCAACCAAATGCCTTAAATACATGGTACTTTTAAAGACTACACAATCCGCACGTCAACTTGCACCGGGCACGGTTGAGTGATCATTCAAGGTATACAGTTGGTGCGCGAGTTTAGTTAAACGCGCATTAAGCTACCCCCGTACCCATGTTTTAAAGTTAGCCACATTTCGGCGAGTAAGACGCGTGTTTAAGTAAAACCAATGTTCGAGAATCACGTTTAGTTAAACGCTGTGTCGAAAGTCAAAGTTGTGTGTTTAGCTTAAAACCGTGTTTAACTACGTACAAGAATACGGCCCTACATGTTTGACATCCCTCCCCGACTCCCTTCCTATTTTATTTATTTTTAATTGATGTGTGGGTTGGTTTCTTTCTTTCTTTATTTTGTTCAATTTTTGCTTGTACTAATAATTTATCCCGGATATTTATAAGCTCTGATGAACATGGCATTTTCTGACAAATTCAATAAACTGTTCAGTTGCAATGTATGTCATCACTCATTCATTTTGGCAGCCATTTTTATGTGTCTATTTGAAAGAATCAAATTCTTAGGTTTTTTTCTTATTATTATTTTCCCTACTTTTTCAAGCCTTTATCTACATTCTCTATTTCAGAATAAGAAGAAACATGGTATTTGATTTGTTTGGCCACTCTTTCAATCTCAAGTTAGATTTTTCTGTAAAAAGCTCAAAGTTTGTTCATCTAAGGTTTCACGTTACAAAGAATGATGTACCAACTAAGGCACTCCTCCAGATAACCTTACTTTCAAAATGTGAAATGTTCGAGAAAGAAAATCTGTGATTTTCAAATATCTGGTTTAGAAAATTGAAAACAAAATCCTAAAAATGTTCGTCTTTGTCCATTCATATCCATATACTCCATGCCGACGTCATAATATGTCAGGAAAAATCTGTAAAGATCATATCAGTGAAAAAATACCATGGAATTTCCTGGACTTTGTCCTGTTTGATCGAGTGAACTGGTCTCATTTGTAAAGTTGCCTGTCGCCTCACCCAACGTGGTAATTACAGTCACTGCAGCAGGGGAACACGCGACAGTGAATCAGAGTAATAAATAAACCACAATGCAGTGTATTTCTGTCTATGCTCAATATTCTATCTGACCCACGTCTAAGGTTTTTTCTTCTTTAAAATATGGTTAAAATGTTTTGTATTTAATTTTTGCTTTAATTTAATTTAATTTTTTTAATTTTAATTATATTGTTTATTTATTTTCATTTTTCCTCTCACAATGGGATTCAAATCTAAAGCAGGAATCAACTAGATAATTACAGAGCTGCTAACACTCCCTGATCCTTCAAGAGAATCCCTGAAAAGAAACTGATATAATTATCGGCAGCATTCTTGTTTTTGAAAAAAGAAATTGTCATATCAAATTGCCCTTGGGATTTGTTAAACCACCCCTGAATAGTTACATAGCATGTGAACATTTATGGATCTGAGTTCGTCTCATGTTTATGTCCATAATTGTGAACTTTTGATACCGTTTGGCAAATTTCTCCTTCTAAAGGATCATACCAAAGTGCATTCTGGGATATGTTATACCACCTACATAGTTACATAGCATATGAACATTTGACCTGTCATGACTGACTTCTACTACAACCCACATGTTATTAACTCTGACAACAGCTGATCAAGTGGTACTCCTGGAGACATATTGAAGTGCTTCATATCAAAAAAAGATTCAGAGTTTGTGTAACGGTTTCATCCATATTTGTGAGTTTTTGAGGCCATTTAATAGCAGATTTCTTGTGAAGGATCATACCAAAGTGCCTTCTGGGAAATGTTATACCACCCCTACTTTTAGCATGTGAACATGTTAGCGTGTTTCTACTGGGCAACTTACCGGTAATTGTCAGTACCAACCGGCCTCATCGCCCAGTAGAAACGGTTAAATAACGCTAACTAAAGACATAAACCTGCAAAAAGTAGGTTTGGTAACGGTAACTACCGCCAACTTTCCTAGTAGAAACAGCAACCAGATAAAGCTTATTGCTAAGTTCTCATGACTGGAAGTATAAACACATACTTTTTAACATGCTTTAATGTAAAGAACAATGGTCTGCCCTCTTCACATGTCTTCGCCATTGTATTCAAACGCAATGGGAGACCTTCCCGAACATTAATTCAACTTACATTCAAGTATATTTTGTTTGTTTGTATGTTTAGATGGTGGGGTGGGGTGGCACACTTAATTCCTTCAAAAATATTTTATAAAATACACCTGAAAATCAGGGCTTTTTATCAATATGTCCCCTTCCAACAATGTATGCACGGATGTACAAAAAAATGTATGCACCAGCTTTTGTATCGACGGGCAGGTAAACTTACCGATTTACTTACCGGTAATAAGTTTTCGCGAGTAGAAACTCTATTCTGGGATACGTTATACCACCCCTACATAGCATATGAACATTTGACCTGTCATGACTTATTTCTACTACAGCCCATGTGTAATTAACTCTGACAATAACAGATAAAGAGATGCTCCTGGAGACAAATTGAAGCACCCTATCTATACCAACAAAAGATTCAGAGATCATTTTACGTTTTCACCCATATTTGTGTGCTTTTAATACCATTTGGCAGATTTGTCCTTCTAATGAATCATACCAATGTGCAATCTATCTGGGATATGTAGGGACGCACCATTTGATTTTCAGGGGGGGGCATCGAAGATGGGGTCGGGCAGATTTTTTTTCTCGTCACTGTAGTCGGCGACATTTTTTTTTTTGCCATCTTTTTTGGGGGGCAAAGGGGGCAATTTTTTAGGTTTTAAGTTTTACTATTTTTCTTTACATTGAGTTGGACGAGTCATATTTTTTGTTTACTTGGCAGTGGGTCAACTTTTTTCCCCCCTGGTTGGTGGACAAAGTTGTTGTTTTTTCCTTGACAGTAGGCAAAGTTTTTCAAATTTTTTAAACTTCCATCCTTCCCCCCCCCCTCCCCCGGGTATCTAATGGTGCATCCCTTATACCACCCCTACATAGCATATGAACATTTGACCTGTCATGACTTATTTCTACTATAGCCCATGTGTAATTAACTCTGACAATGACAGATAAAGGATGCTCCTGGAGACAAATAAAGCATCGTATACCAACAACAAAAAAGATTCAGAGTTCGTTGAACGTTTTCGTCCGTATTTGAGAATGTTTGATACTTCAAGTTAATTGTGCCCAATTGTATTCAGTAGTATTTTTCAATTGAACTGTAAGGTGTTAATTGATTAATCCAAATATACAGAGCTATAGGATGGATTGATTGATTGATTGATTGATTGATTGATTGATTGATTGATTGATTGATTGATTGATTGATTGATTGATTGATTGATTGATTGATTGATTGATTGATTGATTGATTGATTGATTGATTGATTGATTGATTGATTGATTGATTGATTGATTGATTGATTGATTGATTGATTGTTTAGGTGACCAAAAACACACCCTGTTCTACGGTGTAGGGTCGGATGGTTGTTTTAAAAAAAATGTGTGAATTTCAGGGGAATTTTCAACATTTTGCGAAATTTTCAAAACTGTTTCCTCTTTTTTTAAAAAATTGCAAGGGGGAAAAGTGTTTCCAACAATGTGCCCAAAATCTTTGTAAAATAAAATAAGAATGAACACTTTTAAAAAATTGGTTGGCCGGGCCCATAGAACAGGGGTTTTTCATTTCCTTAGCTAGCTTCAAATGCCATTTGTTGTTGCGCGATGGAAGTTGTTGTTAAGATGTTTTGGTCGTACATTACATTACATATTAAAAGCCATTTCAACATGTCAATGTATAGATGCGGGCTCATTCATTGTATCGCTACCGTTCAGGTTGTGTTAAATCTATGTGCTATTTTTAGATCTATTGATCAAGTCAGTCAAACATGTGGGTATTTCATTTCTATATTGTTGGGAGTATGACGTACTGTGCTTCCTATATAATAATGTCAATCTAGATAATTACAGTAGCAAGGTGAATACAAGACATTGTACTATGCGTTGGTACATGTACATGTGGTTTTTAACGGAATATAATCACCTTGTGACTTTAATTCAAACCCTATTTTGATTAATCAGTGGTTCAAGAGGGCAATACAAAAAAAGTATTTTCCAGGAAAAACAGGATTTTCCAGAAACGTTTACCAACATTTTTCTTCATTTTTGTCCACCTTTCTCCTGCATGCATAATATTCCCTATAGTTGAACAAATATCCCAGGTAGTAGTTTTCTGGTTTTAACTTTGCCAGGCATTGGGGGATTTTCCCTAGTATTTTTTACCTATTTCATTTTTGTGAAATTTAGGGGACAAGTCTGAATTGAAAAAAATGTTTCCATTTTGGTTATAGGTTTCAAATTAAATCCATTTAATTGTATACAGAAGACAGTTATTCTAAAAAATAGAAATTTTAGGGTCAGCCTTAAGATTTCTGGTGGTCGTATTATCCTCCAAATTTTTAGGCATGTGTCGTATAAACATTGCCAGGTATGTCAGCCTTTAAATTTCTGGTGGTCGTATTATCCTAACAATTTGTAGGCATGGGTCGTATAAACATTGCCAGGTATGTCAGCCTTTAGATTTCTCTAGTGGTCGTATTATCCTAACAATTTTTAGGCATGGGTCGTATAAACATTGTCAGGTATGTCAGCCTTTAAATTTCTGGTGGTCGTATTATCCTAACAATTTTTAGGCATGGGTCGTATAAACATTGTCAGGTATGTCAGCCTTTAAATTTCTGGTGGTCGTATTATCCTAACAATTTTTAGGCATGTGTGGTATAAACATTGCCAGGTATGTCAGCCTTTAAATTTCTGGTGGTCGTATTATCCTAACAATTTTTAGGCATGTGTCGTATAAACATTGCCAGATATGTCAGCCTTTAAATTTCTGGTGTTCGTATTATCCTAAACAATTTGTAGGCATGTTTCGTAAAAACATTGCCAGGTATGTCAGCCTTTAGATTTCACTGGTGGTCCTTTTATCGGAACAAATTTTAGGCATGTGTCGTATAAACATTGCCAGGTATGTCAGCCTTTAGATTTCTGGTTGTCGTATAATCCTAACACATTTTAGGCAATGTGTCGTATAAACATTGCCAGGTATGTCAGCCTTTAAAATTCTGGTGGTCGTATTATCCCCCCAATTTTTAGGCATGTGTGGTATAAACATAGCCAGGTATGTCAGCCTTTAGATTTCTGGTGGTCGTATAATCCTAACACATATTAGGCAATGTGTCGGGAGTAATTCTGTTATACCCTTCACAGAGGTATTCATAGTGCATGATTTTTAAGAATGATGCATACTACCGATGTAGGTGTGCAGGGTATACCAGAATTATGCCATGTTTGGTATAAACATTTCCAGGTATATACTGAGTTCGCTGTTTGGCTGCATCCATAGTATTGGACAGTATAATAAATATCCAATAATCTAAATATTGCTTTAGCTGCATACAGCTGATGGATGCGATGACAGTAATCAATAGTTACGGTGTATCTGAAAATGGAAGCAATCATTATTTTTGGTTCTGACTCTCGAAATAACCGACAGCCATTTAGAAGTACGTTAATGTATGCTTTCCCTATGTCCTGGAATGGGGCACTCATAGTTTAGTCGGTACCAAATTGACCAACCTGCTTACAGTAGCGAATGAATTTAGAAGAGCGTGGGTGCACAAAACAATCGCATGGCGTCACATGGCACTTTTTTAATTGTTTGCGTGAGCGTGATGCTTGCGTATGCCAAAATAAGGAGGGTACCCGTTGATTACTTTTGCGCATGGAGAGGTTAACGCTAAGCTGCTATTTCTTGCCAATCCATCATCGTATTTTATTTCATCATCCTATGTATTGCATCTGCACATTATTATGTTCCCATTTTGAATATAACGGTTCATGGAAAGTGCGAAGACTGATGTTGTGCAAATATCTTTACCATATTATGCAATAAACTCCCCATAATTATTAATAATAAGGCAAATTTCAATTAAGCAAACAGTGATTGCTGCAAGAGTGAATATTGCGTGATGAATCATTCACAGAATATAAATATTGCTTGCTAGCCATGCAAGGGTTTAGTGCAACAAAGCCATACTTGCAATGGCTGCTATTTGTGAGATTGTATTTATACTCCCTGTCATAATGCATTGGACATCAAGTCATGCGTACTTGCGAGTTGCGTGCGTAGGTGAGCATTGCAATGCGTAGGTGCGTAGGTGCGAACGTGCGTGAACCCGGAAGTGCGTACCGGTCCCTTTATAATAAAAAAAATCACGATCCTAATTGGGCAATCGTGAAATCTTCACATGCCATGATTGACAGCGCGTGACCTTAGTCACGCTATTCAAGAATATATGCATATCGAGATGAATAGTTGTTCGCGCATATCAAGCATTTTGACGCCGCGCCCCGCAAACAACAACAAAATAAGCTCGCGTGGAATAACTCGAATGTATATCCAAGGAACTATGACAGGGAGTATAATTACAAGGAGACATCTTATAAGCACCCTTTATAACATTTGGCAGCTATTGTAGATGTTGACTTTTCACATACTATAAAAGGGGTAATTTTTGTGTGATTACATTTTCGCGCTTTGCCTACTTTCAGCCATTTTGCTTGTTTTTAAATTCGCGGTTTCGAAAGTTCATTTAATACATACATGTAGACTTAATTATACACAAAATAAATATGTTCGCATGTTTTTAATTTTGTGGTAGCTGCTTGGGGCGCGAAAAGCGTAAAAATTAATGTAGCTCGAACATTTCCACGTTGACAGTACCTGAGATGTTAGTAAAAATGTTCTATAGCTGCCCTGTGTAACTTTTAGTTGATGTCAATTGGTCTGCCATAGACTACATGTATCACATATGATAACATCTGGCAGCTAATTGCAGATAAAACCTTGTTGCACTAAACCATTGCATGTACTGCTAGACAATGTGTTGGAATGAAGCCAGCAAGCCGTTGTTAAATGACTAAACATTGCGTGAAAGTATGGCCAACAGTATCCTAGACTTTTTCAGTGTACATGTATAGTATAATATGACGGTGATAGAACCATTATGTCAGAGAATTTGTACTCGAATTTGAAGAGGGTAGGGGTGTGCGGCTGGGCAGTTTGAAAACGGGGGCTTACCGCACCAAAACAGGGGCTTACGGAACTGAAAGGTCGCCAAAATTGGGGTCTTAGAAAACTGAATTCTTAAAATGTGTCTTATAAACTGAATTTTAGGCAAAATGTTGCCTTATGAACTGAATTTAGGCCAAATTTGAGGCTGATTTTTGGGTCTAAGGGAACTGCCAATGGATGAAAAGGGGGTCTTATGGAACTGCCAGTGGATAAAAAGGGGGTCTTGCGGAGCGGCCGAAAGGCGTGAAAAGGGTGGTCTTGACAGCCGCACATACCCGTATGGCCAATATACGTGATTGCACCACAATACAGTCAACAGTAATCTAAATCTTATTCAACATAAAGCAGATGACCTTTTAGAGAACCATTTTATTAACCAATTAGTTAAAGCCATGATAACAAGCAGTTTTTTAATACAGGGTGTCCCAGAATTATCTATACCGGGTTTCAAAAATATATTAAAAATATAAAACAAATAGTGTTTCAAATTTAAGCACTTGCGAAATGATGGTGGAAATGTTTACTACTTATTCCGTTAATTTCATTGAGATATCTCTTTTTGTTCCGCTGTGGCAAGACATAATCGAAAAAATCAATGAAAAATGTATTTCATATTTTGGCTCACATAATACATCATTTTAACTATTCTCTCAAGCACTACCAACCAGCATTTCAAACAATGAACCCCACACCTCATAAGTTATATTCAAAACTCCCGCCAAAGAAAGAAAGGTTAAAACCACTCAAGCTAAACAAATTCTGCCCTATTCAATCAAAGCTTTGTTTTCTATGCACACAACAATTGATTGTTATCAAAAAGCTAGTGCTAATTTTAAGAAGAGGGTGCAATAATAATGCGAATAACATTTCAAAAATGTTTAAAAGGGTTAGTGACTTTATAGATTTTCATAATGGATCATTTCGACAATCTTGAAATCTACTATCGTTACAAAAAGGTCTGTATTTTCCATCAGAAATGTCAGAATTTCAAATTCTAAAGTTCCTAAGAAAGCTGGGTGTTTGTGCGAGGTATATATGAAAACAGTTGGGACAATATCAAATATCAATAAAATTCATACCGAAAAAATTGTATTACCTCGGTATAGATCATTCTGAGCCACCCTGTACATGTTGTGAAACTGTGTTGCACTATGTGTACAGTATGTATACATTTATTAAGTCGTTAGAATCATTATATTTACTTGATATCAGTGCGAGTGATTAGAGAAAACCTTTTCCATACACAACGTTTCAGCTTTGTGAACGTGGATTGCGAAGAATCCAGTACCCCTTACACAATACTGTTACACACTTATTAAACATGGCATTCTTTAATTTTTAAAATTTGGCCTTGTCCAATGTTGCTGTTCAGAAAGAATGTGAGCTGAGCGAGAAAATAAAACGTCATGTATGAATAGAGATAGCTGTCTCTTGTAGGGACATGGTGATGTGTGTGCATTGACATTCCTACGCTTAGCACATCATTTGGAAGAAAGAAGTGACATGATCTTTGTGTGCAAGATTCTCGAAAGATGTGAGGTTTTCGACATGGTTGATATTTAATGATGATAAGCCTAGAGGTGCATTCATACTCGCGTCATTGACATTGCTTCAACTCGCGCGCCGATGTCCGTCGATGTCAGCCGATGCGTAACGACGGTAGTATGAACATGCCTTAAAGCGATGAAAATACAGTACACCTCTTATACAGGCCCAAACAACCCATTGTTTGGGTTTTTTTTAATTGGGGGGGGGGGGGGGGGGGGGTTCCTGATGTGTACCAACCCAAATTTCAGAAATTCTGGTGTGTTTTTTAGTTTTTCCAAAAAGAAATTATGATTGTTTGACCCGACCTGAGGAGTCCATCTGCCTGTAGAACCAGTTATTTTGGTTTGTCATCGCATAAGTTTGGTTTTTCAGATTGATTAAATTCTTCACCGCCTCTCCCTTGTTACAGAACACAAAATTGTGATTTAATTAACACACAAAAGGCTTCAGATTGACAGTACATCAAACCACCTTAGGATGTTGATTGCAAAAAAAGAAGAAGTGGTATCGGCGTAACATGCCATTGAAGATTATGTTAGGGCGGGCAGATCTCCCCCTTAACTGCCTGTATAGATTGAATTGTAAATACTATAAATTACTCAATTTGATCTCACAGAGTCAAATAAATAACAAAATAACTACTTAGCCAACTCAAGTTTTTATTTGTATTGCGTTATTCCTTTCACAATTTCTTTTTTTGTGTGTTTTGTTTAATAATTTTAAAAAAAACCCAAAATCAGAGGGGTCGGGGGGAAAATTAGGGTCGGGCGGGTCACGCCAATACAAAAAAATTTTGTTTGCCTTACGAGTCACATTTTATTTCATTTTACCCGGGGGGGGGGGGGGGGGGGGGGTCACTTAGTGGATATGGGTTACAGAGATGTGCCACCAAATAGGGTTCCATTTTTCACCCTCTGGTAAATGGGTGACCCCTTTTCAAAGCCATTTTTGTTAAATGTATGGGTCTAAAATCCTTAATTTTGCTGTTTTTTGCCGCAAAAATAGCAAAATCTGTCAAATATATATAGAGGAAAATTATGGGTTTCTTGAGAGTACCCTCCCCCGGGCATTTTAGCACCAGCAATGCATGAAGAATCGCCTCTTATTGACTGGTTTATAAGGAGTACAATGTTTAGAGCACTACAGTGCCGTAAGACTAGATTCAGTAAAAAGTGTGTACATATATATTACCATTCTCTGGGAGCGTTATAAGATGTTATACCCTGTAATGATGTCATGTATCAAGATATCTACGCTTTGACAATTTCACAGTACATTAAATTTACCGTAGATTCTATATAATGTAGCCAACAGAAGGGAATACCATTTAATTTGTGCCACTAGAAAACACTAACAGTAATAATAATAACACCGTGGATGTACGTGCATAATGTTTGTGTTCGGCCATTTCAATGTTCATCAATTTCAATTTTTATTTTAAGATTTGTTGATCTAATACGTTGCTTTACAATTATGTATCTAGAAATATAGATGTGGGGAGGGGTTCACACAATTTTGTTTTAGGTTCTTGAACGAGCTCAAATTTTATTTTCAGTGTGAAAATGATCCATGTGAAAATGCGATACTCTACGGTGCAAACTGTGCAATGAGTGTTTTGATGGAACTGGCTAGACTTGTATGTAATGTACTGTTCACATGTAAATTAATGCATCAGGTTTCATCTTCTTTGTTTTGTTCCGATTTACGACGACAACGGTTCCTTCACCTTGCTGTTTTGATACATTGGTGCGGGAGTCTTTGGCGTGGAAGGACGTACAGGCTGTACCAGAATGAACTATACCGTGTTTGATAACCAAAATATTGAAAAACATTGCTCCGTGAATCTCAATCTGCTAATATACTGGTGGACATATATCCCCTACTTCTGTTATTTTTGTCAAGAGATCTCTTTTTGTCAAGGTGTGGTCCGACATTGCTGGAAAATGATGAAAACGATGATTTTAAAGATTCTCAAAATAGTTTGTTTATTACGTATTAATCATACTTACCCCCTATAGTTCGAACAATTGCAACGTTCCGTACATAGCAGAAAGACTGCCAAAAATAATGCTGTTAAAATATAGCACCCACCTACCCCACCCCCTGACAAATATATGCCTAGTGCAGTTGTATTGGGCTAATGATCCACTGATGTGGCAAACCTGTAGTAACACTTCCTCTTTTCTTCTTTTCATACTATAGGGGGTAAGTATGATACTAAATACTATATCAACAAAAGATACTTTTTGGTCCTTTTTAATTTCATTCAAACTTAGAATCTACCATTTTTACAAAACAATTTCTGTCACAAATGTCCAATTTTAAAAATTAAAAATTCCTAAGAAAGCCAAATATATTTAATAGATGTTAGAGTTACATCTGTCCAAGAGTAACGATATTCATATACAAATGAATGCAATTTTCCAGGTATAATTCATTCGGGACACCCTGTATATTGGGGACGTAGAAATGATGTGGCTCTACATGATTTTAAGCTTATGAGTCGACAGATTGCTGTAAGATTATTCATGGTGGTTAAAAAGTGACATACAGTCCAACCACAGTTATCCGGACATGATGGGACCTAGCAATGGCTGGATAAGTGGAAAATCTGGATACGTGAATTATGTGTAATTCTGCATTGACTGTCCTGAAGCACTCACATTTGGACAATAGTAGGGTTCTGAATGAGGGGTATTTACAGTGACAATGTATTATGTAAGCACTAACATCTTAAGACGGCCTTAAAATGCTTCAGATTGTGAAAATAAGGCGATTAGGCTGTAAAAAACCTTATTTTCTTTGGGATCATTCAGCTGGATAACAGAGTTATCCGGATAAAAGGGGGTCAGATAACAGGGGGTCGGATAACAGGGGTTGGACTGTATTCTGGAATTTATTTGATCAGTTTATTGTAAAAATGGCTTGGTTTTTAAGAAATCATGGAATCTTCTGTGAACTTCTGAATTTGATATGAATTTGGATGCTCAAAGCATGACAACTGTTGGCAATTGGCATACACCAAGATTAGTAGTGTTGTATGGGTAAGTCCGTAGTAAGTAGGGCAGTAGGTTTCTCAAAACAAAACACCTAAAAGCTGTTTTTTTTAAAAACCCAAAATCTGCAAATCATGCTTTTATTGACGACAAATCCTTATTTATTTTTCATCTTTTTCGACTTGCATTACATAGTCCTGTACCAAAGGAAAGGTTTGTATGTTACCATTGTTTGACCTGATCATTTAAGACATAGCTAGAGAAAGGGTATATTGTTGACTGTCTGCTTCCTGTACAATGCATTATGGGAAAAGTCATGTGGCAAATGTGCAACCTAAAGTGTCTGATTATAAATCGACAAACTGGGGAATCAGACCATTTGTACATTTGCCTATATGATGTACCGTATTATCCCAAGTAAGCGTCCATCTCATAGAAATTGACCATCCTTTATATATAGAAATTATGAATGGTTTGCCCTAAATTAAGCTTTAAAAAATCATTGAAGTAAAGTTTAATGCACTTTTACCTCAGAAAAGCAAACAAAAATATACAAAATAAATTGTTTTTACTTCATTAATTATGAAATCATAATTTTGTATTGATCTCCCTTGAGGAAGAAAAATGGTTACCTAATTTGGCTGAATCTAGTTAAAATAAGCAGAAATCAAAATGTCATCTGCTCTCTTTTTTTATCTATGATACAAATTTCTGAAAGAAGTGTCAGTATTTGGCAATTTACCAACCACAATTTACACCCCAAAAAACACCAAAAAAACCCTTTTTTTTTGAAGATCCTGTTTATTGCCCTGATAGCTTTAATTTCCCCCAAAAGCTTGCCTCACAAGACTGTGGAATTCTGCAACCTTAATATCATTTTTTCCCCTTTGGTATTTAATGATCACCCACTTAATTGCTAAGCACCCAGGACGTTTATTAGGTATAAATACGGTATCCCACAATGCTTTGCAAGTAATGCTGGGGAAACATGTCAACCAGATGCCTTTAAAGAATGATTTGAACTCTGGAAATTCATCCCCTTTTTTGTTGGCTCGTTTCAAACGGGTGGTCTGAATTATACTTGTGTTGAAATTGTTATTGCACGAAATATATAACTCATTTAAGCCTTGTTATAACATTCTTAAAGTAAGATCTCTTCAGCGAACCTGTTACTATCACTGCAATGTGCCATACTTCAGGCAAATTAATAACTTATGTGTTGGTAGAAGAGATAAAAGTGGATTTTAGCGAGCGATGCAAGATGAAGAGATACCTTATCTTAAACATGGGTGTTGTTGGACCAATTGTACGATATCAACTTAAATCTATAGCTATCTTAATATTTCTAATCAGCAATGCTTAATGCTTACTAATTTTCCAACTGACATTTAGTTGCCTTTTTGATGATAATTGTATTCCCTGTGTCTAGCCATCACTAGAACTATTGACGGAAAGGCAGCTTATTATTATAATATAGACTTGCAGCTACCACATCAATTGGCATCAAATGGGAGTTGTAATCGCCAACTTTAAAAATGACCTGTAATGATTGAAACAAACCCACCACCTTAAGAATGTGTCTTCATGAATATTCATTATTTAATTTAGTTTTTTTTCTCCTGCATTTTGTAATTTCATTCTGCCTGATTTTGTATTTACACATATTTTACATTTTGAATGATTAATTTTTCTTCATCTTTTTTGTTATATCTTTTGACTTATCGATTGTAAATATATCCTTTGTATCATATGTGTAAATATTACCCACTAAACCGTTCCCAGTCCCCCATAATTACAATGGAACAGTCCATCTGGATCATGTGTGTAAAATATATCCACCAAACCATTCCCATAAGTACATGTATAATGGAACAGTCCGTCTAATTCTAGGATTTGCAATGATTTTTCGGGATGCCCTGGTCCATAATTTTCTGTAGACCAGACTTGACTGGATGGGAAATGTAGTATAGCCAGGGTCAACGGCACGCATTTGCACTGTGCGATCGATAGCCCCGTCAATCCTGGCTATACACACACACAGAGACCCCAATTGGTCCTTTCTTCTCGTGCTGTGTATTGGAATCAAGACTTATGAAAATAGGAAATTTTTCTTTAGATGGTGCTAATCATGGTTTATCTTTGTTGTTAAGGGTGCAAATTTGGTATCAAATTATGCCTAAAAGATTCATCTAAATGCCTATCTAGCCTGTTTGGTCAAAAAAAATTGAATGTTACTCAAAATGACATAAAAAAAGTGGTATACTTTGTTTTGTTGAACCCTTTAGTTAGTTACCTTCAGAATTCTCTCAGGTACTAAGCTTATTTTAGCCTACTTTAGCGTGTATTACTCACAATGTGCAAGACACACTTGTACGGGACGACTTTATCCAGTTGTGTTATTGGTGAGAATGAGATATCGCTACCGCACACGTTTCATCAATATTTGAGCTATATCTATAAGAGAATTCTGAATGTAATAACGAGATTGATATTGATAGTAATTATTTGATGATGCTGTTGTTACGAGAACATCTCTGAGAATAAGGTCTAGCTACAACCGAACAGTTTCATTAGATATTAACCTTAATTTAGCCTCTGTAGGGCAAAGTTCATGTAAATGCATGTGAATTACACTATAACCCTATGCCCTCTAGGTATCATAACATCATACCCAGAAACCAGTGGGTCAGTTAAAACAGTGCACTTGCGTGTCTGCAGGTCATCACACAGTGTGCAGAGTTGTTGAGACTGGTTCCAAGCATGTCATGATGAATGTTTAGTCATTATATTAGCCTCTGCCCAGTCCTTTATTTTTGAAATAAATCATGATCATAGTACTCAAGCCTCCAAGTTAGCGGGCACCCAGGAGTTTTTACCCACTGGTTGACAAGTTTTGGCTGTGTTTTGGCTGTGTTTTCCAAACTTTTCACTGTAAAGTAAAGTATAGGAGCAGGAGCCATTTTTTGTCAAAATAGTAAAATGTAGCTCCTGGTCAAGACCTGCTTATTTGGAGGCTTGATAGTACTATATATTATTTCATTTTTAATATTGATATAAGTATAACACAATTTTTAATTCATAGTTAATTTGATCATCGTATGTGTTATTTTATTCCATCAAAGAAGTTTATAGTTTATTAAGTTGCAATTTATATACTATTCCTTCGTAGCTTCAGAAATGCATATGCACTGATCCCTTTGTAACAATAGAAACCCCAAAATAGGCTACAACAGATAAATTACCATAATATACAAACAGGCACTTTATTGCCTTTTCTTGATTTTTGATGAGAAGTTAAGGTAAGCACCGGGATTTAGCGCGATGGCGCAAAAAAACATGCATTTCAGGTCTCACGGCGCATTTTTCGATTTTTGAAAAGAAAAGAAAAAAGTTGGGATAAAAAAAGGTTTTCACATCCGATTTTACTGAAAATTAGCAGAAATTCAGAATTGGAGTGGTTAATTTGGCAACAAATCCTTTATCTGAGACACATACGGTCTTGAAATGGATGAAAATGTGTTATCTAAATAATAAGCACAAGTCTACAAGTCCGTATAACATTTTGGAGAATGTAAGCTTACTTATAAACTTTCATAAAATTGCTGAATTTTGAAGAGAGATTTGCCTTAAAATCATACTTTTTTCTTCATCAGATAGGCATATTAATCAAAAAGTTAACTCTTTTCTAACTACACTATTGTTCATAAATTCCTATATCTCTACTAATTATGAATTATTTACTGTTTTTCCCGACGACATGAGACCGCATTATTTAATTTTATTGGTTATTTTATTTTTTACTTTTAAAACATTACTGGAGAAAACAATTAAAACATTAATGGAGAAAACAATTAAAACATTAATGGAGAAAACAATTAAAACATTACTGGAGAAAACAATTAAAACAAATAAGATGAACTTTGAACTATGAAATGATAAAAACAAGATGAATTGCACATTTATTTTAACATTATTGAAAAAACGGGGGAAATATTATTAGGGCGCCATCTTTTGTCGAATTGTGTCCAACATGTTTCAAGATAGCGATTGGCCACATATGGCAAACACGAAAGTGAAAATCCATTTTAGCGATCATAAGAGAAAAAATGCACAGATATGACTAAATTAACCATTTCAAGTGAATCTCCACTATGAATTTGAGCAAAAAAATAGAAAATAAAAAACCCACTTCGCATTGACTTTTCAGGCTTGCTACTGGAAATGAACCTTTTTTTGTTCCTTATCGTTAGCCATGAGACTACATTACCAAAATCAGATTCATTAGTAGCACCCTATACATTTTTGATGCAGGAAATTTGCCATTACTTTTTTAATTGGTGAGAATAACAAGACTTGGGTAATTTTGGACATTCCGTTTTGTAATGTTAATTGCCGGTCAATAAATGTGTATGAGTTATTTTAAGAAAAATAAATTGTCATATCTAGAAAACCGTACCTCCGATCAATCTCAAATTTCAGGTTATCGTAGAGCTCAGCAAGCTCTATTAAAATATAAAATAAAAAATTAGCCATAGGAACAACCTTAACCTACCCTTAATATTATAAATACACTTACGTTGAAATACTTGTCTAAAATGCACATTTGGAGTTAATTTTATCTTATGGTTATACAATGAGTATGCCATCTAAGGTCTCATTAGATGTTGTGTATGATTCACAAGATGACAGAATAAATTAAGATTAATTCCTCTCATATTTATTCATTACACCACACTGATACAGGTAGCATAGTATGTGGGTCAGCTCATTAGGATTCTAGTGATTGACACCTGCCAGTTCAGTGTCACTATTATTGAAAAATCCAATTACACTTCTTTGATAAACCTTAAGGTGTATTTGAATATTTTTTGGTAGAGATATTTTCTGTCACATTGTGCACCAAACACAAAAAGAAATGTCTCTTAACCCTAACACTCTTGAGTACTACAAATTACTACGATGCGGTGTGCTTGTGTCATCCAGTTGGGCAGTTTTTCGATGAAATAATGGCCCCAGGGTATATACTTGGCGAAGTATACTGAGCCAAGTATGGTTGACCCCCGTGGCATAGTGATAGATCGTCTGCCTCTGAACCCAGAGGTCCGGGGTTCGAGCCCCGGGGGCGTGGGGGCCCTTTTCCCCCTCGATCTTTGGAAAAGGTGCCTCAGGTTTTAGGGTTATGGGAACATGTGTAATAATGACTCTTAACCCTAAGGCCCTGGGCGTGTTTTTGTCGGCTGCGTGGAAGTCGGTGCCTACCTTATTGCTCCATGGGGTCAGCTCTAAGGGTGTGAGCGAGTCCTGGGAAATCGAGTCCTGCCCGAAAATGTCTAGTCCCGGGACTAAACCCGATAATAAAAGTTCAACAAAATAATAATGAGCTTATTAAAAAATAAAAAAATTAAGCTAAATCACTCTAAATTAATGCACATTTATAGTGAAGATTCACTTGAAATGGGTTTATTTAGTCAAATAATTATGTGACCAGTCGCGCCACAATGGACATGTTGACGGCAAACATAGTTTTGAGATAGAGGTGAATATTCTTGGTAAAATATAAAGAAAATAAGAGAAAAAAGATGCTTCTTCGAAACCTATCGTGTGATTACAAAGTCTGATTGCTTTCAACATGGTGTCATTTCAAAGCTTTAAATGTGCTCTTTCAAGTCATACCAATAACTCAGATTTGAATCGGGTCTCCAACATGTCCATTTTGATGCGATGGGTCACATATGTGTATTTTCTGTCACTTTTTCACTTCCCGGTTCACAGGCCGCCATCTTGGATTTAAATTGGGACGTCGGACACAATTTCGGCAATAGATAGCGCCCTAAGAATGTATGTTTGGAGAAATTCTGGAATCACAGCGCCTGCACGAAAAATAAATTGAGTCCTGGGAGCGCAATTTCCCGAAAATCACAGCTCTAGTCAGCTCCAAAATCTTACGGGGAGTGTGCACTACCAGCACAATATGTGATTTGTAATGCTGAGGAAGGTTAGGGTTAAGGAAACTTCCTGGGCGTGTTTTGGGGAATTAAACTATCAGGGGAGGGAAAACGGGTCAAATTGGTGGTGGTGGGGAGAATTTAGCAGCGCCCATGCCTGGGTTCCACCCCGAGTCTGTATCCTACCTGTTCGCACCACTGAGTCAGCTAGAAAATTATCACATTTCTTTGTCATATGATAGCCCACCCGATCGCGCCACACGGGGTAGCGCACTGCCAGCACCTATAGTTCAGTCAGTTCCAAATTGGTGAAACCTGTTTACAGCAACGAATTAATTCAGAAGAGCGTTGCGCGCAATATGCTGGCATGAAGCAATATGTCGCGCAATGTTGCAGTGTCATTGTATGCGTGATGGTTGTTCACAAATGTCACATGTGTTTCATCATTCTTTATTCAATCATTAAAAAATACAGTAAAATTGATAAAAAGAACGTACATAAAACCCAGGACACGATGTTGGCCCGTCAATGACCAGCAATGACCGACCAACATACAGGCAGGGAAAGACAGGACAGGACAAGACAATACAAACATCATCATTATAAATAATTTAAGATTTGAATCAGGTATATGGCGGAGACCCGAAGCCATTGCGCACTGCGTGAAGGTTATTGGGTCATACTTTTAGACATGGGGCTGTGTCCCATTGGGGCTCGTTTCGAGCATTCCAGATCGTGTAACTGCACAGCAATGAGATTTTACTAATCTCTTTAATGACAGTATTGGACAGTTTTGACCCGACAAACCTAAACGCAGTACGCAGTCTCTTCAGATTCTCATCAGTGACAAGACCCCTCGAACCGATCTCGACGCAGTTGAGGTTGCATTTAAAACCGTTCTTTGATATATCAGCTTGGAGTGTTTGATACCGCTCAATTTTACGTTTGTGAGCCTTTGCGATACAACAAAATAAATGTATAGTTTTTCTCAGTTTTCTTTCGTCCATTTTTTTAATTAATTAGTTAGTCAGTTAGTTGATTATTACTGTAATGTCTCGAGTGTATTCACAAGTTGTATCTCACAGAGATATTTCCACTAACATAATGTCGCCAAATTACTACATACAATGTGATCAGATTAAGTCAAAGAAACTTCAAATCAGTGACACGTGTGTTTGTAAATATGCTGTGTACACAAGAGTATTAAATCGTATTGCTCCCACCTGTCATTACAAAATACTGCCAAAGTGCTAATTTTTGCGTGATTAATTCTCAAGCTTTGTCGATTTTGAACCATTTAGAGATTGTTTTAAATTTGCGGCATGACATTTTTGTTACAAGACTAAAGCACAAAAGAAATATATTTGCACATTTTTATTTTCGAGGTAGCTTCTTGAAGCATGAAACGTGCGGAAATTAATGTAGCGCGAAAATGTCCATGTTTAAAATACACAGCAGTGAATTATGAGACTAAATTTAACCAAATTGTAGTATGGGAGGAAATCTCAGATGAATAAGATAGTGATCAATCATACACTCTAAGCAGATGGGGAAGAGCAGGGTTGCTTATGCAACACAAACAAACCCTGTTTTACGAGCAAACAGATCCTCTCAGGGTAGGGTCGGGGGAGTTGGGTTTTTTAACTTTTTCTTTTGTTCTAGAAATTTCTGTGAATTTTCAAAATAAAAAAATAATAAAAAAATACTAATTCAAAAAAGATCAAACATTTTCAAAAGATTTTTTTTTAATTGGTCGGTCAGGCCCGTAGAACAGGTTGGGGTTTTTCATCGCTTAGGCAAGATTTTTCCCGATTTTTTTTTTATGGCCAGAAAAACACAATTTTCACTGACAAATTGTTGCATTCCATACCTCGGATGGATTTTCCATTTTGAAACTTATATCAAATGTTGATTAAATACCCACAGCAACACAATTCAATGCATAATTAAGTAATTGATGTTTTCAAATGATGACTAAAATTGGCAACAATATGAAATTAAAATTGTGAAAAATCAATGGAAACAAAACATAGACAAGAACTGATCTGTTTATGGTGTAATAGCGTAATGTTTGTTGACGTCAATATGACTGTAGAACAAATTCTGCATGTCTAGATAGTCTATGTGGTTGATGTCATGTGCATCCATGAGAAAAAATTGTTGTAGCGTGCTTTGTAGAGATGATGTCATTTAGGAGCTAGGGCAAGGTTGTCAAGACCTGGTTTTAAATCACAATTGGCCTCACATCAGGCTTTAATCAAAATTTAAGGATTGAGAATTTTCAATAAGACGTAACATTTTAAATAAGATGTAAAAAGATTTAGTTGTATTTATTTTGAACCGCAGTTTATGATTTGACTGATAAAACGGAAAATTTGAGATTCTTTAACCCTAACCCTCTCGAGTACTACGAATTACTACGATGCAGTGTGCTTGTGATACCCGGCTCGGCAGTTTTTCGATGAAATAATGGCCCCAGGGTTTATACAGGGTGGAATATACTCCGCCATGTATGGTTTTCCCTCATGGCCTAGCGGTAGATCGTCTGCCTCTGAACCCAGAGGTCCGGGGTTCGGGCACTTTTTCCCCTTGCTATTTGGCTGCGAACAAAATTTATTTGGAAAAGGTGCCTCGGGGGTTAGGGTTATAGAAAACCAAACATTTTGAAAATGTTCTTACCAAATATTTCAAAATCAAAAACATGTGACTGATAATAAAGGTTATCCATGTAGCCATATGCAACAGACTACAAAAGGGGTTGCAATTGAATCGGTGCATGACGTCCAATTCATTGCATGAACCGTGTTACCAAATTGGCCTACATAACATGAAAATCTTAAAAAGTTATGACTAATCCGTTGTGTGGATAACTCTATACGTAAAATGTCTTTCTGTCAACCATACATGTTATGGGGGAATTGGAATGGCAGAAAGTAGGATAAGATGTCCTGAGATGTGGTTTGAAAGGAAATATCTTGCCCTTCTCATTTAAAATATTAATTAATAAAACTCCTCAAAAACAATTTGTTTCAATTGACAATTTTTCAAATGTTTTGTGACATCCATATATTTATAATACAAAAATTTGGAACAAGGTTGTCTGACTTTAATGAAGTGTTACATTAACAACTACAGTGTAGAGCAGGCTTTCTAAACTGGCGGCGCGCGCGCCACTTGTGGTGCATCAAGGCATCCTAAGAGGCGCGAGAGTGGTTAAAAATAAATAAATAAAAATAAAAAATAAAATAAAAATCATATCATGATATAGACAAATGTATGTTAAAATATATTTGAAAATTAAGGTTATGAAGGGAATTTTGCCATTGTAAATTCTAAACAAAATATGACCAAGTGGAGCTTCAACAAGTTGGTTACTAAAATGTGGCGCATCAGTAAATCTAGTTGAGAAAGCCTGGTGTAGAGTAATGCTCTATTGACTTTTGAGCACAACATAACGCTGATTATGGCCCATTCTGATACAGACCTCCACATATTCCCAAGAAAGTGGCTGAGCACTAAAACAAGTGATTGCTACAAATTTGGTATCATTGGAAAGATGAACACATCAGGTTTCCATTGATGTATGCAACACACTATAAACATATTATGAGACATTAAAAACCTGTGATTGAGAAAAAACACGTATAATTTTAGGTTTTGCACAAATTGCGTTCGCTAATGATGACGACCTTTAGTTGATCAGCTGTGTCAGTGTGGTCTTTATTTAACCGTGACTCTCCGACACAAACAGTTACCAAAAGTCACCAATATACTGAATGGCTGGCTTGAGTTGAGTACTTGCCGAGCACAACACATGCATTTGTGAAATAAATACTTTAAATTAAAGGTAGTTATTCCGATTGCTGGCCCAATTTTCAACTTGATATTTTCTATTCAACATGAAGGGTCGTCTTTAAAATAGTTGTATTCCAAAGTTTGAGTTGCATACCTCCAATGGTTCTTGTTTTAGACGCAAAAGTTGAGGAGAAATCTGCCCGTTGAGTAGTACACAAACGGGCCAGTAATTCTCTGCAGTTGGGCCTACAGGGTGTCTCAAAAAAAATTACAACGTACCTTTGAGACACCCTGTGTTCTAAAGAGTTTTTATATTTTTTTGGCCAAATAAAAAAAATAGTTTCTCGTCCTTACTCGTTGTAATTCTTTTTGAGACACCCTGTATAACATCTAAACGGACAATATCTTGCGCCAAACATTTACAGAAATGATGAGAAAAATATAGGGTGTCTTTTGATATATCAAAATATGTTGTTGAGCAAGCAAAAGAAAGCTAAAGTGATCGGAACATCCACCTTGTAACAGTAGTATTATGAAACGGGCAAATAGAAGGGAATATTAGGCTAATGAAATATGATTCCCAGTTTCCCGTTTCATATTTTTAAAAGAGTGGGTAGGTGTCTATTTCATTATTCATTATTCATTATTTCACTCAATTTCATTATTGCATCTGAAAGGGGTGTTAACTACTAACTACCTATTGATTTGTATATATTACACCTTAATTAACACTTTAACACTTTGAAAAACAATTAAGGAAGCATTTTGTAGATGTGTTATTGAAAATGTCAACAAATCTGTCTGAAATATTGCAACGTCAATTACATCTGAAATCCGAGTAGGTAATGCAAACAATTTCATTATCAACCATATACCATGACACCACTGCCATTAAAATCCCTTAAAATCAACAGGAAGATATGCCTGGTATTTTGAGCCACTAACAGTTTTGATTTTTAGTCAAGTTTGTCAGAAAATGTAATTTTGCACAAAATAATGAAAGTTTTGGTAAAACTGAAAAGTTGGGTCGGTAGGGAAACGGGAAACTGGGAATCATATTTCATTAGCCTTAACCGTAGAAACAAAGACGCTATTGCTGCACTTGAATTGCTAGGTAAACAATCAGTGGTTGACTGGCATGCACGAGATGTAGGCCAATGATTTGTTTCAATCAGTCTAAGATGGCAAAGCAATTGACTATTACTGACCTACTTTAGAATTAGACAGAGAAATAAAATTTGGAGGCCAGGGAACTCCGCTTTTCTTGTTGTCTATGGCCTCTAAAAAGAGTATTCTTGGTATGCCTTGGCTGTGTATACCGAGTGTCACTATATCAACTGGATCACGCAGAACACCGATCGAAATGATCGCCACATCAAGTCAATGGGATTTGCTAGCATTCATAAAGGGGTGTGGTCCAGTTACCATGGCGTTACATAATCACTTCGATAGTGAATAGTTCAATCAGTATCAAATTGGTCAGAAATAGCAAGAAACTTTAGTCAATATTTCTAATTGCAAATAGCAAGATACTTCATCTGCTCACCACTGGCAGGACATATCTCATCCACTATACATCTACCTCATATAGTGACTGAAATATCTTGCTATCAGCAGTAGATAGTATACAGGGCGAGTCAGGAAAAAACAGGCATGCATATTCAAAACCAATGGCATTGCTAAAAAGATCCATTATTTGGCTTTCATTCACAAAAATAGTTAATACAATTGACCATTGCGTTCTCATGTTACACTTATTTTAGTAAAGCCCCAAATGTTAAAGCCAATCTATGAGATGGTCAAATTATCAAGCCATTCTTCAATGTATTCTTATGAGGTTTGCTTCCTTATTCAGCTACGATGCCTCTTTTCAGTTTTTTCTTTCTTAAATTCAGACTTGTTCTTACTTAGTTCAATTTATATTCAGTCTTTTGAAGATTTTGTATCCAACATTCATGTGCCTGTCAAGGTTTTTAACCTGTTTTATTGATTGCCTTCTCTGAATCAGTTAGCCAACAATACTGTGCATTATTTCATCCTGTGGTTTGGCTTTAAAATACTGGGTTCTACTCAAATTGATGTACATTTTTTGACGCATTGGTCAAATTCTGAAATTCTTGTTTGAATGAAAGCCAAATATGTAGCATTTTGAGCATTATCATTGGTTTTAAATATACAGGCCTGCAATTTTCATGACGCTTTTTCAAAAAGATTGCCCGTTCTTTCTGACTCTCCCTATAAACTGCTGATAGCAAGATATTTCAGTCACTATCTACTGCCAATAGCAAGATTTATCATCCATTTCTTACCTCTGGCAGCAAACACCTTATCCACTATCTATATATTGCTGATGGCAAGATATTTTATCCACTATCTACTACTGATAGCAAGATATTCCACCCACATTCTACTACTGACAGCAAGATATTTCATCCGCTTCCTATGGCCAAGACATTTCAGAAATCCAGCCATCACTATCTACTGCTGATAGCAAGATACTTCATCTACTGCTGTTAAAAAGATATTTTGGCAACTATCAGACCCAGCTGACAAAAACTGCTGCAGCAGCAAAAGACCTTGGCCTCATCATTAGTGTTCCCAAAACAGAGTATGACTGCCAACTGCAATCCTCACCCAACACTGCCGGTGTATTGGGAAACCATCAGTCATGTGACGGATTTCAGATATCTGGGCTCTATGATGGCAGCGGGTGCAAGTGACCTTAAAAGACACAGGGCATTGGCATGGGTGCGCATTCTGTGAAGTTGGAACAACCGTGGAGGAGCCCTCAAGTAGCTATCGCAACAAAGTGAACTTATTTAGCACCATCTGTGTGACGATTTTGCTGTAGGGGAAGGTGGGGTAATGGCGGACGCGGGGTAATCGCGGACAGGGCTGTATCTAAAGGCAGGTGAAAGAAGGTGGTATTTTGCCACCCTATGATGTTAGGTGCCTCTCCATTGAAATCACACAAAACCTAAATGGGATGGTTGTCTCGCAAATTCTCGCGAGAATTACAAAAATCACTTTTTGGGCAAGTTGATATTTTGGTGCATTAATTTCTCTTTGAAACTGGTATTTCTACATCAAGGAAAACAAAGTCTTATTATTTTTTTATGTAATGTATGATACCTTCTGATAAAAAAGAAATGAATTCGGAGTCACAGTGATGAGCATAATAATAAGAGAGGATGTGCCCATACATTGTACATGGATTGGGGTAATCCCGGACATGTACCGTTTCCATGGTAACCAATATGGGCGTGGTCAATTTAACATCATAAATCGGTAATAGTTGTTGACCATATAAATATGTGACATTGTTCTTTGATTTCTGCTACACTTTTAAAAAGGGTATTTTTTAACTCCCATTGAAATGCTATATTCCAATAAAATGAGAGCTGCCATTGATAAATACGGTCCGGGATTGCCCCCAGAGTGTGGGGTAATGCCGGACGACGCCATTTTTTTTATTGCGTCGTAGCTTCGAATTTCAAAATGATGAGTTGATAACAACTTGATAAAAGCTAGAACCTTCACAGTGCTTTGTGTTTACATGATTTTTATTGTTATATGACGTATTATATGTGTGTTATACCTCTCTAACAAAAGGTGTCCGCCATTACCCCACCTTCCCCTATGGTTGTGAATCCTGGGTGATATCTCAAGATATGGAGTGCACAATAAATGCCTTTGCTACCTCTTGCTACAGGATAATGCTAAACATCAAACGCATGAACCATGTCCCAAACACCACCATTCATGACATGACCAAGACTGAGCCTCTTATCCAGCGAGTAAAAAGTAGCCAGCTGAGATTCCTTGGACATATTCTCCGTCTCCCTGATGAAGAGCCTGCTAGAATGTATGCCACTTACATACCAACACGGCCAAAGGAGACCAGGTCGTCCAAGCACATCATACTTGAAGTACATACAGCGCTTACTTGGTGACAATGAAGATATGTTTCAAGAACGACAGATAGCCACTCTGGCTACAGATCGCCGTGCATGGAGAAAACTTATGGCTGCCTGCTCGGCAGCCGAAGGATGATGATGATGATGATGTTACTATTTATACTGCTGATAGCAAGAAATTTGGGTCACTATTTACTGCTGATAGCAATGCATTTCAGTCACTTTCTACTGCTGATAGCAAGACATTTCGGTCACTATCTACTGCTGATAGCAAAATACCTAATCCACTATCTACTGACTCATAGCAAGATATTACAGTCACTTTCTACTGACTGATAGCAAGACATTTCTGTCAATATCTACTGCTGATAGCAATACATTTCAGTTACTATTTACTGCTGATAGCAAGACTGCAAGATAGCAAGATAGCAAGATATATCTACTGCTGATAGCAAGATAACTAATCCACTATCTACTGACTCATAGCAAGATATTTCAGTCACTATCTACTGCTGATAGCAATATAATTCAGTCACTATTTACTGCTGATAGCAATGCATTTCAGTCACTTTCTACTGCTCATATCAAGACATTTTGGTCACTATCTACTGCTGATAGTAAAATACCTAATCCACTATCTACTGACTCATAGCAAGATATTTCAGTCACTATCTACTGCTGATAGCAATACATTTCAGTTACTATCTACTGCTGATAGCAAGATATTTCAGTCACCATCTACTGCTGATAGCAAGACAATTCAGTTACTGTCTACTGCTGATAGCAAGATAATTCATCAACAAACTACTGCTGATAGCACACTACTTCATCCACCATCTACTGTTGATAGCACACTACTTCATCCACCATCTACTGTTGATAGCACACTACTTCATCCACCATCTACTGTTGATAGCACACTACTTCATCCACCATCTACTGTTGATAGCACACTACTTCATCCACCATCTACTGTTGATAGCACACTACTTCATCCACCATCTACTGTTGATAGCACACTACTTCATCCACCATCTGCTGTTGATAGCACACTACTTCATCCACCATCTACTGTTGATAGCACACTACTTCATCCACCATCTACTGTTGATAGCACACTACTTCATCCACCATCTACTGTTGATAGCACACTACTTCATCCACCATTTACTGTTGATAGCACACTACTTCATCCACCATCTACTGTTGATAGCACACTACTTCATCCACCATCTACTGTTGATAGCACACTACTTCATCCACCATCTACTGTTGATAGCACACTACTTCATCCACCATCTGCTGCTTATAGCACACTACTTCTTCCACAATCTAATGCCGATAGCAAACTACCTCTACTGCTGATAGCATTCTACTTCATCCACTATCTTCTGCTGTTAGAAAATTACATCATCCACTATCTACTACTGATAGCACACTGCATCTTCCACTATCTACAGCTGTTAGCATACTGCTTGATCCACTATCTACAGCTGATAGCATACTACTTCATCCACTATCTACAGCTATTAGCATACTACTGTATACACAATCTACTGCTGATAGCACGATACATCCACTATCTACTGCTGATAGCTCACTGCATCTTCCACTTTCTACTGCTGATAGCATACTACTTCATCCACTATCTACAGCTGTTAGCATACTACTTCATCCACTATCTACAGCTGTTAGCATACTGCGTCATCCACCATCTACTGCTGATAGCATACTACATCACCCACTATCTACAGCTATTAGCATACTACTTCATCCACTGTCTTTAGCTGTTAGCATACTGTTTCATCCACCGTCTACAGAATTTAGCATACTGTTTCATCCACTAGCTACTGCTGATAGCATACTATCCACTTTCTACAGCTGTTAGCATACTGCGTATCCACTATCTTCTTATGTTAGCAAAATACATCACCCACTATCTATAGCTGTTAGCATACTGTTTCATCCACTTTCTACTGCTGATAGCATACCACTTCATCCACTATCTATAGCTGTTAGCATACTGTTTCATCCACCATCTACAGAAGTTAGCATAGTGCTTCATCCACTATCTATAGCTGTTAACATATTGTTTCATCCACCATCTACATAAGTTAGTATACTACTTCATCTACTATCTACAGCTGTTAGCATACTACTTCATCCACTATCAACTGCTGTTAGCATACTACTTCATCCACTTTCTACAGCTGTTAGCATACTGCTTCATCCACTATCTTCTTATGTTAGCAAAATACATCATTCACTATCTATAGCTGTTAGCATACTGTTTCATCCACCATCTACTGCTGTTAGCATACAGCGTCATCCACTATCTACAGACAGCTGTTAGCAAATATTGCTTCTGTATTCTGCTGATGGCAAATATTTCATCCACTACCACTATCTATTGCTGATAGCAAGGTTCTCTATTCACCATATATACTGCCGAAAGCAAGATACTTCATCCACGATCTACTGCCAATATTAGCAATAATACATGTACCTCATCCTCTATCTACTGTGTATCACAAATGTCACTATCATTCATGCTAAGTACCCGCGTTCCCATGGAATCTACAATAGTATATCGCACCATGATTTCAGGCATGTTATCTTGGGAACACTGTGTATCATACAATTGGGCAAATGGTAGATCATTATTCTAGACCCCCCCCCCCCAAATAAAACCCAGTAATTATTGACAACACTGCTAGTCACCATTTATTTGGGGCTGTTTTATCCCATACCAAGGTTGACTATACTGCTTACTACCAATTATTTTTGAAGGGGGACGTCTAATTGCGCGCACTAGAAATTATCACATTCTTTCATCTATTGATTGAAACTGAAAATTTATGATAAGGGTGATGACTCTCCAACATAATGCATCTCCAAATGATCAGATATGATGATGATGATGATGATGGCCATGAAGTCCTATCTGCTCCATTTAGGCCAACAACAAAAAATTGTTTGGTTGTCCTCGACCGACCAACCGTGCACCTGGTCGACCCATATTTATTTATTTATTCCTTCTTTTTTTCCCTTCTTTTTTTAAATAAAAATAAATAAATAGAAAATTCTTGATTTTTTTGGGGGAAATCTTCTGGAAAAAGGACAATATTACCTCTTCTACCCACGTGAACTTGTGAGCTTTAATAGTCTGAGAGGACTTCAGTGTAAATATTGAACATTTGTTGTTGTTGTATATCGTTGTTATTGGTTTCAAAGTATTAATAACATATATGTGCGACTCTTTGTGTGATTTTAACTTCTTGTTGGCTGAACTTTGAGCTTCCACTGGTATAAGAAGAAGAAGAATGAAAAAGAAGAAAAAAAATCCACCCGCCCGCCCCGCGCCCCTCCTCTCTGAGAGCTCTGGAGGACAACCAAACATTGATTTTTGTTTGGCCTTATCTTGCCTACAATCATAGTCAATTCAAAGAATCGCTCACTCACATATTTGTGACTTGAAATGTAATGCCTAAGTCGCTTGCTTGTGATGCCTTAGTTCCTCACTTGCTTATTTGTGAGTTAAAATGTAATGCCTAAGGACTGCATTAACATGATGAACTTTGACTAACTGCGGATCTGTACTTTATGAGGGACGCATTTTGTCAGTGATTAATATCGGTGTGTGCTTGATTTATTATTTTTGAACCCAGCGACTTCAACTTGTATGTCACAATTTGTGATGTGATTTGTAAATATTAAACTTGTGGGGTACATGTAGTAAAATGTTTCACTTTGTTCAGTAGTGTCGTGGTCTGTGTGGCCTTATAATAGAGGACTTATGGAAGGATACTGGAAAAGTAGTAATATTTGCGCTATTACATTTTCGCACTTGAGCGATCTATCATTTTTCTGTTTAAATTTATGTAAAGTATACACCTTTTGCATGCATTTCGTCGCCTATCTGACATAACGACACATCACTTTACTTAATTCTGTTGTGATGTGTCGTTATGTCAGAACAGCGACGATTTGATACCCTGTAATACTAATAAGCATGTATTGCCCCTTTCTATAATCATAGAGTGCCTTACCCCTTCTCCAGTCTCCACCCCAACCAACTAAATGGTACAAACTTGAAAGTGTATGTGTTTGACATAGTTGCTTCACAGAACATGTAAAAGACAAATGTACACTACATTGCTCTGACTGAAAAGCAAAATGAGCATTGTAGATTTTCCGATTACTGTTTATTATCCAGAAGGATTGTTATTTTGAAACGTTTGTTATTGCAGAATTATGTGTTGTGTCTTTATTCCGCATTGACCATATAAGGTTCTTGTTCTAACCCAAACTTAATTCAGAATAATGCCTGAAACAAACAGGGTACTGTAAATGCTAAAATGTTCGCAGTGGTTTTATTTTCACGCTTCGAAAATATTGTTTTCAAACATTCATGCAGCGCATCCAGAAGATCGCCCGCCAAAAAAACAATTCATGTAATGTCTGTGATATCAAAATACGCGAAAATATTGGCTTTTACAGTATGTGATGATTTCAGAATAATGACTTGGTGGAATAGAGAGCTGACCCGAAACCCAACATTCACGTTAAATTAAATACACATCGACTTGTCCACAAAATAATGGGGAAAACCTGCCGCAAATATTTTGACTACTGTACACTTCAGACCCTCTTATCCAATTGACTTGTGATGGCAATGCATGTGTACAGCGATACAGCACTGGTGGTATATAAGCTGAACCGGAAAGATATGCTCATCATTGTCGGCAAAGACAGAATTCTTGAAGCCTCCTTGACGGAGGAGGGGCGGGCAAGGAATCAGGACTTACAGTTAGTGTTATTTTTCTCTCATAACCCGAGGGGAGGGGGTCAAACAGTTAGTGTTATTTTTGGCTCATAACCCGAGGGGAGGGGGTCAACTAATACCAAAGTATGCATGGCCGCAAAAACGTGTGATAGGGGCGTTTTTTCGTGATGGGGTCCATTGTGCGTATAACATGTTAAGTGGTGTGAAATCAACAATTTTCAATGGTTTTCAAGAAAAATGATACTTTTTCCATACAAAAATCAATAATTTACTTGTTTAGGGGTTCAAACATAAACATGAGAGAGAACCCCTTATTTTATGGTGAATTTGGCTTGAAAGTTAATGCATGTTTAGGGGTATCTGGAAGAATATCTTTGGTCATGCATGCTTGCATGCATGCAGGGATGTAGCTACACTGGTCGGTGCCGGTCGGTAGCGACCGGCACTAAGGCTAAACAACCAGCACTCACAGCAATTTTCAGGCAAATTAACCAGCTCTAAGACTCAAAAATTGAGTAAATGTACATCAAATACCACAAAATGCTCAGAATGCCAGAGAGTAGCGATAAGCCGATAAATGTGTGAGATTTTAGCCGGCACTAAATTGTGGCTAGCTACAACCCTGCATGCATGATATTTTACTATCCCCCCCCCCCCTCAAAATTCTAATGTACATTGGCATGGAGGTTGGGAGAGTTAGCCAATTGGAAAATTCCCTTTACCAATGACGGGCTGCTTGTTATGGGGATGGTTGGGTTTGATGATATTTTGGTTGTTGGCAGACAAACTATACCCGCATTAATTCCTAAGTCAGAATCGGTCACTCAGTTGATTTTAGCACTAGAGCCACCAGCCACCTCCAGGTAAGCATTTTTGCTCTAGGCTACCCATCAGTTAATTTTATTGATTTTTCAACATTTATTTTATTTTAGAGATCTGAAAAAAAAATGCTTTGTTTATAATAGTGTTCTCATCTTATTACAACTTGAATAGCTTTCAAAATAACACATATTGTCAGGTTGATTTTCATTACAAAACAGGTATTTTGGTCTTTTTCAAAGACAAATTGGATGTGCATTGGACTATTCCATTTGAATAACATACAACCCCTATGGAAAACATGACCTAAACCTTCCACACAGGGAGTGTAGATTTCATACTGCATCACCCATGCAGGTCAAACTGCATCATCCATGCAAGTAAGCCCATTTGAAATTCACTCCCAGGTAATGTCTTCCATAGGTGGTGTATACTCCGAATGGAAGACACGACCTTAATCTTCCACACAGGGAGTGTAGATTTCAAACTGCATCACCCATGCAGGTCAAACTGCATCACCCATGCAGGTCAAACTGCATCACCCATGCAGGTCAAACTGCATCACCCATGCAGGTCAAACTGCACCATCCATGCAGGTAACCCCATTTGAAATTCACTCCCAGGTAATGCCTTCCATAGGTGGTGTATGGATTACAAATGGAATATCCGGTTCTTAGGTGGACCACATTTGATGCGAGGCCTTCCTGCACTTTGTGCTGATTAAATGTAAACTATATTGTGTATCAACTGGCTGGTGCTGCATATAAATCAGTATCAGTACATCGATGACATCAGACCATTACAGTGTTGCCATAATATAGAACAAGTAGCACAATGTATATAAAAGTAGCGCAAGATTTTTCATAACCATTGTATTTGTGTCATTGGCAAAAATGACACACACAACAATGATAAATAGGCTAAATGGCCCCATTACCCCTAATGGAATTGGGATAAAACTATCAGGGGTAAGAAATAAGCCCAACTAGTGGCAGGATTTGAACCCTACCTCACACAAAGTCTGTGCCTTAGTTTACTTTGCTGCCAGGGGCCACGCTCCCTAAGAAATAAGCCCAACTAGTGGCAGGATTTGAACCCTACCTCACACAAAGTCTGTGCCTTAGTTTACTTTGCTGCCAGGGACCACGCTCCCTAAGAAATAAGCCCAACTAGTGGCAGGATTTGAACCCTACCTCACACAAAGTCTGTGCCTTAGTTTACTTTGCTGCCAGGGGCCACGCTCCCAAATTGTGCGCGTGTTTTAGTGATATTTTTTAAAATAATAGGTATCCTAACAGCCTTACATGCAGTCCCTATAGTCCCTGTCATAATTTCTTGGACATAATTCGCGCTATTTCACGCGAGCGTATTTTGTTGTTGTTCGCGGAGCTGCATCCAAATGCATGAAAAGCGCGTACAAGTTTGCATGCATGCGCGTGTTGACTTCGCGATTGACCAATGAGGACGCGCGATCATTTTAAAATCGCCCGGTACGCACTACCGGGTTTACGCATGTACGCTAATACGAATGTACGCAAGCACGCACGTATTAGTTGAATTTTGTCCAAGGTATTATGACAGCGACTATAAATACCCCTCCCCAACCCTCAAGAGAATGTTTCGGCCATTCCATTTGAAATCCACACACCCCCTATGGAAGACATTACCTTGATCTTCCCCACAGGGAGTGTGCATTTCAAATGGGGTTACCAATATGGGTGACTCCATTTGAAATTTACACTCCCTGTGTGGAAGATTGAAGTCATGTTTTTCATAGAGGGTGTATGGATTTCAAATGAAATAGCCTAATGTTAGGCCAGTGCTGAGATTTTTGTCTTCAGATGTCACTCTTGTAGTTTGGGGGAGGAGAAAATGTGTCATCACATTTGAGTCAAATCCAAGCAAAATAATGCACCTCTTTGCCAGTGTCGTGACAACTTGGCTTCATTTGTGACCCTAACTTGAGTATTGATCCATTTTAACACTTTGCACGCGGCTATTAGTTATTACCATATACAAAACAGATTTTTCAGAAACCTTTCACAATTTTCAAAGACTATCTCAAGAATTACTGAACCAATACTAGGGATATTTGTACTTATTTCAATGCACATCTCATGGTGATTCCAAATACGGTAATAAAATTAAATAATTTTGACATTTTTTTAAAACATTTTGTGAAAGTTTGGAATGTCGCCTGCAGCATGGATAGTGTTAATCATCAAAACAAGGGGTTCAATTGGGCTAATCTAATGCTGGTTTGGAAACCCACTGTTATTATTGATGGCAGAGTCTACTCTAGAGAGAATTGCCATGAAGTAAACGAAGCTAATGAGGAGCATCACCTTTACTGATCTGGGAAGGTGATACGTTACCAATATTGATATACTGAGCGAATCATTAATTGGCTTGTTTTAGAATGAACTGGTCCAACTCATTAATCCAGTTTGACTAAACTGGTTCTATCAGATGAGGCTCGTTGGGTAGTGTTGAGCCAGGGATTCAAGACTTGCGGAAATGTCCGGAATTCCGCAAATGAGGCCTTAAAAAAATGAAACTGGAAATGCACAAATGAAAATTAAACATATTTTAAATTGTCAATTTCTTTTGCATTTCCGGAATTGGATGATGATATTTCAGCTTAAAAAGAGGCAAAAATGTGTTTGTGTGGTGGTTTTTTTCGGAGGGGGGGGGGGGGTTACCTGATGTAGCATATTCTCCAGATGATCCCCCATAACTGTTCGATGCCGCGTGCAAACGCTCGGACCATCTAGCCAAGCTCGCATAAAAAGTTCAGGAAATGGATCAATCACCCACTTGCATCCCTGTTTAGCTAAGTGAGGAAAGTGACAAACCTATCAATATTCTAAGGGATTACTTACTTGGCTCGTTTTGAAAGGACTGATCCAATTCATCTAACTTATCCGGTTTGATTAAACTGGTTGCTCCAACTGGTTTCTCCAAATTTGGCTCATTGAGGGTATTCCTAACTAATTTAGGAAGGTGATGTATTATCGATATTCTGAGTGTATTATTAATTGGCTTGTTTAGAATGGACTGATGCAATTCATCTAAGGCCAAATTAAATTAATTGTTTGTCTCAAAGCTCCCGTGCGCGTTAGTTTATTGATGCGCATTAGAAAAACAAAAATCTGAAAAAACTTCTTCTTTTTTTCTTCTTTTTTTTTCAAAAAAAAAAATATCCCAAAATTTCACAGATTTTTCAGATTTTCATTGATCACATCATCTTAAATACAAAAGTTCACTTTTACAAGGATTTCAATATTTTATATTTAAAAAAAGAAGAAAAAAAACAAAAAAAAACAACCCGCATTCCGCATTAGTTTTACAACAGGAGAGGAGCTTTGAGACAAACAATTAATTTAATTTGGCCTAACTAATCCAATTTAATAAACTAAACTGGTTCCACCAAATGAGGCTCATATGGGTATCGTTCAGCTGAGTGAGGAAAGTGATGCATTTATGTAACCTTGTATACCTCATTATTTTGAGCGAATCAGTAATTTGCTTGTTTAAAATGATCCAACTCATAAACCAGTTTGACTAAACTGGTTCCATCAGATAGGCTCATTTGGCCATTGCTTAACTAATTAGGAAGGTAATGTAATCTATATCAATATTCCGAGAGAATAATTGATTGGCCTGTTTAAATTAATTAATCCAGTACACTCATCATGTTTTACAGGATAAGCGAGTAAGGCTCATTTGGTGACTTTATTTATTCATTTATGATCGGTGAATGCAATCAATTTTTCGAGTAGCTGTGAATCATTAATTAATGATCTAATCCAGTTTCGCATCTAATCCAGTGTTGCTGGTTCCTTAACCTGGTTTATCAAATCAGGCTCATTAGCAGCTGAACCAAAACAATGACAATTATTTACTTAATCTAGAGAGCAAAGCAACAATATATTCCAACTATCTGTGAATCATGCTCATAAGAAGTGACTGATTTGATCGAAGTTGTCTGGATCAGATCAACTATAATCTGGTTCATAATTAAAATATACGAGTCATGGTTCAATCAACCTGCCTTGGGTCTAAAAAAATGACCTTAATCTTCCACATAGGGAGTGTAGATTTCATGAAATCACCCGCTTTGGGGACTTAAAATAGCCGAAAATGAAAGCCAAATAGTAAGAAACTTGAATACTTATAAAAAATAAAATAAAAATGTATTTAATTTTTTTTTTCCTCCCTCAAAATAATAAACAAAATATTCATGGTCGGCGATGTACTTAGGATCGGTCGGGTTAGGCCAATCCAGGTTTTTCAGGTCTTATTTAAAGGCATTTGATGCGATCATAGAGCGCCCTTTATTTTTGATTTTGTCCTCTAAATAGGGGTAGGATAAAATGAGATTGCAGGGGGTTTTCCACCCCCTATACTGTAAAAGGCAATATTTTTGCGTAAAGATATTTTGGCACATTTTGATATCATAGACATTCGCGGGCGACCTTCTGGATGCACTGGCATGAATGTTGAAAACAATATTTTTGCATGTTATAATTTTCGCGGAAAAATATTTTGCGCGAAAAGCACATAAAATAAAACCTCCGCGAAAATGTCAGCTTTTATAGTATGTTAAATAGGTGTAAGAAAAAAACCAAAATTGCGCTTTTCCCTGGGGGAGGCCAAATTACATTTATAAATATCCTCTAAAGCGACTTACAGGCAAACGGATCTCATATCCGTGTGGTCAAGCTTCATTAGTTTTTTCTTTTCCGCTTGAAAATGATCATTAAAAAAACCCAAAAAATGTAAAAATGTCGTCGTGTTTCAACAAAGAAAAAAATGTTGGGTCGGTATTCATTTGCATGTAAATTTATTGTTTTACCAATTTCTAAACAAATGGGTCGGTCGGGCTCGTACATAGTCGCCTTAGTTACACAGAGAAATATGTATCCTAGTTTAAACTTTAAAAAAAATACTGTTTTAAATGAGTGTCAAATTTCAATCAGGATTTTTTCTGATGAGTTGTTTTCTCCTTACAATACAATTCCGGGGTTTGACATTGTTAACGACGCCCTTAACACCGTTTTTCCAGTAATGATCGCTGTAACGTTAATTAAGTGAACCCAATATAGTGGAGAATTGTTTATGATGAAAATCAACAAACAAATAATATGTTGACAAGTCTTAAAATTGGAAGCAGATTTCTTCATAATTTAGTAAAGCTCTGTAATTAAAAAATATCCAAATAAAGGCTTTCCTTATAAGTCAAACTTCAAATTAAGAGGTAATAAAATGGGTGTAAAAATGTTGAAGAAATCACATCACATAAAATTGCTGTAAAAGATACTCCCATGTCTCCTTTGTGCTCCCATCCAAACAAAAAACTCAATTTCTTACAAAAAAGTTATATTAGTTGAATTTTACCATTCTTATTGAACCTAGAAAAATGCATGTGTATGCTTATTATACCTCAATGATGTACACTGCTTTCACTTTATTAACCCTAACCAGCCAGGCTATGTTTTTGTGTGGAAACCTGGGGAGGGGGACAAAGTACATGGGTTTTTTTAACCAACAAATCGCCGTGACACCCGGGATTTGATCCCCGGACCCTCCGATCACCACCGCTGCGTCCCTACCAACTGAGCTAACCTGCCAACGCTAGCCCGGGCACTCAGGCAGCGATTTCGTACTCACATATCAGTTTGGATGATGACGTCATCCAATCAATGCTCTATTCTCTATTTGGCTTCCTCCGGACAGTGACGTAATTTGACAGGCGCAGCTTTTATGCACACGTATGTATCTTTTTGTGTTTCAACGCTCGTGTGTATACGCCAGCGACTAGTAGGCGCTCACGTTATGTGCTGCAATTAGTAGAATACGCAGTTACGTCACTGTCTCGTGATGGCCAAAAGACTATAGCATGCGTGTGGACTTCGTTTTTCGGTAGTGAATCGTAGCTAGTGCTTTGGAAGGTTAGGCTTAATTACTCTCCAATGATCCTGCATTCATACTACATGTATGTTCAATTTTATAAAGATGGACAATTAGGAGTAAGTTGAAGTTTGTCTATTATTTTGAGATTTCATATTTTAACAATCAAAAATCTAAATCTGTGTGTATTTTTTTTTGTATCTTGTTTCTTTTTGTACAGGTTTACAGAGAAGTAAGGATAATGAAATTGTTAGACCATCCTAATATAGGTAAGTAACATGAAGGTCTGGGAGCAAGTCCCGGAAAACAGGGATAGCATTAAGGCCCAAACAACGGGTTGGGGGGTCTTTTTTCATCCCCGAGAATGCAAAGAATAAAAAAATGGGTTGGGAGGGGGTGAAAATTAATTTTAGGTGTGAAAAATAAGATCAGGGGATGCAATATTCTGATAGATATGAACAATTCCTTTAGAATGTTGATCAAAAAGAGAAAATTTCCGTAATTTTAAACAGTTTTGAAGGAATCAAAATTGAATCCCACTGTTAGATAGATACAATATAATGTCCGACAATCGCAAACAAATATCTGCCCTTCGAAAATCTGAGTATTAAAAGTATCATTTGTTTAGCATCCAGACTTATCAACAATATCAAAACTGTGAAACATTTTTAACATTTTACTTCAATTCAACGTTGTGATGCTGTCCCTCCTCTGGTCACATGACCACATTAAGCAGTCACATGCCCACAATAAACAGTCACATGACAACATTAAGCAGTCACATGGCCACATTAAGCAGTCACATGACTGGATTAAGCAGTCGCATGACCACATTGAACAGTCTGGCAAGCTCTTAGATGATGGTTGTGGGATTTTTTTTTACAACTCGGGAGAAAAAAACCACCTAACATTATGACATTACCTTGGATACTGAAAACAAAGTTTTGAACATTATCATCAAACTACCAAATTTTACGATTCCTTTTGCGATAAATATTGAATTCATTCATAATTTGAAATAAAATTGAAGCATCCCCAAAAAGGAAAGCATAAAATGCAATTATTTATTTAAGTGGCCTTTCTCTCGTCTCATACTAAGTGATTTGCTAGGTAGCATTAAGCGGAGATACTTGGTCAGAAGGTCTATCATACAAATATTGTGTTAATTTAATGAATAAATGAATGACACCTTTTCATAGTCATTTTGGTTGAATTATGGATCTAATATTAAATTTCCTGCTTTTCACTGAAATTTCGGCAAATTCTGTCAAATATGTAGGAAAATTATGTGTCTCTGGTAAATATATGGGTCCCTTTCCCCCGAAAATGGGTAAATGTTTGGGTTAATTTTGCTGACGGCACATTCCTACCAACAAAGTATCCGCGTGACAGTCCCCCCCCCCCCCCCCCCCTTGAACAAAATTACAATAATCTATAAATTTTTGAGGATTTTATTGTACAAACTAAAACAAATCCACTAATATTTCTAAAAATTGGGCCGATATTCAGTTGCATGTGAAAAATTATTTTTCTGATAAAAAATTAAAAAATGGGTCGGCAGTGCCCATCGAACAATTGATAAATTTTGAAATAAAATTGAAGCATCCTTTTTAAGAACAAGCTGAAATTACACTACAATTTTTTATTTAACTTGCCCAAAAGTTTTCTCTTGTACTAACTGATTTGCAGCGTTGTATAGAGCGGAGTTGTCACTTAGCCAGATGGTGTATCATCAAATATTGTGTTGTTATCATCGTTATATCTGTAGATATGTTTTGTAATTGCGATAAATCTTAATGGTCTAATGGGTTCATGGGTGTCAGTCACTCATTATTTATAGGTAGGATTTATATGCATAGGAACTCATTATATTAGGCCACTTTAAAAAAAAAAAGAGATTCTCGTAGCCCTTTCACTTTCACTTATCACTTTCTGGGATAAAGACCTTTTTTTTTCAATTTTCAAAAATGATTGAGTTTCTAATACTAATGACATTTTAATGGTTGACGGGCCTAAATATGTATTATTAACTACAGTCATTTTCAAGTGTTTTCATAAAACTCTAGGGGTAAAACCCCCTTAAACGTAAACATAAAAAGAAAGCCCTCACCGTTTTCCTGATGCTACTCAAAGATGCTGGCAATATTTTGCATGAAAACAGACATTTATGTGTCAATTTAGTTTTTTAGTGGTTTTTTTTAAAAATTGGGCCGATATTCAGTTGCATGTGAAAAATTATTTTTCTGATAAAAAATTAAAAAATGGGTCGGCAGTGCCCATCGAACAATTGATAAATTTTGAAATAAAATTGAAGCATCCTTTTTAAGAACAAGCTGAAATTACACTACAATTTTTTATTTAACTTGCCCAAAAGTTTTCTCTTGTACTAACTGATTTGCAGCGTTGTATAGAGCGGAGTTGTCACTTAGCCAGATGGTGTATCATCAAATATTGTGTTGTTATCATCGTTATATCTGTAGATATGTTTTGTAATTGCGATAAATCTTAATGGTCTAATGGGTTCATGGGTGTCAGTCACTCATTATTTATAGGTAGGATTTATATGCATAGGAACTCATTATATTAGGCCACTTTAAAAAAAAGAAGAGATTCTCGTAGCCCTTTCACTTTCACTTATCACTTTCTGGGATAAAGACCTTTTTTTTTCAATTTTCAAAAATGATTGAGTTTCTAATACTAATGACATTTTAATGGTTGACGGGCCTAAATATGTATTATTAACTACAGTCATTTTCAAGTGTTTTCATAAAACTCTAGGGGTAAAACCCCCTTAAACGTAAACATAAAAAGAAAGCCCTCACCGTTTTCCTGATGCTACTCAAAGATGCTGGCAATATTTTGCATGAAAACAGACATTTATGTGTCAATTTAGTTTTTTAGTGGTTTTTTTTACAAAATGCCCTCCCTCTTCACTTTTTTAAAGGCCAGTGCTACAAGAATCTAATAATAAATGTTAAGTGGCCTAGGCTTAACAAAATGAATTCATAGTTATCTTCTAATCATGAGGAAGCAATTGAACTTCGATGATACATGATGTATTTGATGAATATTGAAATTAAAAAATTGAAATAAAATTGAACTCTCCTTTTAAAAAACCCTGAAGATTACACTAAACACAATTATTTATGTTGCCCTTAATCTTCTCTCCTACTGTAAAAGTGGTAATTTTTGTGTGATTAAATGTTTGCTCGTTGCTGATTTGTAAGTGGTCTGCTTGTTTTAAAATTTGTAAATTATAGCGTCATCACATAGACGTATGCGAAAGAATTGTATTTGTGTGTTATAATTTTCGTGGTAGCTGAAAATGCTTGTTTGCGCGAAAATTTCCACTTTTACAGTAGTAACTCATTTGCAGCGTTGCATTGAGCGGAGTTGACACTCGCCCAGATGGTGTATCGTCAAATATTGTGTAGTAATCGGCGATATATCCGTTGATATGTTTTGCAATTGCGATAAATCTTAATGGGTTCATGGGTGTCACTCGCTCAGCAGTATGTAGGATTTATATGCTAGGAACTCATTATAAGACGTAAAATATAAATTGTTTTGTTGTCGTCCACACCTCTCTTACAGAGGAGGTGATAGAGGTAGAGATTTATTTTCTATGTTCATTCTTGGTGAATTGTCATATAATGGGTAATAAGGCCAAACAAAGAAGGTCTGTCTCAGAAACATTGTGCAAAAAAGCTAAGTGCTGTGTGATTTCTTTTCTTTTTTCTTTTCTTTTTAGAAAATAGGCTGAGGTATGCAATTTTGTTTTGTTTTACAATTTTCTTTTTTTTTGCTTATCCAAGATTACGGAGAACTTTTAAAAAAAAAAAAAAAAAAAATCAATAAAAAAAAATCAATAAAAAAAATCACCCCCCCCCAAAAAAAAGTTTTTTAGCCCCCAGCGCATAGACCTACGCGCCATAGTTCATTTCACATACCAATGCGGGCGGACTTCTGAGACAGACCTTCTTTTTGTTTGGCCTAATATAAGACCAAAAAACAACACAATTGTGTCTCAGAAAAAACCTGAAAAAGACTATGCGAAATACACAAAAAGATTACAGTAAAATATGCTATGCAAAATGCGATATCTTTTTCTTCTTTTTTTTAAACAAGAGACGGGCTCTAGATGAATCAAGAAAATGATTGGAAGCTGATATGGTACTTCACAATGTGAAAGAAGCATAGTCCATTAAATCACTAGAGACAGTTGTATTTCTTACGTTTAAATACTGTTTTAATATGGGACAAATCTATTCCATACAGTCACAACTTGGCTCAACCATCATTTTTAAAAGATAAGGAAAAAAAGAAGGAAAAAAGAAGGAAAAAGAAGTTATGTGGTAAAATGCGAATTTTAAAAGCTACACATGAGACAAACTTAATGTTTTTTTATTTGGTCTAACTGACCAAAAGACGTATAGTACAGTGTCAAGCTAAACAAAATGTTTACAATTTTCAAGAATGTCAACAACAACAAAATTTGAAATTAGAACGGATGTTCGATAGTTTTTTAAGCCAACATTGACCTTTTATGATAGCAGAGAGATAAGAAAAAAAAGCAATACCTGGTAGAAATAATATACCTTAAAAAATGAATGTTATATCAAATTTGTTTTGTATTTCTATATATTGTGTAAATCCCCCAAATACCAAATTTTCCTACGACCCTTCGAGGCAAGCTTTCTGAAATCCTCAATTTGTTTCCAACTCTTCTTGGGGCATCAGTCTGCATCACCAATAAAACATAGGATGTACATAAATAAATATTTGTTATAATTGCGATTATTATTGGACAAATTGACCTTTTCATGACGCAGAAGATCGGGTCGGTTGCTACAATTGCTATTGACAGTTGGTGTGGTGTGCAGCTTGGATGTTCAAACCCCATATCTGTTGGGAAAATCTGTTGGGAAAAAAATTTCACACATTTTAAAAATAATTCTGATTTTTGCAGATTTTTTTTTAGAAAAACCTGATCGACCCTACTTTACACTTCCGTCCACCCGTAGAACAGAAGGGTTTTTTCGTCACTTTATATAAACTTTGTGAACCTGGAGGAGGCCTCTTAACAATTATTTCTATTTCATGGTTCTCTGGGGTTTGGTCACTACAAAACATGTTTAAAATGCATAAGAAAGAAGCTGTTAGCGTTAAAAAATATCTCCAACTTCGTAACACCTAAACAAAAAAGTTATGACTGAAATAAATAAGACAAAAATTGAAGCAAACCCAAAAAGGGAAGCGGGAGGGAGGCCATGCTAAACTTTTTTTGGGGGGGTGTTCAGTTAATTTTATTCATTTACTTTTTCAGTCAGATTGGGAGCCAAATATAATTACAACGGTTCAGGCTATGGCCTGAATTTTGTTATTTTGTTTTGTTTGTTTTCAAAATTTCCGCACTTTCTTTCATTTTCAGCCTGTTTTTGCCCTTTATAGGCCGATTTCACACACTTTTTCGGGCTGTTCAGGGTTTTTTTATTCTCATGTCTAAGTATGTAGACATCTCATATCTCGGAACAAAAGTGTGTGTCCATATGGACAGACCATATCAATAAACAAAGAAACAAACAAACATATCCCTGCAAGGGTAGCGCTGGGTCAAAAATCTTGGGGGTCCCATGGGACTCATGAGCATGCACAAAATACAAAAATGAGGGGTCCCACACAAATTTTGGGGGTCCCATCAAATTATCAAGCACGAAGCATGGCATTGCGTTATTTGATGCTGCATTTGTTACTATATTGTTTAATGTTGTTAAATAAGTACCCACTTTGGTATTTCCCCCGATCACGAAAGTATTCTTGGCTGATATTTTGCACCCTTTGCTCTGGGCTTCAAGGCAAAGGGTACAGAACATGGCGTGCTTCGCCCGGTCATACTTAACCCACGGGAAAGTTGTTTTCCAATGTGCGAGAAATGTACTGTGTCGTGCCTTGTCCGCCATTATTGACAAAATGCTTCGTCAGTCAAATCAGAGAGCGAGTTATCCATTTTCCTATACCTTTACAAGCGGATGCGCGGTCGGTTTAAATTACAATTATTCTTGGTTGTGCGCAGGCCATCTTTTTTTTCCACCTCTTTCACAAGATGAAACACGGACGATCGCTCGCTGTAGTAATACGCGATCTGAGTAATGTGTATTTTACACGAGTATAATCAATCAATCCACCTCTACACCAGATGATACATGAACGATCGCGGTAATTTCAGCCATCCTCCGACATGCGAAAACGAAATTTGTGTAATAAAAAATAGAAATAACACGTGCGAATGGTGTTATTCGTGTTTACTTTCTACTTTGTTGACGTTCCCTACAAATTTTGAGTTGCGTCCCGTGGGACGCATGAACCTATTGCTTTGACACATTTCGTGCGTGAGAATTGCTTTTGGAGCGTCCGGGACGCAAAAACGCAGCCTAGCGCGAAGCTTGTATCCCTGTTATAGGCAGCTATAATAGGGATGTCCTGTTGAGTGGCGAATCTCCAATGACACACATAACCCGAGACTAAAACCATTATACTATCTGACGATGATATAAATGGGGAAACATTGGTAACAAGTTGACTACAGTGCATTATCTGGGATTATATTTACAATTGGATATACTGTCAATATGGATATGTTGGCGCTACATTAATTTTTGTTTAAATTAGCTATACTGTGAACATGAAACCAAGCAACTCTTCCTTTTATGCATACATCTATGGTTTAAACTTTCACACCCCACATTTAAAAAAATAAAATAATAATCACACAAAGTTCACCACTTTTACGGTAAATTAAACTTGAAACGGTGGGTAAAGATAGATATAATCAGGTCTAGCCTGAATCTGTGTGTGGTTAACCCATACTTGACACCATTGACACACGTGTCAACCATATTAGATCATCAATTGACACTAATAAGCAAACTTAATTAGGTCATCAGGCAGGTTTTGAGGTATACAGGGTGTAAAATAAACCAAGGGGCTTGGGGGATGTCCTTGCTTTACATGTAAACCTGAAAGCAGTGTTTTATGTGACCTATCCCTTATGGCAGATCACAATGCTGTCATACATTGGTACATGGCCTTTGCTTTATACATGGGTGTTTCTTCAGTAATGAGACCCCCCCTAGGGTCAATTTATGTAAGTGGCCATAAAAATTGTTTTGAATTAATTTTCTGGTTCATATTTGGCCAGAACTTCTGTTTAGTACTAGAGAGATAGCGAGCAAAATTTCAGAATCCTACCTCAATTTTGAATTTTTTTTACACACAAACCCTATGGGAAATTGTGTGTCAATGTTACAACCGTTACCTGTTACAACCGTTAGTGCGTCAAGAATATTCAAACGGCTGAATATTTAAAAGTATACCATGTATATGGTTGGGGCTTATTTCCTAAGTTGAAAGACATCAATTCCTTGAAACCAAATCCATTGGGGTACTTTTTTGTCATACCAGAGTCTAGAAATTGTCGAACTAGTAGCCGGTCGTAACGGTTTTAACATTGACGCACTGTTACAACCGTTATCAAAAAAATGTCATGAAACTCTAAAAACTGACAACATTTCAAAATCCTTTTACAATATTCAGGTAACCTTAATGTGATGTATTGCATAAATCAAGGAAAGGCCACTTGACAATTATTTATGTGCTTCAGGAGGTCATTTTTAATCATTGACGAAGTTCTGGCCAAATATGAACTAGAAAATCAATTTAAAACAACTTTTATGGCCACATACATAAATTGACACTAGGGGGGTCTCATTACTGAAGAAACACCCACATGTATAATGCTGAAAGCAGTGTTTTATGTGACCTTCCCCTAAATGCAGATCGAAATACTGAAATGAGTAAGCATACAAACGATGCTAAAATACTAGTACATTTAATTTGAAAGACATCTTACATTATGACAAAACGAAAATCGCCATCTTGATATTTCACAAGTAAATGCCGTATTTACATTGTTGGGGAATTCTGGGCAAGAACCCCAGGGGGGGGGGGGGGATACTCGCCTAAGACGGTATACGGGGTGTGCCGCTCTAATGGGTAGCTTTTTGGGCACAAAATCCCTAAACATGGGGTATGATTTTGTGCTGGAAATCCCTAATAATGGGGTCACTTTTTACAAATGGGTCTATTTTCGCGACATTTTTGTCTAGTTTCGCTAGAAAATTTGCAAAAATTTGGTCTAAAATGAAGCAAAACCCCTAAAAATGGGTACCGATTTTTCCAAAATCACCCCTAAAAAGGGGTATGGGTTTTGAATCTCCAGCGGCACACCCCGACAAAACCAAATCCGAGTACCCCCCCCCCCCCCCCCCCCGGGCAAGAACAGATAATGATCATACACCAACATTGCTGTTGGTTTAGTTTGCCGATCTCATTACATGATATTTATACTATAGTTGGCGCATGGCGTCAATGCTTTGAATAGAATTCAACCAAACTTGCACGCACGAGTCAAAGGCTGAATTTCAGTGTACGTCTAGAATGAATATTTGGTTTGCTTGCAAAAATACTTCTTGATTCACGCAGCATAGCAAATTCTGTCCAAAGCATAATGTTAACAATTGAAGTGCAGACAAAGTACTACTCAAGAAAGACGTAACACAAACACAATGGAAATGTGCTTTCACTTGCGTTTTAACCCATTGTCGTGCATGCTGGGTTGGATTCCTTTCGCAAGTAGAAGGAAAAGTGGAAATTTCGCGCTACATTTCTTTTCGCGCGAAAACAAAAACTCACGAATATATTCATTTTGTATGTAGGTCTATGTAAAGAAGCTCAAAATCCCAAAATTAAAAACAAGTAAAAATTGTTCAAAATGTGCAAAGCGCGTAAAATTACACACACGGAAAATTACACTTTTACAGTTCAACTTCTATAACCAACTCTACCATTTTTGCCAATTTGGTATGAAATTAAAACAAAACGAAAAGTGCCGTGCAAAAAGGTCCTTGTCCTTTTCACGCATTGACTGGGATGCCGCTCACCCACCCATCCATCCGTTCAAATGGACTGAGGGCATATCTGCGCAACCCATACAGAAATAAAGGTGGCTGTTTAATAGAATTATTGCGTTTGATTATGTCATCAAATATTTGTTTGAGGTCCTTTCAGGTTAACTAATTTTGTTTTGGTTTCACTGCCCTAAGCGGTAAGCGTATTGGCTTCCATTAGACAGCTGTATAAGGCCAAGAAGAAAAAATGATCTGTCTCGCATACCCGCGCGCATAAGTATGTGGAGTCACTTTTGCCGCATAGTCCAACGCGATGAGCTCTATTTTGGGCTTTTATTTTAACAAATTAGTTGTCCGAAAAAATTGGCTGAGAAAGGGAGAAGAAAAAAAAGTGGGCCAAAAACCAAATAAATAAAAAAATCCGTATTTAGTATATAGCTATTTTTTCTTTGAAAACAATCAAAAAATGCATATAGCATAGCTATTTTCCCAAACGTATTCGAGACAGACCTGGGGGTGGGGCCAAAGGCATAAAGAAAATTGTTTATTAGCATAAGATCCGGGAAAGAAGCCTTTTTTGTATGGGCATGACAGACCCATATTTGTTTACAAACTTGAGATCAAAAATATATAATGGTCACACGTTATGAACTCGCCTCCCAATAGGGTGGTGCTGTTACACTTTTTAGTTTCATGCTGCCATATTTCTTAAATATTTTTAAAACCACATAAGCTATCCCAACAAATTTGGTATCATTTTAAAACCCTAATAACAAGCTACCTGCCTGCAAACTGACATTGGTATAGCTAATACAGAAGGGGAGCTACAGCTGTTTGAAGTTTGGGGACCAGGGGTGGTGCCGGAAGGTTTTTTTAAAATTAATATAGCCTAATAGTGTTCCAATACATAAAATCATGCTCTGGACACACATTATGTGTGTGTAACCTAGCGAGGGAGTATAATATTTGTTAAGCAAAAAAAATATGTTTGATTGTACTCGACTCATCCGCCCCTTCCGACCCAAAATCCTTTTTTTGTTGTTGAAAATTTCAACAACAAAAAAAGTGTTAGGAAAATAAAAAATACTCATCAAAATATTACAGATTTTCTCCCGTTTTGGTTACCACAATTAAGTACATCTCATTTTACTTTTGGTACCTTAAAAAAAGGGCAAGGGAGAAAAACACGTTTCCCGACCAACCTACCCAACTTTTGAAAGTGATATTCTTTTTTTGCCTTATGGAATATGGTTAGGGTTTAGAGTTAGGATGGTTAAAATCAGCTCGCTAGATTTTGAGATAAAGAATCATGTCCCCTTGAGCAAGATGCCTCCTAGTTGGGCCTTTATTTCATACTAAATCAACCTATCTATCTACACACATGTAGGGAAAATAAAGAGTATTTATATAGAAACATTGACATTAGTCATCCTAATCATACGGTTGGGAGCGATTGTCCCAATTGGGAGTGGTCTTCAGTATGGTCTTCAGTGTTAAGGACTCAAAAGATACCAGTAACATCCACTAGCATCTCTAGACTAAAATGATATGCCTACATTGCTTGTGTCATTGGCCAAAGAGACAACGATTGATAGGACTTGGGACTCAAAAGATACCAGTAACATCCACTAGCATCTCTAGACTAAAATCATATGCCTACATTGCTTGTGTCATTGGCCTAAGAGACAACGATTGATAGGACTTAGGATTCAAAAGATACCAGTAACATCCACTAGCATCTCTAGACTAAAATGAAATGCCTACATTGCTTGTGTCATTGGCCTAAGAGACAACGATTGATAGGACTTAGGATTCAAAAGATACCAGTAACATCCACTAGCATCTCTAGACTAAAATGAAATGCCTACATTGCTTGTGTCATTGGCCTAAGAGACAACGATTGATAGGACTTAGGATTCAAAAGATACCAGTAACATCCACTAGCATCTCTAGACTAAAATGAAATGCCTACATTGCTTGTGTCATTGGCCTAAGAGACAACGATTGATAGGACTTAGGATTCAAAAGATACCAGTAACATACACTAGCATCTCTAGACTAAAATGAAATGCCTACATTGCTTGTGTCATTGGCCAAAGAGACAACGATTGATAGGACTTAGGATTCAAAAGATACCAGTAACATACACTAGCATCTCTAGACTAAAATGAAATGCCTACATTGCTTGTGTCATTGGCCAAAGAGACAACGATTGATACTCATCACAGCATCGGTATAGATTGAGGCTATACTTCTCATTTGTATTAGGCGTACTCACCTTTTTCTTTATTGATTGTTTTCTCCTTTTGCAGTGAAATTATTTGAAGTAATCGAGACAGAAAAGACGTTATATTTAGTGATGGAATATGCCAGCGGCGGAGAAGTGTTTGACTACCTCGTAGCCCACGGCAGGATGAAGGAAAAAGAAGCTAGAGCAAAATTTAGACAGGTAGGTGGCAAGCAGTGGTGCCTTTTGGGCTACTTGTTACTATAATTAGGATTTTGGCAAATTTATGGATTGTACAGTGTTGCCATTCTTGTAGCCCATGGTAGGATGAAGAAAAAAGCAAAATTTAGACAGGTATGTGTCAAGCAGTGGTGCTTATTGGGCTACATGTATTATAATAAGGATTTTGGCAAGTGGATTGTGCAGTGTTGCCATTCTTGTAGCCCACAGCAGGATGAAAGAAAAAGAAGCTAGAGCAACATTTAGACAGGTAGGTGTCAAGCAGTGGTGCTGATTGGGCTACATGTTATTATAATTAGGATTTTGGCGAGTGGTTTGTACAGTTTTGCCATTCTTGTAGCCCACGGCAGGATGAAGGGAAACGAAGCTAGAGCAAAATTTAGACAGGTAGGTGGCAAGCAGTGGTGCCTTTTGGGCTACTTGTTACTATAATTAGGATTTTGGCAAATTTATGGATTGTACAGTGTTGCCATTCTTGTAGCCCATGGTAGGATGAAGAAAAAAGCAAAATTTAGACAGGTATGTGTCAAGCAGTGGTGCTTATTGGGCTACATGTATTATAATAAGGATTTTGGCAAGTGGATTGTGCAGTGTTGCCATTCTTGTAGCCCACAGCAGGATGAAAGAAAAAGAAGCTAGAGCAACATTTAGACAGGTAGGTGTCAAGCAGTGGTGCTTATTGGGCTACATGTTATTATAATTAGGATTTTGGCGAGTGGTTTGTACAGTTTTGCCATTCTTGTAGCCCACGGCAGGATGAAGGGAAACGAAGCTAGAGCAAAATTTAGACAGGTAGGTGTCATGCAGTGTTGCTTATTCGGCTACATGTTATTATAATTAGGAGTGTGGCAAGTGGATTTGAAGAGCCCAGTCATATTTGTGGGCAAAACTTGGATACCATGTTGCCAATCCTAGATTCTCATAGCCCAAACTACATGACATGAACATTATGTAAGGATTTGACTAGTCTGCTATTTTTGTATTTTATTGCAATCATAGGATTTTTAAATTTTAAACTTATCCAAGTTGATTCTTGGAAGATAATCTGTATTTGAATATAGGAGAATTTACAGATTATCTTGAATTTTTTTGCTTGAATGTTACTTGATTCTTGCAACTTTTGTTGAACTTCGGATTCTGAGAGTTTTGCAAATGATGGTGTTACTTCGTTGTTCATACTTGTGTCATCTCTCTACACGTGTTTTAGTCGACACTTGCAATTTATCACAGCTATCAGTCAACGATCATTATGCTTACTTCATGTTTTGGCAAAGAAAAAATAGGAAAATGTTCAACCTCGTCATATGAATAGAATTGGCATTTTTAGCAGCAACCAAGTTTATAAAAACTATGATGTGAACTGTCTGATTGATCGGACTTTGAACCTGTTGGAATAGTAAAAATCAAAGAAGATTTGAAAGACACAACCACAATGCATTGCGTTTTTGCAAAATGCCCTTAATCTGGTCTCCAATTTGTCTCGGTTCCCATAGACATATGCACAAAATCATGGCATCATAGAGCATTCATTGTTGGAGCTCTTAGATTCTAGTTTGCATCAATTAATAAGTTAGTTCTCAGTGTTCCTTTTTCTAATTTCTAAAACTTTAAGGAGGTGTCCCGCAAGCATACAAGTGTGTATTATATGTTAGAAAAATAACAATCGAGCCCAACTTTTGTAATTAGATAGAACAAAATTCCACACATATGACAAAAACAAATAAAAAACGCAATCTCTCAACATGTACTTTTTAAAATTTGCGGCGATCGAAAGTCCCAGTGTCGATGATGTCATAGTTATACAATGCACATGCGCACATTTTAGCACCGATACCCATGACATCATCGACACCGGGACTTTCGATCGCCGCAAATTTTAAAAATTGCATGTTGAGTGATGGCAGTTTTTATTCATTTTTGTGACTAGTATGGTGTTTTGTTCTATATAATTACGTAATTTTGGCTCGATAATTATTTTTCTAACAAATAATGCTCAATGTTGTGCTTGCGGGATACTTCTTTTAAGAGCTCCACAAATACATTATGTGAACAAAGCCTTAGTTGGCTGGTGGTCCCGCAATGCATTGTGGGATATCCTTAAAATCTTCTTTGAGTAAAAATATCACAAATTGCTCTTGAGGACATAATTCCTGAGATGCTATTTTAAAGCGATGCGAGTGTGATGCATTACCCAGTGATGCAGAGGGTTTTAACACTTTCCACGTGGCTATTAGTTTTACCATACAAAATATATTTTTCAGAAACCTTTCCCAATTTTGAAGGTCTATCAAGGATTATTGAACCAATACTAGGCATGTTTGTACTTATTTTAATGCATTTCTCATGCTGATTCCAAATATGGTAATGATATTCAACAGTTTTGACAATTTTGAGGAAAAAAATTGTGAAATTTTGGAATGTCGTCTGCAGATCTACTGCTCGGAAAGTGTTAAGAATGTTGTGTCACCTCATGAAAAGAAAAAAGAGACAAAATCGTTGTTGTAGTGATGAAACTTTCAAGTTTAAATACTAGGATTCAGATAAAGTGTACTTTAGATTCCAGGCATACATACTTAGAAAAAAGAACCTTATTGTCAAAATTGTGTGATGCACTTTATTCCGTCATATACTTGGTTGATGCATGGCTGGGACCTAAAGTACACTACTGTAAAAGTGGAAATTTTCGCTCTACATTTATTTTCGCACTAAAATCAGCAAGTGCAAAAATAAAAAAACCACAAATATATTCATTTTGTATGTAGGTTTATGTACGAAAGCTCAAAATCGCGAAAATAAAATCAAGCAAAATTGTTAAAAATGTGCGAAGCGGGAAAATGTACACTTTTACAGTATATTTCTTCACTTTAGTTATCAGTAGATTGTCTGTTCACCATCTATGTAAAATGTACAAAATGAATTGTGGAGAGTGGTATATGGTGAGTGATATGAACCAGTGGTATGTAGGTCGCGTCTCTGCAGCCTTATAGAACATCCCTTTGTATGGCTGCCACTTGAAAGGAAGATTCTGGCCCTATTTCATGCCTCTGGAGCAGCTTACAAAATCAAGCTAATCTAAATATACATTCGTTTATTCAGAAAAGAGCAACAGGTACTACAAATGTAGGCTATCCAATATGGGTTTGGCCTTGTATTCCCAGCCTCCCCCACCTGACCCACGCCTGGGTTTGTTCAATTTATCAATAGTCCCGTATATCCACACCCTGTTATCGCAAGTATAGGTCAATAAATGCGTATGTGTTGTTTCGAGAGAAATTAGACAAATCAATGCACGCGCGCTGATGTTGATTTGTAAATAATGGCACGACCCCGCAGGGGGTGCTATTGTGGGCATATCAACATTTGTGCAAGTGCATTGATTTTTCTAATTTTTCGAGAAACAAAACACATGCATGTGTTGACCTAATTCATACACGACACTATACAAATCAAAATTCACAATTTGAGCTTAATTTGGTTCTATGTAAAAACGAATAAAAACATGTTAACAAGTTTGCTAACACCCGCAGTGAAAATCGGCGAACCCGCGATTCCTGAACAACGAATCAAAACAAATCGTGTGCTGCACGCATTGAACGGCGCACACACGGAGTGCATTAGACACTTTCAATGCACTCCGCGTACTTTAGTTTCTTGCTTTCTGATTGGTTCGACACTAATAAGAGTGTATGAATTCTTATCAATACAATTTGAACCTGCTCCAGGAGCGTGAAAAGAGGCCAGAATCTCACAAGGACGGTGCACCAAATCTAGGGTCTTGGGAGCAAACTGTTAACATTGAACGGATATTGTGGATTACAATCATTCATCTCTCGCATCCAAAGCCTAATTGCACACATGCATACTTAATGCGTAAACCATGGTAAAGCACCAGATTAGTGTACTGTAAAAGTAGAATATTTTGCGCTACATTTATTTTTGCACTTGAACCAGCTAACTCAAAAATAATAACAAATATGTTTCTTTTGCGTATATAGATCTACGTGGTGAAACTACCAATCACAAATTAAAAAACACGCAAAACGATTGAAAATCTGCAAAGCGAGACCAATTAATCAGGCAAAAATAACCATTTTTACAGTATTTTAAAACTGCAATGCATCTTGAAACGCCCCATTCTCAGGAAATATCTTGATTTCAGGATTTCAGTCCAAATTTACACTATCGTATAATTTTTTAGCCCAATTTAGGGGACTTTTGTGTGATAAAATGCAGGAATTGTTCACAATTTTCAGGATATCGAGTGTTACTGACTGGCATCCATCGTGTTCAAACTTTATATTTATTGTTACTTAAGGGTCAAGTCATCTCTTTATTTTGTTTGCAATTCAAAATTTAGACAATCATGTTATTTTTGGTCCATTACAAGGGATTCTGTTTTGTCAGAATACAGGAATTTGTCACAATTTTCAGGATAATGAGTGTTATTCATACACTCTTAGTTGAGTCGAACCAATCAGAATTCAAGAAACTAAAATATGTTTAATGCATTAAAAGTGTCTAATGCACTCTGCGTGTGCGCTGTTCAATGCGTGCACCACACGCTTTGTTTTGATTCGTTGTTCAGAAATCGTGGGTTCGCCAATTTTCACTGCAGGTGTTAGCAAACTTGGTAACACGTTTTCATTCATTTTTACATAGATGAAAATTATGCTCAAATTTTTAATTTTTATTTGTATAGTGTCGTATGTGAATACATGCATATGTTTCGTTTCTCGAAAATTTAGAAAATCAATGCACTTGCGCAAATGTTGATATGCTCCCAATAGCACTTTCCCTGCGGGGTGGGTAATGCCATTATTCACACATCCACACATCAGCGCACATGCTTTGATTTGTCTAATTTTTCTCTCGAAACAACACATACGCATTAATTGACCCATAACTGACTGGCATCTATGTTAAAACTATATTGTTATTGTTGATTAACTGATCAAAGCCTCCTTTTATTACCTTTTTTCAGATTGTCTCTGCTGTCCAGTACTGTCATCAGAAACATGTTGTCCATAGAGATCTTAAGGTGAGATATCAACTACAAAATATTCAAGCAAATGGTCCATTTCAGAGACAATGAATGCAGATTGCAACAGCAATTATACTCTGTACTCAATTGTAGATGGAAAGATAAGAGCTTTATTTATGACTGATTATAATAATAATAATCAATTATCACACCTTAGAAGTTACAATGAAGTACTGCCAGGTTTTTTCAACTTTTCCATCCATACCCCGAACCCTATCTTCCCATCCCCCATCCCTTTCCTATTGCCATTCTTTCCCTGCCCCAACCCCTTCCCCACTCCTTCTCCAGTAAACATATGTGTCCATTACCCCCTGAAAATTGGTAAATGGTTGGGTCATATTTTTTTCATTTTGCTGGCGGCACATCCCTACCAAACAAATATTTGAGTCCCCCCCCCTCACCCGGGTCCTATCCCTTCTTACTCCCATCCCTTCCCAAACTGTTTCGTTCTCTGCCCTCACCCCTGCCCATTCCAATCCCTGTATTCCTTTCCAACACCCACCCCACCAACCCAACACCCACCCCACCAACTCTACACACCTCCCCACCAACCCAACACCCACCCCACCAACCCTACACACCTCCCCACCAACCCAACACCCACCAACCAAACACTAAAAATATCTCCCTCACACACTATCACACACACTTGTTTGATATAATGACAAATCATCATATTCACAGTTTATAGTTTCACACGACATATGAAAGCTTATGAAATCTTTGTATGCATCTTTCTTGAAAACTAAGCCTATCATTCCATCAGCATTTCCCCTGAGATAGTCCTCCAATCTCGTCAGTTATTTTGTTCCAAATCCCACAATCTTTTCTTCGCTCTCTTGTGGTTATTTATCAAGGTTGCTTTTATCTTATTGAGTAGAAAGAGATGCATACATTGTGTGTGCAAGTTACGGCGTAATACAGTGAGTTATCACTAATTTGTAGGATGTTTCTCCTGTATCATCCATCTTCACTGTATAAGGGTGTGCATTTTAACATGCCACTGTGAACTCGCATACATTTTGTGACACATTAATTCTTGTGACTCTTACTTAAAATTTTCCATGTGACTATTGGTTTTCCTTTACAAAACAGATTTTTTCAGAAACTTTTCCCAACTTTCATTGTCTTATCTCATGAATTACTGACAATTTTGACATTTTCAAAAACATTTTGTGAAATGTTGGGAACTATCATCTGCAAACAACTGCTGGGTGGAAGTGTTAAAATGGCAATCATTTTGTTCAGGAATTTCAACAAAATGCAGCACGTTGAGAAACTTGTATTAGCATATAAACTAGGTTGCATTAGGACTGGACTGGTTGACTCCATTTTGTCAACTTAATTTGTTGAATTAAATCACTAACATTTTGTACCCTGTGTGTACACATCCTCGGAACTTGATGTTGTAAAGTCTGTGATGTCTTAGGGATGAATGATATCCAGGCCTGGAATAAATAGGGAATTAGGAATCTCATTCCTGTGAAATTTGGTTATTTTGTTGGACATTTTGCTGGTTATTTTGCTTTTCCAAGAAATACATAAATGGAAGGAAATCTAGTCTTCGTACTTTGACATTTTTCCATCCCTGATGATAACAAGTTGCAGCAAGTGAAGTCAAGTGTTGCATTCAACTTGAACCTACACTTTTTCAGACTCATTGACACCTTGTTGCAATTCACAAACACACCGTCTTCACTTTTATTTTAGATAAGAGCCATAGCTCGCCCTGCCATAACTCGCCAAACTCGCCCTGCCATATCTCGCCAAACTCGCCCTGCCATATCTCGCCAAACTTGCCATTTCCAAACAAATCAAATTTGAGCCTCAGGGAGACACATCCGGCTGGTTAGCTGGCCGCCAATGAGAGCGAACAAGCCATGATTTTTTACAATAAGTATTAACATCAGTGAAGTGATGTCTTCTTTTGCATCACATTGACAAGTGCCATAACTCGCCAAAATCGCCCTTTTATACCTCGCCGTTTCCAAGCAAATAATTTGAGCCTCGGGAGACACAATCTAGCTGATAAGCTGGCCGCCAATGAGAGCGAACAAACCATATATTTTTTACAATAAGTAACATCAGTGAAGTAATGTCTTCCTTATATCACATTGACAAGCCCCATAACTCGCCAAACTCGCCCTTTTATTCCTCGCCGTTTCCAAGCTAATAATTTGAGCCTCGGGAGACACATCCGGCTGGTTAGCTGGCCGCAAATGAGAGCGAACAAACACTGTTTTTTTTTACAATAAATAACATCAGTGAAGTGATGTCTTCTTTTGTATCACATTGACCATAACTCGCCAAACTCGCCCCTTTTATACCTCGCCGTTTCCAAGCAAATCATTTGAGCCTCAGGGAGACACATCCGGCTGGTCAGCCCGCACGCATGGTAATGAGACGGAACAAACCATTCTTTTTACAATAAATAACATGAGCATCGTGATTGATGGATTGCAGGCAGGCATTGCTGGTCGGGGAATACAGTGGAATGACCTTTGCATGTTATGAACAGTATAGCTTACCGTAATTGTGCATATTTGGCTGTATATATACCCGTATTCCCCTATGTAACACAATATGTACAGAGAGAGCGACTGTTAAGCGAAGAAGCGACTGAAGATGTAACAGTTTCGCAGCAGATTCTTCCTAATTAGTCTGGACTCTACATTTAATACCAATGTTTTTTGTCTGACAAAATGTATAGATATTATTTCTGTGTATAATTAACTCAATTCAAATCACTTTATTCAGCAAAATGATGACAGAATAATATGTTAAAAATAATTATGAGAAAGGGCCCCAGTAGAAAACCTGACAAGCAGGCTTGTGAAATAGTGACCCTTAGAACAACAAAAGCAATGATAATATAATAGTCTGGTACGTACGTACATTAGGACCTAATAGCAAAATGAAACGAGACACGACTAAACAAAGACAGGACAAGGCAAACAAAAATCAATACAAATTAGGCCAAACAAAGAAGATAGTCTGTCTCAGAAACATTGTGCAAAAAACCTAAGTGCTGTGCGATTTTATTTATTTATTTTTATTTTTAGAAAATAGGCTATGAGGTATGCAAACAATTTTGGGTTTTTTTTCAATTCTTTTGTTTTTTGCTTATCCAAGCTTACGGAGAACTTTTTTTAACTTTTTTTTTAAAAAGAAAAAAAGAAAAAAGAAAAAGAAAAAAATAAGAAAAAAAAGAAAAAAAGTTTAGCCCCCAGCGCATAGACCTACGCGCCGTAGCTCATTTCACATACCAATGCGGGCGGGCTTCTGAAACAGACCTTCTTCTTTGTTTGGCCTTAGTGCACAAGAAGACAAAGAGACGGATACAGTAAACAAGACTAATTACAACAAGGGTCTGTATAAGGAAAAGCGAGTCATAAAAGTACATGATAATCTGCACCCTAATTTTCAGATTACATATGAATGTAAAAAGCTTGAGCTTATTAATTAGGCAGAAATTATTCAACTTTTTATTTCATCAGTGGGCAAATAGCTGAAAAAACCACATTGCGTCAAAGTCCAATTAGTTGTTTATTAATCCATAATACTTTTATAGCAACATTTACTAAATACAAGTCCCTCCCCCTTCCCCCTTTTTTTCTTCAAAAATAATATATCCGTAGACGTAACTCAAATGTATCCTTTTCACACCTGACTCGGCTGATTGCTTCGTCTATGTCAATTTATAGCGAAATGTTACAAAATGTATTGGATTCGTTCAATCAAAAATATTAATTCCTTTTTTTCATCCTCATATATGATCAAATTGAACTTTATCTATTACTATTTTGCAACTAAATATTTTAATAACTGAAAAGTGTATTTTGAAATTAAGTTTTTTGTAATAAAACACCACTTAGTCACTCTTCCCCCGCCTCACGCCTACTTCACATCTTCATATTCTTTGTACCAGAATATCACTACATTGTCGGTTTGAGAAAATTGTAAAATTATGTAAAATGTGCAAATGTGTAATATTTGTTTGATTTTGAGTGATAAGCCCGTCTGGCTTAGGCAACATAAAACACCTTGTTATCTATGGGAAAACAGGCCTCTCAGGTTTGGTGGGTCGATCAGGCTTTCTTTTTTCTTTTTCCCTTTTTTCCCCTTCAAAATGACTGTAAAAAATCCAAAAAAAATCTGTAAAAGTGTTGCAGTAATTTGACATGCCCACAACAAATAATCTGGGTCTGTATTGGAAAAGTTTTTCACAGATTTCTAAAACAAATTGGGTCAGTCGGGCCCGTAGAACAGGATTTCTTATTTCTTGTCGCCCTATCATCAGTATCAATCTATCCCTAAAACCACAGCTCTGACACAATTTGAGCAGTCAATGTTGCCTATGATGCGGATTAGGGTCCCAATCGTGCTGAGTCCTTGGATGTAATAGACAAATACACAATTTTCCAGGTTTTTGCTACAGTTTGATTAATATTCAGCCATTTTCAAGGCTTTGATCACAAAATCCAAGCACCATCTTTAGATTTTGGAGGCGAAAATCACAAAATTGTACGCATTGTCTTCAGATTTGTCTACCAATGTCAGATTTCTTTTTCGTTTATATGAAGTGGCATCTCTGTATTACTTAGAAAGCAATGCAAATCTCATAAAGCAATGTGATAACAGATAGTTATCTCCATGCTTATGGTGTAAGCCATGAAAAAATATCAGGTCACTCAACCTCTGTTACAGTGTTGCTAATGATATGGATTGTGGACCCAATTGTTGCAGATTGTCAGTTTACAATCCGAGTTGGCAAATTTAAAGCTTTTCGGTATAACAGCCAGCTATCAGGTAGATAGAGGAAGCTATCCCGGGCTCAACCCTGTAAGCCACAAAACAATATCAGGTCACTGACTTCAGTTTTAGTATTGGCAAATTATGGATTTGGGGCCCAGTTGTGTCAAATAGGATAGTCAAATCTTGTCTTATTCAGGGCATTGTTGTATTATCATATCGGGTAATTTCAGGTAGCTATCCCCCAGCTCATCCCTTCAAATCAGGTAACTAACTTCTGATGATTAAGTGTTGCCAAAAAGTATGGATTTAGGGTCCAGTTATGTTATTGTCAACTGACAATCATATTTGGTTCATTTAGGGTATTGTGGTAAAACCCTCTCAGGTTAGCAACAGTTAGCTAGTATCTGGCTGTGGCTCAAGCTCAATTCTGTTTCAATCGAATTGTTCTCTATCAACCCACAGGTCTTGAAACAATATCAGGTCATTAGCTTATTATGGTTAGTGTTGCCAGGACTGTGGTTATAGCAAAAGCCTATAATAACCTGTAGTACGCTACTTCCATAATAATGCGTAAGTAAAAGCCTATCTCGCATAAGGCTAGATTTGAGTAATTCTAGGAAATAGTCTGTAGGTCCCAGCGAGTTTCAAGCTTTTTAATTAACGTTCCTCCTGAATAACATTTGCTATAGGGGCAGGGTAACAATTAAAGTAAATGGGCGTTTTATCAACATTATTTGTTTTACACCAGCAGCAATACTACCTGAATTGTCCGGTGGTGGTGGTTGGGGGGTGGGGGGGGGGGGGGGGGTACTCAGATAATATTTTGGTAGGGATGTGCCACCTGCAAAATGAAAATTGTCCCAAACATTTACTAATTTTGGGCGGAAAATGGACCCATATATTTACCAAAGACCCATAATTTTCCTACATATTTGACAGATTTTGCTACCATTTCTGGGAAAAACAGCAAATTTAAGGATTTTAGACCCATCATTTTACAAAAATGGCTATGAAAAGGGGTCATTCGCTTACCAGATGGGTCATAACCTCATATCCACTAAGTACCACCCCCCCCCCCCCCACACCCGGGCTGAAAGTTCCCTGTTTTTTCTTTGAACTTGACAAGTAAACTTGCAATTGTTGACATGATTGCTTACCAATTCAAGTTTGACAGGATCAGTTGTTTCATAGATCGGTTAAGTAAATCTCTAACTCATTGTTGTGTAATTGCCAAAATTGGAAAATTGGAAAATTGCCAACCATACAAAAAGAAAACAAAATACAAATAAGGAAATGTCTGTGAACAATACAATCATGTACAATGTACTTGATCACGGGTTGATACTACACACCGTAAACATCCGGGTGGGTGGTGGGGCACTCAACCTTTTTTTTGGTTGCCAACATGCTGCCCAGGGTCTTAAAAGGGTGGCTTCGGAACTGAACTGATAGAATTTTATGACAAAAAGAGGGTCTTAAGAACTGACTTTCTCAAAAAAGTAGGGCTCAAGAACTGGTTTGTTTTTCAACTTTGATTAGCAAAAGCGCAAATTGGGGCCTGGGAATGAAAATGTTCGTGATTTTTGAATTTTCAATTAAAATGGGGGTCTTAAGAGCTGATGCAGGCTCAAAAGGGGTCTTAAGAGCTAGCAGAAGAGGGTGAAAAAGGGGGTCTTCAGGGTGGCTCATACCTTTACCCCTTTCTAATGTTAGTGCCCCCCCCCCCTCCCTGGTAAACATACTCTGTATACGCTACACACATGTGGTCGTCATTGCGTTAAGCCAGCGGACCTTGGGCTGTGGCAGTGTATGTATGATGTAAATGCGTGGGCAAGAAGCCGCAAGATACTACTAGCGTGTCTAGTATGTGGCTAGGTTATTAACATGGTGGTTGAGATGGGTGGACATTGGGGCATCGTATCGATACCATATATATACCAGGGGTAGAATTTCGTTATGAGCCGCGAGAATCCAAACGGATTCTCGCGGAAGGATTTTGAGAATCCATGGATTTTTGCGAAATGAATGGAAATAATATCAAGAATAAGGCTATAAGCTTGCACAACTTCCAAATGCGGCATGTTTGTTGACTAAGGGTCGAATCCCAGTCATCTAAGGTCCTGTTTTGGACTTATAATTTTTTTAATTTTTTTTGCGAGAATCCACATGGATTCACGCTGTAGTGTTTTTACGCGAATCGAGATTAGCGCCGAAATTCTACCCCTGTATACTAGTATATTATTATAATTTATATAACCAAATTCTAACCCTGATCATCCAAGTTTAAAAGCAACAGACCTTTAGCAGTGTATGTATGATGTAAATGCATATATGCAGCCAACTTACATTTCTATTGTGTAGCTATAGCTTATCGCTACAAGATGAGTTGATAGAGGTTTGGTGTGGAGGTACTGGGGTACATTACTACAATAATACCAGTACCCTAAACAATAACAAAATTAGAACCTGATTACTCAAGTATAACAAACAAATCATTAATTACAAGTTAGCACATTTAAATAAAATGTATTTCTTTATATATAGTAACGGTGGAAATTCTTTTTCTAAACCAAGAGTGTTAAACAGACTTTTGTGTAAATCATGGAAACGTTTCATCAACAATTTATAACGTAAAAATTCTTTGAAGGAAAAGTGTTTCCATGTATTTCTTGTAATTTATCTATACTCACAGGCAGAAATTTGACATCAAAAAAAAAGATTTTAACAAACTGTTACACATTTTTTTATATTCACAGGCGGAAAATCTACTTCTAGACAAAGACCTTAACATCAAGATAGCCGATTTTGGTTTTAGTAATGAATTCACTCCGGGTAACAAACTGGACACGTTTTGTGGCAGTCCGCCGTACGCCGCCCCGGAGTTATTTCAGGGCAAGAAATATGACGGTCCAGAGGTGGATGTATGGAGTTTAGGAGTTATACTATATACGTTGGTCAGCGGGTCATTACCGTTTGACGGACAGAATTTAAAGGTGAGTGGACCTATAGTTCGATCAGTTCTAAATTGGTGAAACCTCCTTACACCAGAGAATGAATACAGAAGGACGCGGGTGCGGATGAAGGCAACAAGCACTAGACTAATTCCTTTCGTCTCCATATGCGCACTGACGCGAAGCTGTGCTGTGTTGGAGACTGAAAAACAAACGGTTCGAATGATGCCGGGGTTATTGCGGTCTGCATGATGTGTGAGTGATCGCATACACTGCGCCATCATGTTATAGCTCGGGCTCGATTTCAATATGCGCTACGCACGCACAGCCGCTGCCCTGTCGCATATCGACAACCGTGACTCATGAATAATTCAGTGTGTCACAAAAAGCAACACAAAAGTCTGGCACGTAAAAAGCATAAAAGCGGACCAGTCCCCTCAACAAGGCCAAGGCATGCACACCGCAGCCGACGTTGCAGGGGATGCGGAACCGAGTCTACACAAGCACACTGTGCATCTGATGCGTGTGTGGAGAGATAAATATTTCTCGCCAATTTGGAACTGATTTAACTATAGCAAAAATATTCAAATGAATAACTTCCTGTTGCAACAGAATATAACAAATCTCGATGAACGCAATAGGGGATCAATATGCAATGTGCGACGCTTCAGAAACTTGCGGGTATGCTTAGATTACTTTTAGGTGCTGAGAGATAAAAACATATTTCTTGCCAATTTTGAACAGATAACACTATAACATTCATGTACAGTGCGTAAAAATGTTTCATTTACTTGGTTTTGTTTTGTAGGAATTGTGAGAGAGGGTGCTACGTGGTAATACAGAATATCGTTCTACATGTCGACAGACTGAGAATTTTCTCAATAGCTTGTAATTTATTTAAAGTTTACATTCTTGTACAGTAAAATAATGTTTCATTTACTTGGTTTTGTTTTGTAGGAATTGAGAGAGAGGGTGCTACCACGTTTTACGTGGTAAATACAGAATACCGTTCTACATGTCGACAGACTGAGAATTTACTCATAAGCTTTTCATTAATTTTAAGTTCACATTCTTGTACAGTAAAATAATGTGTCTTTGGCATGGTTTTGTTTTGTAGGAATTGAGAGAGAGGGTGCTACGTGGTAAATACAGAATACCGTTCTACATGTCGACAGACTGTGAGAATCTACTCAAAAGGTTTCTAATGCTCAATCCTGCCAAAAGAGCCAGTTTAGAGGTATGTAAGAAACTCGGTGTCAGCTCAAGCTGGGAGGTGACTCAACACATAATTTAGTGATAGAGGCAGCACTTTGTGCGCCACGGCCTATTTGATTGCGAGGATGCAATCACCGTTGCGTTGTAGACATGTTTGCAAAATCATGATGTGTTCAGTTGAGTGTGTGTTGGCGCTGACGTCATGTCCCAACTTGAGGTGACACAAAGTCTATACACTTTTAATATCAAGGGTGATTTGCTCTTCCCACCACCATAGGCAGGGTCAGAAATTTGATGTGAATCCAAGATTCTCGTCAGTGGAGTTGCCAGAATTCAAGTAGATTCTTGAAAGATAATCTGTATAGCACTTTTTTACATACATAGATTCTCGCAAAAAAATCCTTCACTGGAATCTACACAGCTTCTTGCATCACTTGAAGAATTTCTGACTCTGATAGGTTATAACGTCGCTGTTCTGTCAGAACCTTGTATGTTTTTCCAGCCCTTCACTGTGTATGAAGTAAAACTGCCCAACGGTTATGCATACATGTAGAAAGTGTTGCTTTATACATGTTTAGGGGCAAGAGCACTAACAAGGTTTTGATAGGTGTGTTTTGGCCCATGAATATGTTTAGAGTAGACTCACCAAAGGTTATACATAGGAATTATTAGTGTATACAAGCTGAAAGACCGGATGGAGATACAAGGTTTTGACAGAATAGCGACGATAATGTATCCTAAACAGGGTTGTCACTAAGGCGGCCGGGAGGAGCCGGCACTCACGATTGCCGACCGGCACTCTTAAAAAAAGGGGTAAAAAAACGGCACTAAATTTTTTTTAGAATAATATATATATTTATATGCTGTATTACCATATTATTACTGTTGACTATTTTATAATTAGATGTACTTCAGTCTGAAGATTGCCACCACCCTGTGTGGTTGGTGTGCATGAAACTGCCAGTTACTATGTATAAATAATTCTTAATTTACTGCTTGTTTTCATCATATTACGCTCTTCTTAGGAATTGAGCACTTTTGATACGGGCAGTGCATCATTTTGATAATTTATTATATATATATATATATATATTTTTAACAATTTGTAGATAAAAGCATTAAACTGCCTCATTAAACAAGAAATTATGTGGAAAGAACCCTCAAAGTGCATTAATAACCCCTAAAAACATTAAGAAGGCCTCTTGACCCCATGCCATGATCCACTGCACTTCGTTTGCAACACTTATTCCGTTCGCCGTCAGTAAAATTAACCGGCACTAAATTTTGGCTAGTGACAACACTGATCCTAAACTATCTATATTTTTCACTTTCCCCTCTCCCGAAGGTAATAATGCGTGATAAATGGATGAATGCCGGCCACGAGGACGATGAGTTGAAACCCTACCAAGAACCCGATTCTGACTTCTCCGACGACAGGCGTATAGATATCATGCTTAGTATGGGCTTCAAGAAGAAGGAAATAGAGGATGCTCTAAGGAATCATAAATATGACGATGCCTACGCAACATATTTATTACTAGGTCGAAGGTCGGCGGAGGTAAGGTTCATTCAACACCAGGTTGTATAGGTTATCTCCTACCAAGAGGTAGTATGTAACAGATGCATGGTGGAAAGGGATAGCATTAAAAAATATTTAAAAGAGCTTGATTGGGAAATGTGACAAATGCTATTTTATTGTTCCCAACACTGTTCAGTTGTAAAACAATTCACTATCAAAGTGATTATATAACCCCTAGTAACTGGATCACGCACCTTTTGTTGTGATGGTTCACGCCATTGACTTTATGTGGCGATCACTTCAATCGAGGTTCAATACTCAAAAGCGTAATCTAGTTGACATAGTGATAATCGGATTACACGTAACACTTCGATGCTGAAGAGCAATTGGAAAGCAGTTTGAAAAATGTGTATCTTAATTCAATTATCGTGTAAGCTTTGACAGGACTACATCATGAGAAGTGTTAGAAACAAATTGAAAACAGCATTTACCTTTTACAGTGAAGCTATTTCCAATAAGGATTAATAATTTGGAATTTTGGGCTATAGTCTATTTATCTTCCTCTGGACAGTGACGTAATTTAAAAGACGCAGCATTTATACACGCATATGTATCTTTCTACATGTGCGTTTATTCACTTACATAATATGTGTACAGCGCACTGTGACTCCCGGTGTAGTGCACTGTATAATGTGTTTTATTATTATTTTAATGAGTGAATGACGCAATGACATCACTGTCTCGTGGAAGTGAAAAAGACTATATTAGGCCAGATCAAAATGAATCAAGTTGCATTTTGGGACACCAACTATTCCCACACTGCATTGCTGCAAACACCATGGAAGCAGATCAACCAATACACTATCTATGATTCAAAACCCAAAACTGTGGATATTTCATTTAAAAAACGGAATTTAACATTTAGAATACAGAAAACTTGTGTCTCTAGTGTACACCTAATACAATACATTCCATAACAGGTGCTTATAAGTTAGCTTATTCAAAACTAAAAATTGGTACCCAAAAAATGTTGTATTTTCTATTGGATATCATTGCTAAGTGTGTACTACACTGTATCGATGTGTGTGTAATGACTCTCGACGAATCATCAATCCATGACCGAATGCTTTTAATCTGTACCATACAAATCAATGATATCCCGTAGGAAATGGTGTTTATGTTTGGCAAGGCCACTTAAGCCACCATAACTAAGTATCCAATCAATGTTTACGAATGAGGTATCAAATTATGTATATCTCAGATTTTTTTGTACCGATTATTGATTTCCATGAAGATTTATGAGGTATAATAATATCAAGGGAATCTAATCCTCAAATCATATGTATACGGCACGGCAAAAGGGTGCAGTTGTCGGTCAAATGCATTTTGAGATATTGATGAATTCAGACATGGAAAAACAAGTAAAATAAAGACAATTTTACATTAATTTGTCTTCATAAAATCAGAATGCAGTATCCAATCTTAAACCACAAAGGTGTCATTTTGAAGCATTCAAAACACTCCTTTTGTTGGTATAAATATCTCAACTTTTTCATTTAGGAACAACTGCACCCTTTTGCTTTCGGCTGTACACATATATTACCTTGTCACTGTTTGACCCATATCATGTGAAGTGCGAACGTATATCAGTAATCACAGCTTATGATCAGGTGTGTGACCCTCTATGCCCTGTCATTTGGTAATTACACAATCAAAGACAAACCGGGCAGCATTCTCACGAATGGCATGACATCACAAATGCATACCTGCAAATGCATACCTGCCAACTAGTTAGATTAAATCTTATTTAGTAAGATTTCTAAGATTTTTGGCAGCAAAGATTTTTGAAGGGACCAAAAAATTAAAACAAAAATATTTCAAAAGTGGTGTCCATGCCCTTCTGGCGACCCCTGGACCCCACTCGCTAGTGGCAAGTGCCCTGTGCTCGTCGTGCATGCACATTAGTAAGATTTTTGACTTTTCAATGTTGGCAAGTATGCTTATGTTTACCAGCACCAGATTGGTCATCTGGCTGTTCCAATAAACTTACCTCCCCACTGCAAAGGGGAAAGGTTACTTTAGAGGTCAAAACGGGTCACAACTCCCTTATTTGTTCATGAATTTTGTTGGAATTTTCAGGTGATCATCATCATCGCACAAAAAATTGTCATTATTTGTTCCACTTAAAAAAAATTAAAAAATGATGCAAAAAATGCCCTACTGTACTTTGTCAATGGGGGAGAAATAACACTGTGTCCAAGAGCCTGGGAATGGGCAAGTTCAATTGATGTCACAAACCCGACCAAGAGAGTTTGTGCTTATATGCTACCTCATTTCTGGACTATGCGCTGCCTTTACATTCGCACTTCACTGTAATTGTTTTAATATTGTGCAGGTGTTTTTCACCATAATTGAGTATTTAGTATCAAATGCTTTAACAGTGCTTAGACAGAGTACTGTAAAACCACTTCATTTCGTGAGGGATTTAAATTTCCGAATTTTGCGAGGGATGTGGATTCGCGAATTTAAATACCCCGCGAAATTGACAATTTTGCATTGAAAGTAACAGTAAGATTTCCAGATTCACAAAATTAAATGCCTGCTTAAATAGCAGTCATTTTACATTCGCGAAATTATATAGTGTTTTATAGTATATCATCACCCTGCTATGATAACTGCCAAAATCATTTTTTAGCCAAATTTAACCCATCAGTCGATAAAAAGTCACTTGTATCCATTACGTAACCTCCCTGACCTGTGACACGGTTAGAGGTTCAATTATCTCTAAACCAGGTGTTTTTCGCCATAAAATGGATAGTAAACATGGTGGGTTTTTTGTGTTTGTTGGCTTAAAACTAGAAAAATGAGTTATCATAGCAGGGTGACGATATTTAGCTCACTAACTAATGACAATTAATGCAGCTCCCGTGTTTTGTCAAAAATAATAAACTACGGTCCATTGTACTCACTTGAGACAGTGATGTCACTGCATGGATTAATAAACACAATACTAAACCATGTACCACATCCCTAGCATAATACAGAGAAATTATGTCTAATATATTGATGGATTTAAAGGTGGATGTTCCGATCGCTTCAGCTTTTTTTTTGCCCATCAACATTTAATATCAGAAGAAACCCCACAGTTATCTCATTATTTCTGTCAAATGTTTGGCGCAAGATACAGGGTGTCCCAGAATGAATGATCTATACCGGGTTTCAAAAATGAATAAAAAATATAAAACAAATAGTATATGCCTATTATTTCTATATAAAACAAATAGTGTTTCAAATTTAAATACTTGCAATATGATGGTGGGAATGTGTCCTACTTATTCCGTTAATTTCATTGAGACATCTCTTTTTGTCCCGCTGTGGCAAGACACAGACGAAAATCGACACCCTGTATGTTCCATTTAGACGATATAGGCCAAAATGCAGTGAATTACTGCCAAAGATGGTTACCACCCGGCCAGTTAGTGTGCTACTCAATGGGCAAATCCCATGCTGCCTTGTGCTTCTAAAATAAGAACCATTGGAGTTACGCAACTCAAACTTTGTAATATGACTATTTTATGACCCTTCATCTAGAATAAAAAACGTCAAGTTGAAAATCGGGCCAGCAATTGGAGCACCTACCTTTAATAATTCGTCTTGTGTTCAGATCTTCAAAATTCACTCAACCATATCAAATGTTACATCAACTTAAACACCAATCAGCCCCCAGGATACCAACCACTAGCACAATATTTTGTTTAATCATTAATTATTTTTGTTGGCTTTTTATACTTGTTTAAGTTACTAACTTTGCTTATCATGATATCAACATGAGTGTTTTACCACACAGCACTGTTTTAGTCATGGTTTCATGATGCTGTTGCAAGTGTGTAATTCAATTCCCTAGCCTTAACCCCCTGGGCACTACCGGCTTATCTTACAGTGGTTCTGATTGGTGTATTGCAAGATATATTCATTTGAATAGCCAATTAAAATGCAGCTTGTAAAATATTTCACTCTAATCTTTATCAGGGATACAATTATTAAACACTGTCTCTGATTGTCGCAATCAATGATGTATCTATTTTTCTGACCAATCGGTCGGTAGTTCTCAGGGGGTTAACCTGAAACCATACTGTAAAACCAGAATTGTTTGCGTTCAATTTTGCCAATTTCGTGAATATTTACAATCTACCTTGTAGCAGTGCATTGCAAAGTTATATTCACGAAATGTTCATGCCGTGCATTAGGCCAGTATTGCTGATTCGTGAAATGTTAAATTCGCGAAACATTTCTGGTTTTACAGTAACCATATCCCTATTAAAATATTAATTTAAATTACACATTTGTGACGCAATCATGAAGTTTTTGATCACAATTTGTTTACGTTTCTTATTTTGTGTTGTGATTATTATTGTTATCTTTATGGTCCTATGTTGTTCTCTTATATTATCACTTTGCACACAAACCATCAGCGCCCAACACACTTTACATTTGGGATGCAGGTAGGCCGAATGCATCTATAATTGCACCCATTTTTGTGTTTGTTGTCTTATAAGAGATGTGACTTTCCTAGAATTTTGACCCATCAGAAAAATTATAGATAGGATAAAAAAAAATGAGGAGTATATTTAACTGGATTGCATTTTCATGGTTAGAAATTTGACAAGAATCTGAGACTCTACCTGGAAGAATTTAATAAGTTGATTCTCGATTTAGAAATCGCTTTCATTTATCTTAGCCAGAATCTAAAAATATTTTTGCAGCTGTAAAAGACAAAAAACCCAGCTTAGGCGATCTGGAAAAAACTACAGGCCTGACGGACCCATTTGTTTTAGAAAATTATGTAAAAAATGACATGAATACCGAACAAAAAGATGTTGCTTGACAAAAAACAACAACATTTTTATGGATTAAATACAACAGAATTACGGTCATTTTGAAGGAACAAAAGAACATTTGGTGTGATCTGTTCTGATGGACTTCTTCAAATGGATCATGCAAGCCACCCAATATTGGCCATCCAATATTGGCCACCCAAGATCTCCTACCTAGTTACATCTCTGTCGGTCTGTCTATGTTATGTTCTTGTCTACTTTTTATTATTCTGTATGCTTTTGTTTCTGTTGATATTGCAAATTGATTGCCTGATATTTGGTTATTTTTTAAAAATATTTTTGCTTTATTGTTTTATTCTTTATGTATTGTTTTTCTAATTTTGTTTTTACTTTTAAGACCAAAGTATTAGTGACGAGCAAATTCAGTTTGTTTTTATTTGCATGTTTTTTCTTCTTCTTTCCAACATGCATTATTATGATGCACCATTCATAATTCATCAATGCTACGCATAGAGTTGCCAAATACTAGAAATGCATCTGAGTTAGTTGTGTTTACACAAGATATTCAAACTGTTATAAAGAGGAAGAATCTTATTTTTATACTGACTATATTTCACTAAAATCATGCGATCTAGAACCAAAAATAACTGCTTAGTCAACACACATGGGATTCCAATAATGACACCGGAGATTTTTAGAATCCATGTGCAGTATCAAACCATAAATCCTTGTTATATGTGAACATGTCCATCACATTATTTATATAAATCTTTCATTTCAATTGTAAACCCTTAAATTGGACAAGTGTAGCACCTATTCTAGACCACTGATTTCATTGATAAAACAATGATATGAAAGCTTGTTTTTCACAGTTCAACTATTACTGCGTGTCACTTAACCCACTACACAGGGTGTGTAAAAAAAGGTGTCCCATGTTAAACAAGTTTTTTTGGCCATGAAAAATATGAAAATTGGCTGTGAAATAGTAATAATCACGTTCAGCAATCTTTAATGCGCCATAAGAATTTGTTTTTTCTATCAATTTTGAAACTTTCGTCATGAAATTATGACAAATCTTCTCAGGCATACCAAATTCAGCTTTGGCCACTTTTCCTCTGCAGAGAACTCTTTTATAAGAATAGTCAGTCAGAGTGTAAATTAAACATAATCAATCAAATCAAATATAATCTACCTACTGAATGTTGATAGTTAGTTCAATGTGAGTAGTAAAACATAATTTCATCCATATTATCCATGACAAACTACAGAATATTTGAATATGAGATGTATTTTAAACAATACATTGATGTATCCTATAAATCATCATTGGAATCTCAAATGCAGTGTTTGGATGTAAGAACCAGTCCCTTAAATCTATTACTAACAACGTAACTATATACTCAAAACAAATAATTGTCGTTCGTTTCAAACCATTCCCTTACGTACTACGTAGCTTCTGTGACAGCCATGTGCACCTATTGTTTTGGAACTTATGGATGAACGGGAGCGCTCGGATTGTGACGCTCAAATTGACAATTATTTGTTTTTTGTTTATAAAATAAGTAGTAGATAACTGTAGATGGTATATGTGTAGACAAATGTAGACTAGTACTGGGATTAGGAAGCAAGTAACCTGTACACACAAAGTATCTGTCAGGACAAATTGGATGCATCAGTTTAGTCCTAAATCTGAGACAAATTTCTTTAATATCTGTGCGATACATATTATGTTTAACAATGCTACATTTACAACCAGACTATAGGGTTATATAGATTGTCAAATTTGGTACTTACAAACATTATTATACTCCTAGTGGAGCTACCAGTATTTCAGCTAAACAATTTGCATGATTATTGTATGTTAACTATATTTTACAGCTTTGCAATGACTATATCCATTCTAGGCTTCTTTATGTCATATAAATAAACGTAACGGTCGAAGAGACTGGACTGTCGATACACGCTTGAGGGAACAGTGTATGACCACAACACTGTCTGCTATGCCGTATTGCCCTTTATAATGCTTTGGCGCGAGTTTTAAAAGCACAGGTCCTAAACAAAACAGGGTGTGTGCGCAAACTGCCGGGCGAAAAACAATGGCAACTAGCCACGTTTTGCCCGGTGTAACCTCACCTGTCACCCCATCTATAGGGTTACAGATTGTCAAATTTGGTACTTACTAACAGTAATATATTCCTAGCTAACTGTATATCAGCTAAATAATTTGCATGATTATTGTATGTTAACTATATTGTACAGCTATGCAATGACTATATCCATTCTAGGCTTCTTTATGTCATATAAATGATATAGCATAATGCATGCATGCATACATACTTGTGCTAGAATTCCACACAAGAGCCAATTCTGCTTATACGCGGTCTCGGGGGTTTCAACACCGGATGCAGAGATATACCACAATTCAATCCCACACTGCATAGAGCATTTTGCATTACAATGGTTACGGGCCAAAGGCTAATTAATAGAGTTTGTTGTATGCTACACTCATTGCATTATGGGACTGAATTTTGGTACAACTTGGCTTCTAAAACCCCTAATTGATCCAGCCTAATACTGTGCTGGATACCTGTAATTATTTATTTAAGGTTTCAATAGCCCCTACAAGTAGTCTAATGAGTATCAGATAAAGCGCAGGGGTGCAAGACTTCCGCAATTCCGGAAATTAGGCCATTAAAAAAAATACTGATTTTTGGAAGAAAGAAAGAAGAAAAAAAGGGGGGGGGTAATTATTCATCATTTTTGCATTACCGGAATCAAATGATGCTATTTCGGCATAAAAAGAGGCAAACATAATGGGTTTTTGGGGGGATACCCTGTAGCCCATTCTCCAGACGAGCCCCTAAACAAGTTTGGTGCAGCGCGCCACTGCTCACATAAATGTTACTTCACAATGTGAAAATAAAAATTGAAGAAGCATCATTTTCAAAAGTTCAAGAAAAAAAGGGAGGAACAAAGTAATATGCCTAAGATACTCATGAACGAATGAAAGCTCATCAACATTCACCTGATTATAACACTTGTTGAATTAGCTAACAATAGGTTTAATATTGGTGATTTCATGAATATCTTACTCATAGGTATAGAACCGAGGCTTCACTATTATTGAATCAATTTGTTATAAAGCCCTCCAATCTAGCACAGGTCTGAAATCTTGTCAACATTTAATCATTATTTATATATGTTGATGAAAGTGTATTAATCATGGTTTTTGTTTTCTTTTTTGTATTCTCCCATCCAATCCAACCCCTCTGTCTCTCTCTCTTCCCCGTCTCTCTCTTTTAACTCTCACAGTCTGAGGAGATTGAGTCGACGACAGGCAGCAGTGTGTCGCTGACGCAGCGCACCGTCAGCGACCTGACTCCGGCCATTACGCAGTCGCCCTCAACACATGGTAAGAAACAGCAGCCACCGCGCAACATCCCCACGTCCAAGTCTAGTCAGAAAGAAAGAAGGTTTAGCCATGGCGGTGAGAATTACGGTCAGTTGCCAGATTTGCCTGCCCAAAATTTTTATTTTTTGTTGTTTCATCGCTCCGTTTCGTTTCGGTCTCACTACTACCTTCACATTACATTCTTCACCGCCTGCGATATCTTTTCAGTGTTGCCAAAGTAATTTAGTGGGGATAAATAGCCCAATTTTTTTGTTGGCATTTTTTTACACTTGGGGGGAAAGGAGCGTAATCTGTGTTCAAATATTACCTTTTTTTACTAGATCAGACATAACCACCAAAATTGATCCTAAACCACCCAAATTGTACTTCATCAGATCAGAAATAGTCTTAATTGGGCTCTAAATTGAGTTGATTGGTAACACTGATATCATTTCACTGCAAACTGCCGATAAACGTTCTCATCTAGTGGTGTTGCCAACACATACATCATTCTCAAACCGTGGTGTAAATATGCAGATGTTGACTGTCTTCTCTTACACACATTGTGTTAACACTTACCACGCGGCTATACAAAACAGATTTTTCAGAAATCTTTCGCAATTTTCAACGTCTATCTCAAGGATTACTGAACAAATACTAGGCATGTTTGTACTTATTTCAATGTATTTCACGTGGTGATTCCAAATATGGTTATGAAATTTAACAATTTTGACATTTTTGAAACATTTTGTGAACTTTTGGAATATGGTCTGCAGCTGCCTGCTGCATGGAAAGTGTTAACCATATACTACCGCTGTGCAGTGATGTCAGAGCATATTTCTGTGATCGCAGGTTATGATTGGGTGCACCATTCTAATGCACCGGCAACAGGCAACCCACCAGATCACACCAACATTCTTGTATTATTATCAGATCAATAATTTTACCGATCATTGTCCTCAATACTATTCTATGCGGCCTTTGCGTAACCGCAACAGCTACGTAACACAAGAGCGCCTGATGTTATGGAAAGCAGTGTGTCATTACATTGTGCGTTCAACATTCAGATGAATGCGAGCATGACGATGGATCAAGATATTATTGAACTGATTATAATGCTGTGTTGATATGCAAATACACTCTGATGTTACTGCGCAGAGGTCTAACAGTATAAATCCAGCTGACTGCAAGAGTTTAGCTATGTGAATTAGGTTTTCGTCTTTGATATTATAGTCAGAGGTGAAAGTCCCACACAATATGCATACACTTTACACTGGCTTTATAAAACCATGATGACAAACGTAGACAAAGATGAGAATTGTGTTGTCGGTTGCCAAGTGATCATCTTTCTTGTACACTGCCGCAGCTGCTGCAACCACGCCTGTTTTCCAATGAACAGTTAGGGGGCTCTCTTTAGATTGACTTTAAACTGTGTGTGATTGTGTAGCTGCAATTTCAATCCTCCCCGTCGTCGCCCATTCCCGCTTACCATTTGGTCTTTGACTTTTATTACTTTTGACCGTTGACCTTTTTCACTGTAGTTTCTCTGTCTTTTCATGACATCGAATGGATGTCTGCAGCTAGCATTAGACTTGTAGTTTTTGGGTCAAGTGTAGTATATCGTTACTCTTCTGTCAAAACCTCATATTTTTGTTTGACCTTTTTCAGCATGTATAAACATAGGAAGTGTTGTTTCATACATGTTCAGCGCAAAAACACTTTACGGTTTTAATAGATGTGTTGTTTTGCCCTTAAACATGTTTAGAGCAGACTGCCCAAAGGTTATACATAGGAAGTATAACTTTTTACATGCTGAAGGGCCAGTTGGAAATACAAGGTTTTGACAGAGCAGCGACGATGTAGAAATGAAAAACCATCAAGTTGTTACTGCTCATTCACATAAAGATGAAAAATGCCCCTTAGAGTGCATTGTGTTCTCATTGTAAATGTAGAGATTTACATTATTATGTTTTACTGAACACACTATAGTTTTTATAATAGCTGCATTTGACCAAAGTCCCGTGCGTATGGAAAAATTGCACGCGATTGTTCGGATTATTTTGGCGCGCAGATAGATAAAAACCGCATATTTCTCACCAATTTGGAACTGATTTAACTATATTAACGATCCTGAAAGTGAAAGATGTTTATTAATTATGTCATAATTTGTGTACAATTTGATTCCCACTATTTACAAGAACCCCAGGTGGTCAGTTTTTGTTAAATCTGTCAATAATCCTCATGAGTTCATAATAACATAAATTACTAACTAAATATAAATTACTAACTAAACATAAAGATCTCACCGTTTGTAATGCCCAGAAATGCCCACCTTATTTTAACCTCAAGTAATTTGAAAATAAGTCCTACAACCTGTGACCTCCTTAGTGGTTGATGTGATGTCAGTGTTTACCAACTTCTTTTAAAAAAAACGATCATAGGTCTTCCATAAGATCATTTCTATTAAAGGTAGATGACCCGATCACATTTTCGTAACACAGAATTATTTCAAACATACGGAGATTTTCATATCATATGAAAGCTCGTATTTTTCTCATCATCATACTGAAATTTGACGGCCTAAATCAGTATAATTACAGAGAAATCGATGAAATAACGTCGAATTACCGCGAAAGGTGGTAACCACCAATATCGTTTGTGTACAACTCAATGGGTACATTTCATGGCATCTTTTGCGTCTAAAATAAGAACTATTAGAGTTATGCAACTCAAACTTTGGAATACAACTTTTTTTAAGGATGACCTTTCATGTAGAATAGTAAACTTCAAGTTTAAAATCGGAACATCTACCTTTAACTTACTACAACACATCATATGCTACATTCATTCGGTGGTGTCGGGCTATTTGGGTGGTTTGCGATTGCAGTTTCATAATCACACTGGGAAGAGAAACATCTGAGGAGCACCCTGTTTCTACTATACACTACACTAAGTACTGTTTCACTAACACAACTACAGGCTTTCATAATCTCAATACACCTGACACCATCCATTGACCTATACTCATATTTATATGGGTCACTGGACTGTGTCCTGTGAGAGGAGGTTGTTCATACTCTCAATTTGTGTGACACTGTACTGTTCGATCCCTATCACTAAATTACTTTCTGACTTATTGGTTTTTCTAGGTATGATATTATCACAATATATTGATGGCATGAATCTTTCATTTATTTGTACTGATGTATATTGTTCGATGGAATTTAGCCTGAAAGATCAGGTCATAATCTCAATTTATGTGACACAGTTCAATAACATTCACATGTTATCATCATATCTTGGTTCCTGGGTATGATGCTATTCTCACTTTATGTGACACAGTTCAATATCATTAACTTTTTATCATCATATTGGTTCCTGGGTATGATGCTATTCTCAATTTATGTGACATGGTTCAATAACATTCACTTTGTATTATCATATCTTGGTTCCTGGGTATGATGCTACTCTCAATTTATGTGACAAAGTTCAATTAACATTAACTTTTTATCATCATATTGGTTCTTGGGTATGATGCTATTCTCAATTTATGTGACATGGTTCAATAACATTTACTTTTTATCATCATACCTTGGTTTCTGGGTATGATGCTATTATGATACCCTCAATTTATAGAGTGCATGAATATATCAACTGTGTGTATATTGGTCAGTGAACCGTGTCAGTGGACTGTGTGAGAATGTGATGGCCTGTGGATAATTACTTGTCATATCTCCGCATATATTTACACATATTACACAATTACACATTACACATATTACACATATTACACATATTACACAATTACACATATTACACAATTACACATATTACACAATTACACATATTACACAATTACACATATTACACAATTACACATATTACACAATTACACATATTACACAGTTAGACATATTACACAATTACACATATTACACAATTACACATATTACACAATTACACATATTACACAATTACACATATTACACAATTACACAATTACACAATTAAATTCATATTTTATACAGAATGTATTTTAAGGATTTTGTGGGGAAAACAAGTAGAAAGTCTTGATATTGATGAGGTGTTAGTATGTGGACAGGGTAGTTAGTGGACGGGAGGGGAGACATATAGGTTGATCAGTATACAGGACGTAAATTTGACAGGAGTGAAGCTAGTTGAGGCATAGTTTTAATCAGGACAGAAATTGGCAAGAAATATGTGTTTTTTATCTCTTTGCCTGCAAAGTAATCCAAGTGTACGCACATTATTTTGGTTTACTCAACGATTTACAGTGCACCATGTTGCGCCATGGGAGCTTTTGCGCGCCTACACTCTACTGTACTAATTCGCTGCTGTATGCAGGTTCCTCAATTTGTAACTGACTGAACTATCATAGAGTAGACAGGGGGATCAGTGGATAGTACCCAAGCTAAGTGAAATCGATCAATGGACTGGGTATTCATTTGACACAAGAAAAACAGTTGAGGTAGATTATATACAGAAGTGTTCAATTGTCAAGAGTTACAGTCAGTTTAGGTAGATAAATGGACAGAGTTATCAATGAGTAGGTGTCAGTGTTCTGGAGTCCCATGAAGTAAATCAGTAGACAGGGTAATCAATGGACAGGGGTCTGGGTGAAAAAGATCAAGTGGACCGAGTGGTCATTAGACAAGACAAAGTTGGGTGAACAGAACAGTGGACAGGGTGATTATTACAGGAGTCAACTCAGTTGAGATAGGAATGGGGACAGGAGTAATAACAACAGCAGTTAGTTGATGGTTACATCTGTCTTAGGATATGGTTACATCCATCTTAGAATTGTATAAACTGGCTATTCCATTTGAAATCCATACACCCCCTATGAGAGACATTAGCTTAATCTTCTCCACAGGGAGTGTGAATTTCAAATAGATTTACCTGCATGGGTGACTCCATTTGACATCTGCACTCCCTGTGTGGAAGATAAAGATCATGTCGTCCATAGGGGGTGCATGGATTTGAATTGGAATAGCCCAATGTCTTAAAGCTCCTGCCACCAAAACACAACATACACTACACGGTACACACTTGCTTTAATAGTGCCTTATCCCTTGCTGAATCGCCCAGGTCCAACTATAGAGACCAACCCATACCACCATAGCCCTTATCAGCAAACAGTTGTATCTCTAAAACCATGGATCTTACAATTTACTTCCTTCTATCACGGTATGTACTAAATGTTTCTATTTAGTTCCTTGACAATCAAAAACCAAGGTCAAAGGAAGTACATTGTATGTGAATCCATAGTGAAATACAACCTTTTGCCTTGAAAGGGCTGACCAAGTTTGACCCCTAACAAATTGTGTCGTCTCTCTCTGTTTCCATGGTTACACCATACAGTCATCCGCAAAAGAGGTAATGTTTCTCTTACATACACTCGCTTTCACATCATATTCTAATCTCTACAGGCAAAGTTCATGTGACCTTTATACCTACTTGTGTGCTGCAAAAACTTGACCTGAACTTGTTTATTGGGTATCATGTTTTGATTGATACTCATCAACCGTAGAGGTCTAGTTTCCCTGACACAATGGTTAATGGAGGTTACTGACCTTTGTCTTTAGAGATTAGGCTATGAATGTGTAGCATCTTCAATATATGTGGCTGATCATACTTCTCTAGACCATGCATGCTGTGGCTTCGCTTCTTAAAAATATAATGACATAAGAGATTTAATACCAGAAAGTCCCAACCATCAATAGCTGTCCAAAATGTGTGTTCATATTAAAGTCTTCACAAAGACTACCAATGATATGACAAGTAGCAGCTATTATATACAGTTGAGGTCTCCTGTTACTACAATAGCTGCCTTTGGTAACTTTCTTAGATTGAACCAAGTCTTCACAGACCTACATTGTATATAGGGCAGTTATTGCACAAATGGAACTTTCTGGTGCTAAATCCATGACTTTCTCTCTCTATTCTCATCACATCACTCTTTCTCTCGGGCCAAAAAAAGAAATCGTTGTGTTGCCCTCAGCAATCGACCCTAAGATCTCAAAAATTAAGGTCGCTTTTTTTTTAAGATTTAAATTTTACCCAAATTACCCTTAAAATGAACAAGTTTGCTTGAATATATAGTTTTTTAACTATTATATATAGTTTTTGAACTATTATCACACTAAAAACATTAGTGATATTTACCAATTTTGTCTTGACATGAACCATGACAACCACGATCTGTCAGTAATATTTTTCAGCAATTGACCATTTTTTTAAAAATACCGCCCAACCAAACAGACATTTTTGGAACCTGAAGGCAACACAACAATTCATTTCTTTAGCCTCATTCTCTCAAGCCTAGCTATTATCATCTTTAATGTGAATAAATAAATTGTATACATGTAGTGTCATTTCTTCTAACACAATGTAGCTACAGTCACGCAACTTTGCTATATCTGCAATTGTAACAGGGGACGCTAGTAGGGATGGGGATACGGAGAGGGGTTTGGCAAAATGTGGGTGCTAATTTGTTCAATTAGGGAGGGGTTTATCAACATCTGATTTCCAGGCATGGACATTTATTGTCTTGTTTGTCGCTCAGTACTGATGTGCGCATGTTCAAAATAAGTGAAATGTCCCAAATTTAACAATGTTTATTCCGTTTCGGGACGGGACGTTAAACAGGATATAATCAAGGAGGGAAAAACTTATTTCTGTGTTTTGTTACAATTGCAGTATTAGCACGTTTTTTTTTCTTCATTTGTATTACAACAGGTTGGATTACCTTCATGTCATATGCATTTGACTTTCATAACATAACAGGTTGTTTCCTCATAAAAGGAACACCCCATAACAAATAATTTCATTTTATCCTATTCCCGTCATCATAAACAGTCTTAACAACAAAAGGTTCTATTATAATATACTTTGTTTATGGGGCGGTGGGGTGGGGGTGGGGGGATATTAAACAGATGGAAAAGCCTGTTGGCCCATTAAACTAAATTAACTTTTCCTCTATGCAGTTCCATCAGTGCTTATCACAGTGAACGGGCAGTGTTTAAGTAGCAACCACTTGAATACACTCTGATGTCACTGTACATACAGAGGTTGATAACAAAGCTTAACCGACTCTCAAATACTTAGTCATTTTCATGTATGACTTTTAAAGTTGATGTACATGTATTAAGATTAATGATGGATGAAAACTGAACGCTAACAGCTAAGAAACATATCTGCATAACCTGCCAAGGACCATTAATATTTATAATATGACCCATGATAAAAAGGCCTATAAGGAAGTGGCAGCTGTTGTTGATACTGCCCTCTTGCACTACATATGACTTTCTATATAGATGCCATTGTATAGACGCCATTAGTGTGGAGAGCCTCAAACTTGTACCAACCACAATGAATGCGACTATTATACAATATCATGCAACACAATATGACTAGGCATGCAGCGATATTGTGTAATATTATGCAACCCAACCCCCTCATTCAATCTGATTCCTTTGATACATTAATACACTTTATCTGGGGCATAAGATATGGACCCATGCAACATATAGGAACATATTCAATTTGGGAACATTTTCAACATTTTCAACATACTTTGTATTAGAGTATTATTAATACTGGGCAATTCTTGGTATCGTGGCGCATACTCAATAACTATAAGAGCATACATGCTATAGGAAAACACACAATTATACCATACTGTATACTATAGTCACTGTTATAATGCTATGGACGAAATTTAAGCTATTTCACGCCAGCGTGTTTTGTTGTTGTTCGCGGGTAACAATTTCATGATTGTCCAATCTCGACGCACGGTTATTATTTGAAAGTGTCAGGTACACACTTCCGCGTTAATGCAAGTAATGTACGCACACATTGTGGGAATTACGTCCGTAGCATTATGGCGCTGACTATAAAACCATACGCACATGTTACCATGCATGGTGTGTGATCAATCTAAATTTGACCAGGCTTACTGTGGGATTAGAAAGCTCAGTATGGGACCATTCTATCATTAGGAAAGCTCAGTATGGGACCATTCTATCATGAGGAAAGCTCAGTATGGGACCATTCTGTCATTAGGAAATCTCAGTATGGGACCATTCTGTCATTAGGAAAGCTCAGTATGGGACCATTCTGTCATTAGGAAACCTCAGTATGCGACCATTCTGTCATTAGGAAAGCTCAGTATGGGACCATTCTGTCATTAGGAAAGCTCAGTATGGGACCATTCTGTCATTAGGAAACCTCAGTATGGGACCATTCTGTCATTAGGAAAGCTCAGTATGGGACCATTCTATCATGAGGAAAGCTCAGTATGGGACCATTCTGTCATGTGGAAAGCTCAGTATGGGACCATTCTATCATTAAGAAAGCTCAGTATGGGACCATTCTATCATGAGGAAACCGCAGTATGGGACCATTCTGTCATTAGGAAAGCTCAGTATGGGACCATTCTATCATATGGAAAGCTCAGTATGGGACCATTCTATCATGTGGAAAGCTCAGTATGGGACCATTCTATCGTGTGGAAAGCTCAGTATGGGACCATTCTATCATGAGGAAAGCTCAGTATGGGACCATTCTGTCATGTGGAAAGCTCAGTATGGGACCATTCTATCATTAAGAAAGCTCAGTATGGGACCATTCTGTCATTAGGAAACCTCAGTATGGGACCATTCTATCATTAGGAAACCTCAGTATGGGACCATTCTATCATGTGGAAAGCTCGGTATGGGACCATTCTATCATTAGGAAAGCTCAGTATGGGACCATTTTATCATGAAGAAAGCTCAGTATGGGACCATTCTGTCATTAAGAAACCTCAGTATGGGACCATTCTATCATGTGGAAAGCTCAGTATGGGACCATTCTATCATTAGGAAAGCTCAGTATGGGACCATTCTATCATGTGGAAAGCTCAGTATGGGACCATTCTATCATGTGGAAAGCTCAGTATGGGACCATTCTATCATTAGGAAAGCTCAGTATGGGACCATTCTATCATGAGGAAAGCTCAGTATTGGACCATTCTGTCATTAGGAAACCTCAGTATGGGACCATTCTGTCATTAGGAAACCTCAGTTTGGGACCATTCTATCATGTGGAAAGCTCAGTATGGGACCATTCTATCATTAAGAAAGCTCAGTATGGGACCATTCTGTCATTAGGAAAGCTCAGTATGGGACCATTCTATCATGAGGAAAGCTCAGTATGGGACCATTCTATCATTAAGAAAGCTCAGTATGGGACCATTCTGTCATGAGGAAAGCTCCGTATGGGACCATTCTATCATTGGGAAAGCTCAGAATGGGACCATTCTGTCATTAGGAAAGCTCAACCATTCTATCATTGGAAAGCTCAGTATGGGACTATTTTGTCATTAGGAAAGCTCAGTATGGGACCATTCTGTCATTAGGAAAGCTCCGTATGGGATAAGATAACTCTCATTCTCAATAATTTCTTCAATCATCAAAGATTGCGAATTGAATCCTTTTGAAATTAAACATTCACATATCCTCTTGAAATAACTAAAAAAGGGATACTAAATTTTGACAATTAAAAAAACTAAACTTTTAAGGATGCTTAAAAAGTGTTGCTTTTTGTCTCTGCTTGCACTGTCTTTCATGTTTTGTCAGTATACCACACACTGTTTTGTCATCATTGAGTTCAAACTCATACTTAGCTATAGGATTAAAATAGTTTGATATTAACATTAAATCTATTTTGTTTCATCCATTAGATTGAGAAACGAAAACCATGAGAATGCAATTGTGAATAATTCTGTTATGCATGTTGCTATTTTTGTCTCATTATTTGTCAAAAACGAAGGGCTGCTAATTAATTCTGTGCAATGTGAAATATGTGTGTATTCAGGCGTAGCGATATAGGTTTTAAGGCACCTCAAAATCCTGAAACAGTTAAAGAAATAAAGGGTTATATCAGATTTTCGGCAATTTTTTTCCAGTAGAAGAAAAATGTGCAAGTAGTTCCTTGAGCTATTTGAATCCTGATAATAGATCATGTTAGACACCAAATGCTCCTCAATGATTATAATGTGAATAGTACTTCTCTACATAAACAGTACCTCATTCTGTATCAGTTGTCATAATATCAGTGTCCAATTAAAAAGTCTAAAACAAATACTCTTGCACAAGCATTCACTTAAAAAGGTGTCTTTCAAAATTAGGTTGTTGTTTTTTCTTCCAGATGTGGGTTGGTTATGTTTTTGTAAAAAGATGAATAATACAAGAAAATAATTTAGAAAAAACCTGATTAAAACAGGTTTTAAGAGAATTGTTTGAAATTCAGAATGATAATTATCAGGCTGGTGTTTAGAACAGACATCATACAAACAAGCAGACAAAACTTACCCTGGAAGTATTTATGTTACAGTGTCATAGTGTACATTGTGTGTGCTGTGGTGTGTTGTACATTGTGCAATGTACGGTCAGTGTTTGTTTCGTTGCATTGTATAGAATTAAAAATTTATTTAATGAATTTGATTGACTAATCATAAATATATATATTTAAAACAAATAAAAATGCATGTCCTTAGCAATAATAAGACATTTACAACTCATCCATATGCTATTGCTGTGTTTAAGAAAAAAGTTATTTCTGTAAAATCAAAAAAATAAAAATAAAAACAACTTTTAAGATCAAAAACCAAAAAGATATGATCTCGCTCTTCAAAACCTCATATGTTAAATTTCTTCTTAGCAGGAATTTGTTGGTACACATTTTGGTACACATAAAAACTGAGGGAATGATATTTAAGAAACGTTGCATTTTGGAGGTTTTATTTGTGATATTCTTATTGAGCGCAAGATATTTGATTCATGAGATAAAATAGGCCTGATAGGTTTCCTTCAGGATTTTTTCTACAAAGAAAGTTTGGATTTTATTAATCAAATGTAGAAGCCGGCAGCACTAAATTCATTTCTAACACTACTTACAGTACTATTTTGTATCACCATGTTGCTAACTTTTTAAGCATGCCTTTTTTCTTTCCCTCCCCTGCCCCAATCTCCCTCTGTCCATCCGCCTGTTCTCGTCGTCCCCTGGATTCTCCACCATATAGGGTCACACGTGTCCAGTTCCTCGTATAAAAGGCACAACATTGACAATGGTCTTAAGGAGAATATTGTAATGCCACGCTCTGGCCGGGCCAGCGCCAGTGCCATAGGTAGCAGTAGTAAAACGTCTGTCAAGGGGTCGAGCGGCGCCACCACGCCAACGCTAAGCAGTACCAATGCAAAGTCGTCAGATATACCGAGTCGGAAAAAGACAACACCTAAAGTACCAAAGGTTAGTGGGACTAGGCTAATCATCAAAGAAGATTTTAAAGACACCACCACAATGCATTGGGTTTTTGCCAAATGCCCTAATTCTGGTTCCCATAGACATATATGCACACAATCATGGCTTCATAGCGCGTTCATCGTTGGAATTCTTAGATTCTAGTTTACATCAATGAATAAATAAGTTATCAGTGTTCCTTTTTCTTATTTCTAAAACTTCAGAGCTCGACAAATGCATCGTGCGATAAAAAAAAGCTTTAGTTGGCTTGCGTTCGCGCAATGCATTGTGGGAAGACCTTAAAATCTTTTTTGGCTAAACATTAAAACAAGTTGACTTGCCTTTTCTACCCAACCCCAAAAATCGAGGTGGTTTTTTGGTTTTTTAATATCATATTTTTGTTCATTGTATTTATGTCAAATGAAGCAACATCCAATTTGTCCATTTTTAGTTCTGCTATCTGTTTACAAAATAATCGTCCTTGTCTGATTTATGGTCATCTACACAGCAACATCGCTGACATCCCTAGAAGAAACACTTACGTATATGATGATCAGGCATGAGAATTTTCAGGCTATGGCCTGAATTCAGGCTATTTTATTTTTTCAAATTGTCCTCCCTTTTTTCAAATTTTCAGCCTGTTTTAGCCTTTAAAGGCCAATGTCACACACTTTTTTCAGGCTGTTCAGGTTTTTTCATTCTCATGACTGTATGATAAAGACATTTCAAATCTCTGTCATTGGTATACGATGATAGAGATTTGTCAAATGAAGCAACAACCAATGTGTTCACTTTTAGTTCTACTATCTGTTTACAAAATAATCATCCCTGTTTGCTCCTCTATACAGCAACATCCGGCTGGTATCCCTAGAAGAAACACATACGTATACGGCGATAGAGATATGTCGAATGCAGCAAGAACAAATGGCCAAGCTGATAGGTAGGTCAGATGAGGGCAGAACCATAGATATCTATAAGGAGAATCATGACCAATAATATGGACCAGTATACCATTTTGTTTTTCACCCATGGGGAATGTTTAGCGAAAACTCAATGCGATATTCCATACTGTGCACACTGGTGTTAGAGCCCATTTCAAAGTTTGCAGCTCATTATTGTGGGTAGTATTCTAATGCACAGGCAGTTATATCCACACATTTGTGATCAATCATGTCAAAATGGACATGATGGAGGCTTTGGTCAAATCTGAGTAAATATTGGTAAATAAAACAAAATGGTACCTGTGACTACAATGTATTCTCCTTATTCATATCTATGGTCAGTACCCAGTGTTGATGCATCTGCTTGTATAACAGTCCCATGATGCTCCATTCCTGCTGCATATACCGTGATCGCCTCTTGCATAGCCCATCAGTCCTCCATTGCATATCTCATAATTCACTATTGCATAGTCCATGATCCTCCATTGCATATCCCATGATCCTCCATCGTATATTCCATGATCCTCCATCGTATATTCCATGATCCTCCATCGTATATTCCATGATCCTCCATCGTATATTCCATGATCCTCCATCGTATATTCCATGATCCTCCATCGTATATTCCATGATCCTCCATCGTATATTCCATGATCCTCCATCTTATATTCCATGATCCTCCATTGCATACCCCATGATCCTCCATCATATATTCCATGATCCTCCATTGCATATCCCATGATCCTCCATCGTATATTCCATGATCCTCCATCTTATATTCCATGATCCTCCATTGCATACCCCATGATCCTCCATCGTATATTCCATGATCCTCCATTAATTATTCCAAAATTCCTCCATGTATATTCAAAGATCCTCCATTCAATATCCAATAATTCCCTGTACATATCTGATGAATGTTTACAATTCCCATGAACCCCCATTACATATCCCAAGACTATATTACAAATCCTGTGATACTCTGTCACATATATCCCATCCTCCTCCATTATATATCCCATGATCCACCATTGCATATCCTGTGATCCTCTATCCCATCATCCTCTATTACCTATCCCATCCTCCTCCATTATATATCCATCCTCCTCCATTATATATCCCATGATCCACCATTGCATATCCTGTGATCCTCTATCCCATGATCCTCCAGTATATATCCCATTCCCATGATCCTCCTTTTCATGTCCCATGATCCTCCAATGCATATCCCATGATCCTCTATTACCTATCATATCATCCTCCATTATATATCCCATGATCCTCTATTACCTATCATATCATCCTCCATTATATATCCCATGATCTTCCTTTTCATATCCCATGATCCGCCAACACATATCCCATGATCCTCTATTACATATCCCACCATCCTCCATTCACATCCTCCTCCATTATATATCCCATGATCCACCATTTCATATCCCATGATCCGCCAACGCATATCCCATGATCCTCTATTACATATCCCACCATCCTCCATTACCTATCCCACCATCCTCCATTCACATCCTCCTCCATTATATATCCCATGATTCTCCATTTCATATCCCATGATCCACCATTGCATATTCCATTTTCCTCCTTTACCCATTCCATGATGCCTTATCACCAAAGCATTGCACACAAGTATGTGCAAGAAAAGAATGCTGAGATTTTGTAGTTCATTTTTGTATTTATTTCTAGATAAAGTATAAAAATGATTCCCAATTAAATTGATGTATGCACGAGTAATAATTGTTGTTATTTTTCAAGACATTGGAAATCGTCTGAATATTCTTAGCTTGAAACAAAAGAAACCCTGTTCGACGGGCCCGACTGATCCATTTTTTTAGAAATCTGTGAAAAACATTTTCACGGGCAAATGAATCCCGACCCAAATAATGTTTTTGGCTTATCAAAATACGGCAAGATTTTTACAGATTTGTTTAATTTTTACAGGCATTGTCCAGGGGAAAAGTTTTTAAAAACAAAAAGTTTAAAAAAACAAAAAAACCTGACCGACCGACCCATCCTGAAAGGTCCGTTTGCCCATAGAAACAGGGGTTCTTTTTTACATCGCCTTATCCTCAAGATATCGAGTGTAGTTTTAACAGGTCATTAATAGTGTGGGATTACCATAGACATAACATGTAATGTAATGTTCCTATACAGAATGTGATTGTATAGGCCTATTGAAGATTAAAAATATTTAATATTTAAGAATGATAAGTAAAAGGGGGAAATAGTATACTTTAGGGTCCCTACCGTGCATCAAGTCTTCGTTGGAATAAGGTGCACCATATTTATAGAAAACGAGACGCAACACATACTGCTGTGTAGCTGATGCATGCCTGCGACCTTAAATTTTATCCTAACACAGGTTTAAACATGTATGGCCATATGTCATTTAAATCATCGAGCTTTCATAAAAAGTGTCTCTAACAATAAAAACAAGCTCTAACTTGACCGATCAAGTTACTACAAGGTGTACTTTCATATGTTTATTCATTGTGGATTCCAGTTTTTGAAGGCCTTTCTAATAATTACAGAATTGTGATGATTAATAAGCCGTTTACACTGTCCAACGAACAATCTTTTGATGAGCGATCATCGCTAAGTGGAGACTAATTCAACCGTTACAAAACGTGCAAGAAATGTGATCGAACATCGGTCATTGGATTCACATTGAAAAGTTTGTTTTTGTTGCAATCGATCATCATTGGGACTGTTATTTCACTTATATAAGAATGATCAATCGTCTTAAGATTGATCATTGGGCCAGTTTGAAAAGGCCAAATATCTTAAACCATTTGTTTGCATTTGTGTATCATCAATCTAAAAATAATTTCTGCAATAGATATCCCAGGTTTTGATGAGGTGGGTCACAAACATGTTGGTATCATCAATCAAAAAATAATTTCTGCAATAGATATCTCAGGTTTTGTCAAGGTGGGTCACAAATATGTTGTTTTTGTTAGTGGGATTATAAGATGTTAGTGTTACTATTCCACTCTCCACTGGTCTCAGCTTAATTTCTTTTAAACTAAAAGGCCTAAGTAGAATACTTGAAATAACCTGGAAAGCTGGAAAAAAGAAGAAGAAAACTATGACTTGTGGTCCGTAAGAAATATTAGTGTATATCCCCATGTGTGTGTGTGTAGTAATTTCTTTGACAAGCCTTATCACATCACTATTTTACCATACTATTGTTTATTGATCGTGTATCTATATTGCTCCGCCCTCCTCCTTCCAATTCGCCTTACCACCCAGCAGGGAATTGCCTACTCCAACAAGTAGCAGATCAAGACATCAAAAGTCCGCTTCCACTTCGGGTCATCCTAGTAGTAGTAAGAGTGCGGTGTTACCGCCAATCGATGACCCCTCAGACAGACCAAGGTATGCATGCTCTATCTATAATCAATAATTGATAACTATTGATTGATTGATTGATTGATCAATATCACTTTGATTTCTGTATCGCACTTGTTGTGTGTTATTAGATTTAGATTTGAAGACGGCTGTGTGTGTGTGTACGACGAAACCGCAATGTTTTAAAGTTTTCTCAAGTGTATTAGTTCCTAGATACTGGTTTACCAGCTGGTTTACCAGTATCGTTCAATACTGGAACATAAAAGTTGTCAGTATCGCAGGTACGATTTTACTATTGCAGTATCAATTGTTTGATTGATTGATTGATTGATCAATATCACTTTGATTTCTGTATCGCACTTGTTAGGTGTTATTAGAATTAGATTTGAAGACGACTGTGTGTGTACAACGAAACCGCAATGTTTTAAAGTTTTCTCAAAGTGCAATAGGTCCCAAATACTGGTATGTAAACCATTATTGTTCAATACTGGAGTACAAAAGTTTCCAGTATCGCTGGTACAATTTTACTGTTCCAGTATCGGTTGATAAATTGTGTACTGGGACGTTTATACTGGTACACTGGCTACCAGTAGTTATTTGTCTCAATATTGAACGATATTGATACATAAAAAACGTTCCAGGATACTGGAACATTTTATAAGTGTCAGTATCGGACGATATTGGAACACTGACTTCCTACCAGTATCAAACGATACTGGATGTTCCAGTATCGGACCATACTAGTACAGTCCAGAATCTGGGAACTAAAGTACATTTGTTCCCTAATATCACTGTTGACACATAATCTATTAACATGGTGCATGAATCTCCCACCAAATTTGGCTAATACTGGTGAATTGTACATTAGCAAAACATCCCGCTGTCCCAGAGGTTCACTATCCCAAACAATGTAATGTATTTTTAACCTGAACACTAAAGAAATGAAACGGACCTTTTTATTATAGCTGAATATAAAATGCACAAACCAGCTGATATCAGTTGTACTATAAAATACCAAATACCTATTTTTATTGTTTACTTTGTGTATAGGTGTCGATCTTTAAGAAACATTGTAATTTCACTCAATTTCAGTTACTCAAGTTTATGAAATCACTTCTTCCCAATGAATACTTTGTTTTACTGTGTACATGTCAACGGTTAAATATTTTATGTATCCTAATTGTTCAAGTATCCGGCCAATAGTCGGATAACTGGAGTCGGACTGTACCATTATTCTGTGTAAATTTCAAAATGGCACCATTAAGCTGATACGCTGTATTTTGTCATTCTTTATATCACAGAATCCTTGACCCACGGTAAGATGATACATGAGGCATAATAAATCAAATTGTTTGTTTGGCGTACCAGACTGGGGAAAATAGGATTGGGTTAGTTCCCCTTCCCCCTCCCTGTTTGCACTACCACATCTCTCCCATTCTCTTCCATGAAAGGCATAAATATTTTTTTTTTAAATGAATTATGTGACAGACAGATCAAGATTAGTTGGGGATATTTTATGTAAAAAAAAGATATAGGTTGGTAAACTTTTATAGGTTTGGTCAGGTATGCCAAACAATCAATTGTTCATATCAGGCACATGCTGATGGTCGCCCTTAAACTCCATCCCATTCCCATATTTAAGTAGCTATGAATTTCATTCAAATGCATTTATTTATATCATTTTGGACACTATACACAGCCATTTTCTTATGATCGGCATCATGGTTACTACCAGTACCTGAATATGGGTACTGTTTGCCCAGTTACATTGGTACTGTTAAAGGTAGATGTATGCTCAGATTGCTGGCCCAATTTTTAACTTGATGTTTTCTATTTTACATGGAGGGTTGTCCTTAAATTTGTCACATTCCAAAGTTTGAGTTGCATAACTCCAATTGTTCTTATTTTAGAAGCACAAGGTCACAAACCAATTCCCCATTGAGTAGTAAACAATCTGGCTGGTGGTTAACCACCTTTGGCAGTAATTCATTACATTTTAACCTACAGGGTGAGTCAAAAAAACTGCAATAGTGGAAAGAATCCATTTTATTTTCAAAACCATGTTGAATTTTGAAACTTTTTTAACGTGGAAAGAATGACATATTTGTTCCTAACTTTGTGTTAAAAAATGGAGTCGATCGGATTTTCTGTTTGTCTCTGGTGACCCTCTTTTCCGCACACTCCAATTTACGTGTTTGTCCATGAACACAGTGATTTTCAATCGAAATTGCACACGTTGCATTTTTATATTTGAATATCCCGCCAACCAAAAATTGGAAAGCTTCAGTTTTTGATCCAAATTTAGAACATTATAGGCAATTCATAGCATGGGTGAGGTCAATTTTGTATGTTAACTCACAAGGATGCATTAAATTCGGGGGACACATTTTGCGATCTTATGGATGTTTTGGTTATCTCGTGGACAAACGTGTGAAATTGGTGCACGGGTAAAAAGGTTCACCAAAGTCAAACGGAAAATCATATTGACTTCATTTTTTCTCACCAAATTAGTAACAAGAAGGGTATTCTTAGAACGGTTAAAAAAAATTCAAACTTCAAATCAGTGTTTGAAAAAAGATGGCTTCTTTCTACTATTGCAGGGTTTTTTACTCACCCTGTATAACTTCTGAATGGAACATTTCTGGCCCCTAAGACTTTACAGACATAATGAGAAGAATATGGGGATTCTTCTGATATATCAAAATATCTTGATGTGAAAAAAAAAGTGATCGGAACATACGCCTTCAAAGTATCAATGATGTACCATCAGAGTAGATGCACAGTACCAATAACTCTGCTACTGTGGGGCTACTTTGGTTGTCCATTTGCTTGTACCACACAGATACTGTACAGTTCCCATACAGGTACTAAGCATACAAAACCTTTACAGTGACTGGCAGCCGAGTAACTGTAATGCCTGGCATATAAAGTGGCTGTGTACCTGACGATATCAGTTGTATTTTGTCTGTGGCCTAACACCCAGCAAGGTGGCTGGGGACAGCCTAGCTGCTGTTATCAATGTGAAACAATTTTAAAATTGTGCTAAATTAGACCTGCTTTTTCTGTCTCACCTATCCAATCTCCCCATATGCCAAGATTATTTTACTCCTGATATTTATGCCCTGCTTCCTACCCTGTTTCTTTATTTTTGTCATGGGGATGGGTGGAGGAAGCTGGAGTTCAGGTTAAAATCAAGGGAAAGAAGGCAGTGCTCGATGATATAATTCAGAATAAATGCTTATGAAAGACTTCATCAGTTTATGCAATCAATGTTGAACTGGTGATTTGAGTTCTTTCAATGAAATGAGACTAATATGAATCATAGACTTGGTCAAGCTCAAAAAAATACCTACCTACCTACTTAACTTAGAATTTGTCAAGCTCAAAATAATACCTACCTACCTACCTACTTAGCTTACCAGTGGCGGAACCAGGATTAAAATTTATGGGGGGGCTGACCAAGGTTTTTTTAATTGGTACCCCCAAAAATCGTAAAATGTCCCCAATTTTTGTTGCCGGCAGCTAGTGAAATTCTGCTAAGTGGTGGTGGGGGGGGGGGGGGGGGGGGGGGTAGCGATGTGGTTGTCCCAAAAATGGCAAAAAAAATGGCATGGTACAAGTGAAAAACCAAAACGGTATATTGTCAAATTTTACGGGGGGCACCCCGCCACCCCCCCCCCTGTATCCGCCACTGCTTACCTAAGTAAGTTCAGCCTCTGTTACGCCAATATAACATTATTATGCTGGAGTTGAACAGCCTCATATTCAAGTATGAATATGACCCTTTTTTGTCTTTATTTATATGCATTAATGATGTATGCCAGCTTATCAGTTGTACACTGCAACCAATAAAAGATACAGTGGCGTCCCTGTCTTGAGTTCATTTAGCTTTAAATAATATACAGGGTGAGTCAGAAAGAACACCTACTTTCTTCGCAAAGGCGTCACATAAAATCAGGTATGCATAGTCAAAACCAATGATAACACTATAAAGACCTATACTTTGGCTTTTTTAAAAATTTTAAATGACCATTGCGTTATCATGTTACACTAATTTGAGTAATTCCCTAAATTTTAAAGCAGGCATTCTCAAATGGTGGCGCGCGCGCCACTTGTGGCGCATCAAGGCATCCTAAGTGGCGCGGGAATGGTTAACATTTGTTATTAAAAAAAATCATATCATGATATAGCCAGATTTCATAGGCCTATGACATTCAGATGTACTTAAAGACAGCAATTTAGCGCGCGAAAATGTGCCCTCAAATGATTAATAGTAGTTATTATGTTGCCTACATACATATGTTAAAAAAATGTGTGAAGGGAATTTTGCCATTGTAAATTCTAAAAATATGACAAGTGGAGCTTCAACAAGTTGGTTACTAACATGTGGCGCATCAGTAAATCTAGTTGAGAAAGCCTGTTTTCTTTCTGACTCGCCCTTTATGACATAACCGCATAGACATAGCATACTCTGTGTCACATAAAGTTGGGAGGGGATGTCAATGCATAATGTAATATGCTGTAAAAGTGGTAATTTTCGTGCAATTAAATGTTCGCGCTTTGCCGACTTTCAGCGATTTCGCTGTTTTTTTAAATTCGCGATTTTAAAATTCATTACATAGACTTATACACAAAATAAATATATTTGCATGTTTTTATTTTTGCTACTTGGAGCGTGAAAAGCGCGAAAATTAATGTAACGCGAAGATTTCCACATGTAATCACTAGAATACGCACTGACATAAAACCTTCTAACTTGAGGCAACATACAGTATACATATACGCAACTTACACACAATCGCCATTTTAGAATGAAAGCGAGGCTCTCCCCTCAGCGCGCGCTCAACCGTGTCACACGATGCACAAACCTGCATAAAACCACGAAGCAGTGTGGCGTGATGTGCCTGATGAGGGGAGTACCTCGTTTTCAGTGATTCCATGTGTACCGTGCAAGTAGCGATCCACCACCCTGCATCATTGCATTTGTATAGACAGGAGGCAGAGACAGCATAGGTATCATAATTTGCACTGTCACCAGTCCCTGCTGATACTACAATGTTTACAGTCTTAAATTCTTATAATTGGTTCAATCAAAATGTGCACCTTTTTTTTGTATTTTCCTGCAATGCCTCCACACAATATATTATAGTGTTCTCATTTTTATATAGGCATGCCTTAAAGTATATCATTACAACCAAACTATATTATGCAATCTTAATACTCATATAACATAACTATCACTATATTTTATCCTCTCTCTTACAAGCATTATTATTATATCAATTGAATTAATTACAATTATTATTATCATTTCTTTTAACAGTATATCATATTTAAACTGCACTATACCTTAAATTAGTATTGTAAGGTTATGACAAAATAAGAATTGATCATGAAAAACACATGCTCTCTTTTTTGCCTTGGAAAATCTGGTCAATAATTTTTAGATTTCTTTGGGGACCTTGTAAATGTTAGTTCAAAGGTTATGCACTGTATTTGTTATCTTTCCTAAGCTTAACTTCATCTGCCCTGTTTGTTAGTTATGGAGAGTTCCTATGAGATTCTTCTTAAGTTAAGAATAAAAACTCTTCTAAGGATAAGAAGAATAAACTTAAGAAGAATTTCTTAGTAAAGTTGTGATAGCCTCTGACCTCTTCTTAAGTTAAGAAGGATCTTAAGAAGGATATTCTTCTTAAGTTAGTTTATGAAATGGAAAATAAGAATCTTCATACCTTTAGAAAGAGTTCAGGATTTAAGAAGAATTTTTTCAGGATTTAAAAAGAATTTATTCTAAAAAGAATTTATTCTTCTTAACTCCAACTTAGGAAGATCATAACGTTTTATGAAATAGGGCCTGCGATTAATGTTTAAACCCATCCAAACCATTCATTGCCCTGATATTGAGGCTTATTGGTTAACTTGGATTGCACCTGAAAGTGCATCATGGTTCTATATGTAAGACAACAGGCCTGTTCATAGGGCCCTACATCTTGGGTTTTCACACTTTCCATGAGGCAGGCGTCTGCAGACGACAGTTCCAAATGTTCACAAAATGCTTCAAAAATGATGAAATTATTGAATTTCATCACCAAGACAAATATATTACAAATAAGTACAAACATGCCTAGTATTTGTTCAATAATTCTTGAGACTTCGAAAGTTAGGAAACGTTTCTGAAACATCTGTTATTTTTTTGAAAAGCTAATACTAGTCCCATGGAAAGTTACTGGTTTGGTGGCTTTCATCTTTTATCACACCAAGTTGTGTTCATGTGAATAAGGAAACATCAATCACCCTCAATTCTCATGAATACTGTCTTGTCACTTGTTTGTTGTCCTTGAACATGTATAAAGCAACACTTCCCAATTTCACTTTATACATGCTGAAGGGCTGGAAAAATATTAAAGGTTTTGACAGAACAGCGACAAATGAACCTAGAGCATCAACACTGGCAAACTACAGAAAATGAACTTACGATGTTGGGGTGATTCCTCTGCAACGGGATAAATACCAGCCTCACAATGTTTGCTTATATGATACTGAACAAAGTATAGTCATGCTACAGATCTCCGGTATTGCTGAACACAGGGCCTCAAATCTGACTGCAACCTTAATGTCCATAATAACACATATGCATGTCTGTTGTTTACACCTGGTTTAAAACAACAAATGTCCCCGCCCTCACTTTGTTGCAGGAGGAGATTAATGATGCTTTCATAATTAAGGCTTGCATCATTTATGCATTTTGTCTGCATGTTTCTCAGTATTTATGCAACAATTATGAATGACCTTTATTTGACATTAGGACCTACATGTATCTCATCGTATACGCATAGGTGTCACATGGGATACTCATGGGTATTACATGGGATATTCATGGGTATCACATGGGATGCTAATGGGTATCACATGGGATGCTCATGGGTATCACATGGGATGCTTATGGGTATCACATGGGATGCTCATGGTTATCACATGGGATGCTCATGGGTGTCACAGGGGATGCTCATGAGTGTCACATGGGATGCTAATCGGTATCACATGGGATGCTCATGGGTATCACATGGGATGCTCATGGGTATCACATGGGATGCTCATGGGTATCACATGGGATGCTCATGGGTATCACATGGGATGCTCATGGGTGTCACAGGGGATGCTCATGGGTATCACAGGGGATGCTCATGGGTATCACAGGGGGTGCTCATGGGTATCACAGGGGATGCTCATGAGTGTCATATGGTGTAGTCCTATATAGCATCACAGAATACTCATCGCCGTGGAATTCATAAGATTAAATTTTGATCGCATAGCTCACTTCTTACAATGAAATTGAATTACAATATTTCACAGTGAGTTTGTCTTGGACCATTCTAGTTAATTTAATCATCCATTTTGTACTTTTTTCCCCTCTCTCTCCTTCTCCACAGCACTGCACCCGGCAATAGACATCCCTTCTTGCCGTCATCGGGTACTGTGAGCACGCAACCAGGCACCAACACACGGTTCCCAAGAGGCGCGGCAAATCGTGCCACGTTCCACGCCGGCCAGGTACGGCGGCACCCCGTGTTCAACGGACCGACGGTGTCGCCTTCAACCACTCAGGACTCCACCAACATGGAGCGCAATCGCAATTCGCAGCATGGGGGATTTTTCGGCAAAATTTCTTCCCGTTTTAGCCGGAGGTACACGTAGGTGTCATGTAGCCCACTAGTGGCTTCCCTTCTATTTTGTAAACATTTTATTTTCTGTCATAGTTTTATCCTGTGTTTTATACAGCCTGTTACGAGAAATTAAAATGTTTAGAAAACAGTTCATATATAGATTTTGATCATCACTAAAAATCTTTTATCTGGCCTTACAATTTGGTTGGCTATATTATTATGTCTTATCCTAGACACTTCATCAGGGCAACATGTGTAAAATTAGGTTTGCTTCTCTTTTTATTGGGTTATTTTTTCTTACAAATTTTACCCAATTGTCAAAATATTACTATTTTTTGCTTGAACTGAATATGCTTGAATAAATAGTATTAAAACAATCATCATGCAAAAACATTAGTAAAATTGAAATTTACCAATTGTATCTTGACATGAACCACGACAGCCACAGTCTGGCCGTTATATTTTTCAGTCAGCAATTAAAATATGACCAACCCGACCTCAAATGTATTGCCACTGGAGGGCAACACAACAATTTGTTTATGCCGAATGATAGCCACCAAAGCTTTAAGTTCATTTGACAAACGTAATATTATCCATTGTGATAATTTTGATTTATACCTGCGTTAATGACAACATTTACAAACTTGTTTAGAAAATGCCTATAAAAGGTTAGGCTACGTGCCCATAATAGGTTGCTTAACTTATCCTCAGATTGTCTTTGATTCTAAATACACAAAAGTGGTCTATACGGCTTGACTACCAATAAAGATAAATGGTCACATCTCTGCTCCGACAATTGAGATTGAAATTAAACAAAACTAACCAGAAAATAGACTTCATAGGCAACAAAAGTTCAGACCAAATTTACACTCATATGCAGTGGCTGATATTATTTTCCTCATTTTATTGTAATTTATTTTATTGTTTGTAGGTCATTAGTTCCTATTATTGCATGGAGTCCTGATTTCTATATTTTTTCTGTAATCTGTGCTATTCTAGTTTTATTCTTTGGTGATCTTTTGTGGTAATTATAAACCTTTCCTTTGGAATGCTTTATTTATAAAGGGGTAAGTACTGGATAAGTCATTGAAACATCCCATGTGATATCCATGAGCATCCCATGTGATATCCATGAGTATCTCATGTGATATCCATGAGTATCCCATGTGATATCCATGAGTATCCCATGTGATATCCATGAGTATCCCATGTGATATCCATGAGTATCCCATGTGATATCCATGAGTATCCCATGTGATATCCATGAGTATCCCATATGATATCCATGAGTATCCCATGTGATATCCATGAATATCCCATGTGATATCCATGAGTATCCCATGTGATATCCATGAGTATCCCATGTGATATCCATGAGTATCCCATATGATATCCATGAGTATCCCATGTGATATCCATGAGTATCCCATGTGATATCCATGAGTATCCCATGTGATATCCATGAGTATCCCATGTGATATCCATGAGTATCCCATATGATATCCATGAGTATCCCATGTGATATCCATGAGTATCCCATGTGATATCCATGAGTATCCCATGTGATATCCATGAGTATCCCATGTGATATCCATGAGTATCCCATGTGATATCCATGAGCATCCCATATGATATCCATGAGTATCCCATGTGATTACTCATGAGTATCCCATGTGATACCCATGAGATGCCTTGCAAGAGACTACTAATGAAATGTTATTAAAGACCTTCTAAATGTTTTTATTTAATCAAGGCATGGGCAGGAGGTCAGTAATTGCAAAGTTAATCCCAAGGTGCCTGAAACAATCCAAAATGATCTAGATTCTTTTTAAGGCCAGAAACAGCTGACAATATGGTAATAAAGACGCTGAAGTGTGTATCTGAAATCGCCTCAACAAACCAACACATTTGTTTAAAAATCAAAATGGAATTTTAGTTTACTCTATTCACATTTGGGCTTCTAATAACCACTTAAGGAATTATGATTTTTTTTTAAAAGTTATACGGTATACCCTGAAATTGTAAAAAAGTAGATAAATATCATTTAAACTGATAAATAGCGAGCATTGCCCTTAATTCTAAATAATACCAATCATATCAAATTATGTACCTTTAAATAACCTTTTATGCCCATTTTTTATGAGGAAGGGCTCCGGTTAGCTAATGGCCAAGCCTCAATGGTGATGGGCGTGAAATTACAAGGTGTGTTTTCAACTGCATAAGCCTTATTTCGAATCGGAAAAAATCAATTAATTATCTGATGCATTGTGGGATAGAAACTTTTCTATCCCATATTGCATCAGAAAAGGATAATCAATTGATTTTTTCCGATTCGCGATAAGACTTATTGATGAAACTCCCCTTTACATCTAACTGATTGTGTGTTTATTCTTACTTCTGATTTCAGCAGTTCTATAGGCACTGGTCCAGAAGGCAGTGGCAGTCGAGAAGTGGACGACTCCAAACCGCGGTCGCTGCGCTTCACCTTCAGTATGAAGACCACCAGTTCCAAGGATCCCGACGTCATCATGAGCGAGATACGGCGCGTGCTCGAAATGAACGGTGTGGATTACGAGCAGCGGGAGCGCTACCTGCTGTTCTGCGTGCACGGCGACGGCCGCGGCGACAACCTCATCCAGTGGGAGATGGAAGTGTGTAAGCTCCCGCGTCTCTCGCTCAACGGCGTGCGCTTCAAGCGCATCTCCGGCACCTCGATGGCCTTCAAGAACATTGCCTCCAAAATTTCCAACGAGCTGTGTTTGTGAACGCCGGCTGCCGCAACCCCGCCGTTAGCGGCGGAGTTCGGTGCGTCATTCCCTTGTTGCGAGAGAAAACTAGAACTGAGCGCTGCTGTTCAGAGTATAAACTAAAAGATTGTTCAGTGTCACAGTGGGGCTGTTCACTCCATACAACCACTGAGTGTTAAAAGCAGTCAGCCCCCCAAAAAATTATATGTGAAGTATAAAATGGCCGCCGTGTATTGCTCATGATACATTTACCCTCCTGCTGCTCATAGAGAGCAGTGTTTCTGCTTGTAGAAGGCAGTGTTACTTGGGTACTCCTGTGTCTTCTGTCTACAACCTGTTTAAACAAGCACTATCCTTTCGTCGGTGGAGGATTTAGCCTATCTGCACAATAGATAGCTTGGAGCAAGTACTGAATGTGAGAAGTTTGTGTTAGTGTGTTATAGGGCAATTCCATTGATAGTCCTTTTATCCCTGTGGAAGATAAAGCAATATAATGTTTGGATTTCAAATGTAATTTGTATGCAGAGCATAGATATGAATTGAAAAGTCTACACAATGTGTCCCAAAACTGGGTCTAAAAAATAAAGCAAGCCAATAACTTTGAAAATAAAGCCAATTAACTCTTCATAATCACTCACTGCTATAAAGCTGGAAGTCTGGGCGGGCAATTGTATCACATGGGTGGATATACACAATCAAGGGAAATGGTTTCCTATATACTTCACTTCACCACCATGTATCTCAAAAAGTTGATGTTGCATTTATGTAACATTAACACAATGCAAGGACAAATAATTACATGCAATTTCCATTATAAGAAAAGTTAAGAAGTGACTCTTAATATTGCCAAGTTATCTGTCAAATTTTAATTTTTGGACTGCATTTTTGGGACATACTGTATTCAAATATTGGCTTTTCCATTTGTAACCCTTACACCTCAATATATGATGTTTCTTCCATGAGGGTGTAGGATATAGATGGAATAGCATAATTTTGCTATTCCATATATGTTCTTTACCCCTTACGCAAAGCAGTAGGTAGTATTTTGTTTGTGTATTAGCTCTGTCTTCTGACAGGGTGTAAGGATTATAAATGGAATAGCCTATATAGAGGGGAGGGAATAAACAATAGGTGGCTCATAGACGACAAGGCACACACCCCTAGCTCTCGGACTTCTGCCGTAGTAACATGCATAGCTATTGGGCTACAAGCTACACATCATTAGCCCTTGGGATACATGCATAGCCAATGGACTACTGTCAGGCTACACGTACTTCTGGAACTACTGCCGTAGAATCAGGTATAGCTCATGGACTACAGAGAAGACATTCATAGTTCATGGATTACTGCCGAAGAAAATTGTTTAGCTCAAGGACTGACGACTACAGCTAAAGAATGTCCCTCAACAATATTTAAGTGTCCAGTCATCAGCTGCTGAACATGATAGGCCAGTGGTATTATACCTTGTGTGTGATTGGTTAAATAGTGGGCTGAGTCATTTATTTAACCAATCAAGAAAAATGTTATGTGAATAATGTATGATAGCTCAATTGTTATTGGTTAAACAAAGGGCCAGGTCAATTATTTAGGGTATTTCGGATTGGTTAAGCAGTTGGCCAAGTCGGTTATTTGACCAATCATATACACCATACTTTAATAATATATGGTACTGTAGCCTTATTTTGATAGACAATGGGCTAAGTCAGTTATAAAACCGATCAGGTACATTTAAGAATGATGGATGGTAGCTATACTTTGATTGGATACACTGGTGAATATGCCATATAGATAGCCAATCAAAAAGACTCGGTGAAAAAACAGTCAAGCAAAAAGGACTGTCAGTCAAAATAAAACAATATTGTCTTCTAAAAATGCACTATTTTGCACACGGTATGAAAGAGTAGGGCCATAGTCCATTACACTTCCTTGACAGTGGCGTCACTTGCTAGGCTAATCATTTGCACACTCTTGTATACCTTTGTATATATGCGTATACCAGCGCCTCATTTATGTGAGTATGATCAAGCACTGCAAGTGAATAACATAGTGACATCACTGTATTGAGGAAAGCAAATGGTCTATAACCTATTCTCTCCATTGAATGAACACCCCCTTCCCTAAATCTCTCTCTCTCTCTCCTTCCCATACATTTACAGGACAAGTATTGTATGTACATATTTTGTGCGTCGTTTTGTACGCCCCTGTATGTAATCCTTGCCTCTCCACACCCCCCTCCTGAACTTAAAGCCATGGTAAATTAAATAATAATAAATCCTTTACACGAGGGAACACTGTCCGTTAACACAGAGTTATGTCTGTAGTAACATTTTGAAATTGTCCTATTCTTTGTTTAGATTTTTAAGAAAGAAAGGACGTCGGTGTAAATGAGAGTATTTTAAGAAGAGAGCAAAAAAATCTTGATTTTTTTTCTTCTTTATTAACCCCATGAGAACTACCTGTCGATTGGTTGAAATTTAGCTTATGTCAAATATTGTGCCAATCAGAGATATTGTTAGAATAATTACAATTTTCAAAAAGATTAGCATAAAATATTTATAAGCAAATTTGTAATTGGTTATCAAGATGTAATTGACCAATGGGAATTCTTGTATGAAAGGCAGGTAGTCCCCAGGGGGTTAACCAGCACCTTTTACGCAGCTTTAATTTGAATTTGAATGATCAATTTAGTTTGATGGGTTAGTGTGTGTCAAATAACTATGCCTGACTTTGTTTATTCATTGCCATTTCATGAATTATTCATAGTTGTTTATGAATATTCAGAGGTTAGAGTAATATGTAGAAGAAATTGCAAAGCAAAGCTCCATTGATTGGTCCGTTATGTCATGCTAACAGGTGACACATTGAACTGATTCTACATAACCAGGATCAAGTTTTGGATTTTGTTTATTGTACAAGCTTTAAAATGAGTATTTCACTTGAAAATCCATATGTGACGTGATCAAGCGAAATGAGTCACATGTCTGCAGTTTTGAATTTTGATATTTGTCCATCATTTTAAAACAGGTGAAAAATGCTACAGTATGGTCCAAACTTCTAGTTTTTAAGTTACAAACAGTTTACCAACTGAGAAAACAAAGTAAACGTAAGAATTTGTCACTTCTTTTAACCTGCAACTCAAAATCAATATTCCCGACATACGACTCATTCCGCTTGATTACGTCACATGTTTCTTATTGATCTTTAGTAATATAATTGGCCTGAATCTTAAATACCGTCCAGGAGATTTTGTGGGAGCAAGTCACGTATGTGGTTGGGTATAATTTCCATTAATATAACATTAATATATTCTTATAATTTCATTGGTGGATACCAGGTCACATGACATTAAGTTATCCTGCTATTTCTGCTATTTCCTTGGGCAGGAAAATAATTCTACAGTAGTGAAAAATTGGGATAGTAGGATAGTGTCTATAGTTTGATCAGTTCCAAATTGGCGAAGCCTCCTTACAACAGCGAATGAATACAGAAGGACACAGGGGCTCTGAAGGGCACTGTGCATGCGTGTGGCCATAATTGCGCGCATACGCTTTGATTACTTTTGCGTGCGGAGAGATAAAAACCAAACATTTCTCGCCAATTTGGAACTGACTAAACTAAAAAAGGGGGCAATATCCTCAAATAGGTCTCCTATAAAGAAGCAGTAATTGTTTAACAGTTGATTCACCTAGCCGGGTTAGAAATCCCATGGGAATCCATTCTCAAAAAGATTCTTGCCTTCGAAGTTACAAGAATCCAGGTTGATTCGTGAAAGTTGTGAGAATCCAAATCAAAAGAGGAACTGTACAATCCATAGATTCTTAATCTGTACAGATTTGCGCAAACCTTTGATGAACTTCTAGTCCTGCTTTGTGAATGATATAGCTGGCCTGTGCTATATTCTATGTTGGAGACCTAGGAGAGAATGTTGATTAGATAGGTAAGCAAAAATAGCCATGGTTATGCACATAGTCAGTTTCCTTAAGCAGACGCGTCATTAAAAAAATAGCATAAGCAGCAATTGTTTTATAGTGTATTGACATTATGAATGACAGATGCCCTGTGCCTGATTCCCTACTGGAATGGTACTTTACCATGGTTAAGGTGAGGACATAAAAACCCTGTTTTACGGGCTCGACCGACCCACTTTTAGCATTTTTGAAGAATTATTTTGTTTCTTTTTTTAGAATTGTATTTCTCAGTAAAATAAGCTGTTTTTGGCCGAAAATCTGTCAAAATTTTGTTTTCACAAATGTTTCACAAAATTTCAGATTTTTGCAGATTTTGGTGACATTTTAGGTTTAAAAATGGAGAAAAAAAACCTGACAAAGCGACCCTATTGACAGGTCCGTCCACCCGTAAAATAAGTTTTGGTTTTTTCGGCGCTTAAAGGCACGTGACTGCATATGGTCAATATCCTCAAGTAGACCTTTCGTACAAAAAATCATGCATAAAGCAGCAATTGTTATACAGTTAATATACTTTGTAATTTATTACTGCCTTGTGCTATTTTGAGAATATTGTCAGGGTATACATCTCCTATAGTGACTACAATATTGGCATTTATGTGATATCAATCAGAAAATAACTTTTATTTATATGTGGTCTCCAGTTAGTGCAATTCAATATAAAACATATTGTATTACATACCTATTAATAATCATTTAGGAAATATGATATAATAAGCCTATGGCCTAAATATATTTGTCATATTGGTTAAAGGAACACTTTCAATTGTCTAAACTTAGGAATGTTTTGAAAATATGATTGTTCAACCAAACTATCTAAATTTGTGCATGTCTGGTAATATTATGTCACAACCGTAAATTGAATTGTAAATTGAACCAAGATATATTTCATGAATCTTGAATTATTGTGCATCTTAGGTACTGTTCTATGACCTATGATACGGATCAAACAGTCATTTGGGCTATGATATTATGGGGGCCCGTTCACTCTATAAAATTGCTCAGTTCAATGAAGATAAGTTGATTTTCATCATGATGAGTTCAATCATTTCGAACGATTCCCAAGTTTCCTATGTGACTGGTGCATAACTGCAACAGCTGTGCAGTGCAAGGACTCCCGATGTTATGGAATGCAGGGTGTCATTACACTGCGCATTGTGAGTTCAACATTCGGATGAATGCAAGCGTGACGCTTGAATCAAGAAATTATTGAAATAATCATAGTTAACAAAGCGAGTGTACACACAACGCACTTCATTAATATAACATGTATCTCTTCATTGAAAAAACCTCTAAACTAATCTTCATTAAATAAGGGAAGAGCATACACACTTAAGCTAATTAGTTAATCTTCATTGATGCTGAAATAATGCTTCATTGAATAATAGGAGATTTTTGTCAGTGTGTCATGCAAAATCAAATTTACTATAAACTAGATTGTGAAGTGCATTGCTTCAAACAATGCCTTGAATGTGCCAAGAAATTTCAACAAAAAGTTACGAGGGGTAACCAATCAGTGCACTGATTTTGTGTCCAAACATGGTTATATCCAATGGGTGAGAACTGTCAAATTGTCTATGGACAAAATAAAGTCCACAATTTTAACTACTTGTTATCAATATTCATAGTTATCATAACCTATTGTCATGTATTGTATTGAGGTTCTACCGATACATGCACCCATACTCGCAAGATCCATGTCACGTAAGGAAAGTGTGGTAGACATGTATTACATTTTTGTATAAGCTTAAACTTACGATTTTTGTTAAAAAAATAACATTCAATGCCAATTTTGAAGAGAACTCGTGAAAAACCTCAACTATTTACATGATAATAAGTGTAAACAAGAGATCTCACCATGTATTGCTGCCAAAATATTTGCATATTTATTATTTATGGACAGTGACTTTGTTTTGTTAATGGTCACTCTTTCCTTTTTTTGTGAGAAGCACCCGGAAGTCAAGACAGCCTGCACAGCTGGTAGGAGAACCGTGTACATGATTATTATTTATTATTATTTCAGGATACTTATAAAGCGCATTTCCCATGGACCAATGCGTTGTACATTAAAACACAATCTAAAATACAATATAGTTACAGCATGCAACAAAATAATGACACATGATAAAATACATGACCTACATATTACATCAGCAATTATGATAAAAACAGATATATATAAATATACAATTAAGAAACCAAAAATATGCACAATGACTAGCAATTAATTTGGGAAAAGGTAGGTTTTTAAGAGCTTTTTAAAAGCTTTCACATTGGGAGCATCGCGTACATTATTTGGTAAGCTGTTCCACAACTTGGGACCATAAGCCGAAAATGATCTATTCCCATAAGCTCTTTTTGTTTTGGGGATTTCTAGTCGGGATACACTTTCGTATGGAATGACCCGTGTCACCAAGAGAAAATACATAGGATAACACATGCCTAGAATATTGATATAAAAATGATGTTAATTTGTAAACTTTGTTCTGTTATTACAAAATGTTGGCAAGAAGCAGACGTTGGATTTAGTTACTTTTGGAAACAAATTCTTTGTATGAATGGCCTCCTTAACACTTTCCATGTGGCAGTCGTCTGCAGACGACAGTTCCAAAATTGCACAAAATGTTTCAAAAATGTCAATATTATTGAAAGTCATCACCATATTCGGAATCAATATGAGAAATGCATTAAAATAAGTACAAACATGCCTAGTATTGGTTCAGTAATTCATGAGATAAACTTTGAAAGTTGGTAACGGTTCCTAAAAAACCTGTTTTGTATATGGTAAAATTAATTGCCCCGTGGAAAGTGTTAACCACAACCACTGTGCCTACTGAATGGATCATATCTAAAGGAAGAAAAAGGGAGGGGTTCGGTTAGCAGAAATATGTGAATGTGACATATATGGTAATTATTCGATCAGTGAGCGTGTATAATGTTTAGTAGTATCCCCAGTCATCAGCGATTCATATGCCATTGTTTACCCAGGCTTATTTTCTTTCGAGCAGCCATTTTTGTTTTCCAAACAAGATAGAGGATTTATAAAGATTCTAATTTTAGTTTGTTTTGTTTTTTTATTTTCAAACACCCACACAACACGTAGTGGTAGTTTTTTTAAACTATGTAGCTGAACTTAAATGTCGGTTGTCACCCGGCCTGTCAAGTATGTATGTATGTATGCCATAATTTTGTATAAAAGAAGAACGTTTGTGCAGTAATATAAATATTTTTTTCGTTACGGTGCATTTTTTAGTGTTTCAGTTTCAGTTAGTCCCGCAACCCATTGGTTGTGACATTCTCTGTTCTGTGGACCGTGTATTTGTAACGATATAGAACGCCCCTTCATGTTTTCCACACCGAACATTTTGTTTATTTGATAAACGGACTCGATCGCTACAGGAATTTGTAGTCTGTTGATAATTTTTAAGGAGATCACGAGGCGGAGAGTATAATGTTGTTGGCCCTGTTGTCGTTGTTGCTCAGCATGTGAGCAAGCGAGGGCGCTATACAAATCAATGTATATGTAATTTATAATAAGTGATGAAACAATAATTATTATATTATCCTGTGTTAGTCAACTGCAAAAATGTGGACCATATTTTGTCTAGCGCAGCAGACATCAATAACATGCCGATATATTGTATGTTTTGTGTCTATACGACTGGATGAGGATATTTTTTGTGTGTTTTTAAGTTATTTTTAACACACCTGGGGTGTGTGGGGTGGGAGGGAGGGGTCGGCGAGGAAGGGGTCGATCACGATATTGTTGTCGTTTTGGGACAAATCTTATTGATTGAATGGTAAATGATGCAGTGGCTATTTAAACTATAGAGGGTTATGTCACGATGCGAGAAACATGGTCGTGAGAAATCTTGACCGAAGGAAGATTTTATAAACGATGAAACTTAAGTTGCATGCTTCAACTTACTGGTTTAACAACTAGTAATGCTGTAAGTTACTTGTTAGTCGAAACATTGCATTGTGGGAGTATTTCATATTAATCCTATTGCATCTTGGGATTGTTTATATGCCTGTTCTGGGTTTTTGTTTTTGTTTAGCTGCACAACGTGTAATGCAACTCATTGATTGTTGCCAATCATCCCACAATGCAATGTGAGGCCGACCCTCCATAGTTTACACTGCATCAATTGCAACATTACGCTTAACATTACCCACAATCCATTCTGAATATGGTCATTTCAACTTTTTGTTGCTATTTGGCAGCCTCCTACTGACAAACATGATGCTTTCAGAAGAAGTTGTACTCATCAGGTACTACTACCTGCCCAGGACCAGTATTCAATACTGTTTGGTATGTTACCAAACACACACATAAATCTTTCCATGAAATAAGCTAAAATTCCATCCAGTTTTAATGGATATACATGATGCATTGAAAGAAAATTGTCCTGTTCCTAAATGCGGACTCCCATTCAAAACTCTCCTTTTTTGATTGTTTTTGATTTTTATGAATCCTTGCTAGCAATACTATTGAGATGATATCTCTTAACTTTTGTATGTGTTATTCAAGACCAGGTAATTTATTTATGTAAGTCCATAATTAAAAGTTATCCAAATTAAGTGAAAAGCTTCTACATCAGGTATACTAAAAGAAATTTACCTGTGTCAAATTGGTAAACAACTATTTTGGAAATAATTTGCATGTAATTTGTACACTGGTGGCTCCTAATATCAATTTGAGGCACATTTGACCTTTAACCTTCAGCGGATTAGTATCTCTTATGTTGGTAATGTCTTTATAATCAGAATGAATTGTGGGTAGGTCAGGTGACTTTCATCTCTTATTGGTTTGTTGACACATAGCCTTTGTTATGTTATTACAAGGAACATGAATATGTATATGCTATTGGTTGATGTATGACTGCTTGTCTCCCTTATAGTGTAATGGATGTCACATGCACAGCGCATGTGTATCACATGCGCAGTGCATGGGTATCACATGGGTTATTTAGTGTACAGTAGTGAAATTTGTATCACATAACATGACTGTCACATGGTCAGTGCATGGATATCACATGGTTATCACATGCTTGTTGATGTCAATGAACATGTGCAGCACATGGGTGTCATTATGTAGTACAGTTAGAAGGCAATATAAAGTGTTTAGTTGGCATTGCATAGCGACAACCCAGTATTAAATCATAAAATATGGCCTCAAATAACGGGTTCGGTTTGGCCTAGCAAAACTTAATGCAAATGCTGGTTGATTATTTGGGTTATTTCTTCCCACCAGGGATTCATTGCCACTTCATGGCTTTTTACACTTCATAGCTTTTTATTTAACAGGACCGTGATAAACATTTTAATATCTTTTGCCCAGCATATAAACATAGTTCTTAATATTCTAAAGCAAAACAGAAAAGTGTTATCTAAGGTCCGTCTGGTTATGCCGAACTAAAAGTTGATTTAGGCACTAGTACTAGTAGAACTATGGAGAAGTGATTTATCGCAAACCCAAACTGTATGTCATTGTTTCATGTTAGTACAAATACATACAAGTCATTTATCTACATTTTTTTCAGTATCATACACAAAGGAATTAACTTTAAAGCTCGAGTCTCTGGATCAAAAAAATGATTTAGAAATCCCAAATTGTTAATATGCTCAAACAATTTCGAGGGCTAGAAATTTGATGCAAAGCCGTAAATTGATTTGCGCGACGATTCACGTAAAAACACACCAGCGCGTATCATGGGTGTGATTTGCATTAACTTGCCTAATACAAGCATTTATCATTCTCTGAGTCACTGGTTATGAATTGATGTGAATCAATGATTCACACAAATTATTAATCACATTTGATTCTTATATTGTGCGACTAATTCCTAACCCTGATTTGCACGACCAGTCTAATTGGTAATTTACTTTGAAAAAAGGTGTCATGTTCCACAAGGTTCTGGTATATTTTCTAAATATATTCCATGTGAAAAAAAACTGAAAACTGTTTCTTTGAAATATAAGGCAAAACAATTATGTTGCCCACAAGTACCAACAATTTGGTAAATGTCAATTTTACTAATGTTTCATTTGAAGCAGAAAATAGTGATATTTTTTTAACAATTTTCGTTAAAAAGGTGTTTTTTTAAATGTGACCCTAATTGAGATGTTAGAGTCTAATGATAGGACTCTTTCTCTTATCAAGTATCTGAGGGAGAACAAATCTTGGACCACTGGGGTCATTTTGAACTTCTTCTGGTAAAATAAAGTTTATGAGACAAGTTTTGATGGACCTTGTAAAGGCGTGTCTCGAGCATACAATGTATATGTAGTTTATTAGTATTAACAGTGCAAATGCTAAAAGAGTGTAGGGGGGGAAATGGACACGCAAAATAGGACTATTTATCATTGTATAGTTATTTGTTTATAATATGCACCATGCAAGATTTTTATATCATATCATTTAGGGAGGCAAGCAGTCATAGTCTAATGACACCCATGGTTGATTTGAGGTGTAATTTTACACATATTTATACACTAGAAAGGTATAGTTTTACACCTATTTGGGTGTAGTTGTACACCCATTAGGTGTAGTTGTACACCCATTAGGTGTAGTTGTACACCCATTAGGTGTAGTTGTACACCCATTAGGTGTAGTTGTACACCCATTAGGTGTAGTTGTACACCCATTAGGTGTAGTTGTACACCCATTAGGTGTAGTTGTACACCCATTAGGTGTAGTTGTACACCCATTAGGTGTATTTTGCACCATATTGGTTTAAGTGTTACACCCAATTGCCTATAAATTAAAATCTAATTGGGTGTAACTTTATACCTCATTTGGTGTAAATAACACCCAATAATATAATTGGTTTATTTACGATTTGAGCACCCTCTTGAGACAAGGTTTTCAAATTAATGATAACCTGGATGAGGTGTTTATCAAATAGGGAATGGGCGAGCGAGGGGGGGGGGGGGGGGGGGGGGTGATAATATGCAAATTTACAACGAGGTGTTAGGGTTCAACAAGCCAAGTGTCCATTCCACCCACAGCTGTGTCTTGATTATATTAAGGCACCGCCAACATTTGTGCAATATATGGACATCTTGGGTTCTTGGTGCTGCAGCTGGTACCTTGTCTTCAATTGGGTGTCATTTTTTTACCTTTTGGGTGTATTTTTCAACCTTTTGGGTGTATATTAAGCACCTTTGGGTTTTGTTTGGACTTGATGAAGTGTATTTTTGGCTCATTTGTATAATTGGGATCATCTTTAACTTAACACATATTGGGTGCATTATGGTCACCTTTGGGTGTGAGTGACCATTATCAAATTTGGGCTCATTTATCAATGATTACTTATTATAAGTGACATTCTACTGTTAAAATCCGTGGTCAGTGTATATTTTATATGTGTGTATTTTGGGCTCATTTGATATATTTAAATCAAGTGCAATGTGATGACTATTATTACATTGTAGATGATATTGATGGCAATCTAGGTACAATTTGGGTCCATTACTTATTAAAGTGACATTCTTCTGTTAAAATCCATGATCAGTGTATATTTGTTCTCTTGTTACAGGTTTCAGCAATTCTCATTCCATGGCATAGTCTCTTCAGAACTTGCATCTAAATAAATTTGGAACAAAAAAAGGGCAACATCTGTTGTAGATAGTTGCATAATTTCATGTTAATTTTCTTAGCTATCATTGTTTCTTTTTTATTTGTAAGTAATCAATCTTATCAAATTCAAACCAAATATAGCACTTTGGGACTATCACCCTTTGTTTAATTATGAATGGTGCTATTATATAATACACAATCCCCAAAACCGTTGACGTGCGTTTCTCCATCCACATATAATTGTAGGCACGAAAGGACTTTGCCAGTGGTATGATGTTATTGCTGATGCATGTAGGGATAGATATTTCTCCAAGTTTCCCCCCTGTTGTATATACAGTCGAGTGGCATTTTGTATTCAAAAGATGTGTAGTGACCTTTTTTACGTGGACCATAATACAGTCTGATAGAGTGTTTTCACACCATGCATTGAATCAATTTGAATCAATCCATTCATAACACTAACTGCCAATTGGATGGCATTATGGGATATGTTCAAAAGGTGTACTAAAAAGAGGCTTGTGTATGATAGTTTCCACCAAGTGCTATTAAGTCATATCTGTACATATTTTAGGAGTTTGGGCTGAGCCCAGGGGGAAAGCTTGACCTGTGAATATACATAATATACATGCTTAGATATTTAGATAAAACACTCACCCCCCCCCCCCCCCCCCCCCCCTCCATCCCTTATCACCTATTTCCCTATCTCCTCATATCTTGCACTGAAACATGTAAGTTATGTCCGTTTTGTTAGTCTCTGGGTAGTGACGTTAATGCCTATTTTGGCGATTGACACCCCATTTTCTAGGTTCATTTTTGATTACGCAGGTACATGAGCCATGGTGCATTCCACACAACTGTGATCACTATAGAATATCCTCTAACGTCACTGCTCTGAGAAAGATGAAAGGAACTGAAGCTCATTTTTCGTCCTGCTTTGAATGAACAAATGTGACATTGTCTATCAAAATCAGACCGAATTTGGCAATGTAAACACTAATTTTGAATTATTTCGGTTGCTTTTCAATTGACAAAAAAAAAAAAAAAATCCTTATATGGAGCTTTTTTGAAAGGAATATGATATTTCGATGAAGAAATAATTTAATATTTCTTTAAAAAAAAATGGTTTAAATTGTCACAATTGTCATCATTTCTGACCCCAAGTATACTCCTTATCAACAAATCACCCCTCATTTCCCTGTCATATTTTGACTGGGAGTATATAATGCCAAAACAGTAGAATGTCACATTATAACAGTAATACACATATTGTATCTTTTAAACTTTGACCCCCTGAGCACTACCTGCCTATCTAACAGTGTTTGTGATTGGTTAACTACAAAATGTACTCATTTGAATAACCAATTAGAATACCACTCCTTAAATATCCCACTCCAATCTTGATCAGGAATACCATTATTCAAACAAGGTCTCTGATTGGTGGAACTATTGTTGTATCCATCTTTCTGACCAATGGGTAGGTAGTTCTCAAGGGGTTAAGTGCCATAAGGCCATCTCCCCAATAGCTGCTGTGTGTTATTTCTACATAGTGCTAAAGTCGGGATTCTTTCAAAATTGCAAATAGCAGCCATAGTTAGGCCACATATTTCTTACTGAACTTTGTTCATTGCAAATGGTTATGTTATCAACATAGCACCCATGTTCCTTGTAGTAACATTCACATTTTGAGTAATTGGAGTAAATTTAGAATACCCTTGTTACCTGTGCACTTCTTTGGGTATGCAACCAAGTAGTGCTGTGGGCCACGAAGTGTATTCTAAAATTACTCCCCATATTTTGTACTGTCAGATTTTTTGATGGGGCAACAGGTTTTTAAAAATGACTGCTCGGTGTAAAAAAAATCATAATGTATTTAAAACCAGACAAACAGGCCCTACCTTCTAAATAACTAGTTGTATATCTGAGACATGTCATTATCACAGAATATGATTAAACGTCCAGAAGAAACATATATGATTCTGTGTATTGTGTCATTATTAAAATTATGAAGCTGGACTATTTTGGGTTTGCCTATAGACTATAGTGTACCCTATGGCATAAGTTTTTGAGGGTATGCTTACTTACTTGTTTAACTCTCTGGTGGTGTATCCGATCTACGATGGTTCTCCACACTTCTCAGTCATTCATTGCTGTCTTTATGTTACAGGTGCCCAATCCAGTATCTTGCTTGAGTAATTCAATAAATGTCGAGGGTATACACCACTAAAGCGCGCCCCATTCGCTCTTTGCATGGATCCGCCATTTGTGAGGAGAGTTTTGAACTGGTACCGCATTATATGAGAGGCTATTCCATAACAGTATGTAAGGCCAAGTAACAAAAATAATGTGTTTCACGTCCGGACTTTTTTTAAAGGTTATTTTTGGATTTGTTGTTATTTTTCAGAAGCCAAATTACAAGCTTTTTGCAAGAATTGTTTCGATATTCGTATCACTAGCTATGCCAACGAGTGTTTCTCGCGTCTTTTTCATTGAAATATAGTTGAAAATGATGGACAACCTCACAACAAAGACAGGTATGATTTTGGGTTTGTTTTTTTGAATTTTGAAGGAATGTTTGAAAATAACGAATAACAAAAATATTGGAGCAGCGTCGAAAATCGGTGCGGGGACGTGAAACAGGTAATTTTTGTTACTTGGCCTAACTAGTTTGACTCTCTCTGCACGATATGACGGGTCATGCAGTGAGACATTGTAAAATGATGCTCATTCATTCTGATTCCAGTTTGAAGCTCTCATCACAAATTGAACAGTGAAAAGACATTAATTAATAAGGAGTCAAACAATCGGGTCTATCTAGCTCAGTGGTTCCCAACCTCTGGGTCGCGACCCACTTTTTGTGGGGTCGCGGGCGGACTCGCCTAATTTAACAAAAATATAATGCTATGTTTTCATGAAAAGTGTACTAGCAAATATATTGGCTATTAACCCAATGTAAACTTTGTTCTGTGAGGGGTTGCGCTCTGATGCTGGTTTATGGAATGGGGTTGGGGTTGGGGTTGGGAACCAGTTACCCCATACGTCCTCAAATTAATTTCATGGAGATTAATCTCAAGACAGTCTCGAAATACATTGTTTGACTGGATCAATCAATAGGACGCGATGAAAATGTAGTGATTTCTGTACTGTATCTATGCCGGGATGAGCCTTGCACTTTTTACAGTCTTTTAAGACTACACAAGTCTGAAATTGTTGCAACTTTTTAATATATTTCGCTTGACTCGATATAATAATGTGTTGTACCCAAAATAAATTGATGGAATTGAAAATATATGATCAAAACCTTCAGTTTGTACCAAAAGATTGAACTGTTGCCGTGTTAAAAGGCTTGAAGTGACATCTCTGAATCCCACCATGATTTGGGGTAGTACTTCAGTGGCGACTCGTAAGAATGACGCAAAAAAGGGACACACGTGCACTTCAAAAAAAGTATGTAGCTATGCAACCGGGGATGTCAAGATCAAACGAGGAAAATGAGAAAATTGTGTACGTCCAATATGGTTGGTAACTATGCGATAGATAGCATAGTGTATAATTCACTTTTTCATGAAAATAATTTCAGAGGTGTTAAAATAACACTAAATTGTATATTTCTATGTTTATATCGCTATAGAGGGCGCTATATTTTAATGATGCCATTATGTGGTCACACACCACAGATTCCAAGCATTGTATTCTGTGCATATACACAGATTTGGAAGGATTTTGGGTTGTGATACCATAAATGCCCTCTACAGGGGATGAAGGGTTAGTATTTTCCATCTATCACAGGTATGAGAATTTTCCTTTTTTAATAGGAATTCCCTTCTTTTTTTGGTCCATATTTCCGCACTTTCTTTTAATTTCAACCTGTTTTGGGTGTTATTGGCCCGATTTCACGCACATTGTTTGTTTGTTTTCATGGGTTTTTTTCATTCTCATGCCTGATCATAGGAACAAGTCAATTTGATAACAGGGGATCTCCCATTATAGAACTTTCCCCATCAGTTTAATAGAGTGGGTTGGAAATAGGTATATCCTTGGTGTACAACATTCATAAGCGTTAAGACCTCATTACGGAATAAATCTGTATAATCCTTTAATCCGTCAATAGAGAATTTTGTGCTACAATGTAGGTTAACTCCGTGCTGTCTTACACCAAGGATAAACTAAAAAATATCCCTGGTTCACATGTTTACAAGTCGCAAGGTAAATGATCAAAATGGGTGGTTCAACCAAAATAAGTTAGATGCCTGATATTTTGAAAATAAGTTGCTCCATCGAAACTATTTTTGGCACACATGATGTACGTGTTCACAGCAACACTAAAACGGGTTCAAGCAAAGACCCTGGTTCAATCTGTTTAACCATCCTACTTCAATACATCATTTAGCAACTTTTGAATTGAGGTATTCCTCCATTCAATGTGTGCTCATTCAAGCATTATAACACCTATGTAGTTATAGCACGGTTTTAGTGTTGCTGTGCACACGTACATTAATGTGTGCCAAAAATCGTTTCGATGGAGTAACTCATTTTTAAAATATCAGGCATAATCTAAAGTGGAACTCATTTTTGTTGAATTGTGTAGGTAATCACAGTCTTAAAATGTAGGACTCTCTTAGGGGCAAGCTTGATTACTTTATTGTCCTATTTGCCTTGTAGAGAGGTACTTGTTGGGGGGGGGGGGGGGAGAAGAGATGACCAGAATTTTTAGAAGGGGGCCCTCCAAATAGACTCAAAACACAAAAACGGGTTCTTGATTTAATACATTCAAACACTTCATACATTCATTAAATTGAATAACACTTATTATAATATTTGACACATTTCTAGTAATACGAATAAGACAAGTAAATGAAGAGTTCAGACAATTTCAATCAGTTTGAATATAAAACTGTTATCATATCATCTAATATAAACACCTCAAAAGAAGTTGTGAGTTGTATTTTTTAATCCCCAATTTTTATATGGAAAGCCGATGGGTTTTTTTTCTTCAAATGATAATTCATTTGTAACAAACACTTGTTTCAGTTCTCAGTCACTTGTTTGATAATGTTGGGAGTCTCAATCAAAATGTCCCAAATGTGCAACAATATTGCGCTCAAAATTACAACTGTCGTCTGTTCAATGACATTGACAAACCAGAGAGATGTTATAATAACATCTCTCTGGACCAGCTATAATTTGAGCACATTCAGATAAACACCTCACCACATTCTCCTAGTAAGTTACTGAGCACTAAAACAACTGATCGCTTCAAATTTTGTATCGTTTTTAAAAGATAAACACATCAGCTTTTCATAGATGTGCAACAACTTATGAACATAACGAAATAAACAAAATGCAAGTAATTGCAAAAACAGAAACCAAACTTTTTCAAGGTCTAAAATTGAAGCCCTCTTTGATGATGCAGAGTAATTTCCTGAAATCAGGAAATTTTGTCCAGATTTTCTTAGTTTCAGGAAATTTTGTCTGTAGAAAGTAATAGGAAGGTATGTACAAAGTATAGGAAAATTGAAATAATCGGGCTTTTTCAGAAAATTGTGAAGCCACCCTGTTACATCTCTGATGTTGGACATAACTTAAACACTTTGAAAATGTGTTTATTGCATTTTGCACTTGAACTCTTCATATATACATCAAACAGCATTCGTTTATAGGCTGGCAAGCTGTTATTGTGTAACCAGATTGATTCCAAGTGAATCTAAAACAATAATTATGGATAATAAACTCTAACTTCGTCATAAAACACTAAAAGAAAAGACCAGTCATTCAAATGCACAAATTAACAAATTCATAACACTCATTTTTGCATCACATTTTATTCGTGTGTGGCCTTATTATATGTGGTCTCCTCCCGAGTTACTCATTTACGATTTATAACATCGTTCAACATGTTTTACCATACAGTGCTAAAAACAGTAATTTAAATCACCTAGTGCGAAAATGTAATTCATAAATACTTCCATACTACTTCCATTATGCAAAATAAACTCCTCTAAAAAAGTAAGACATTTTTTCAGTCACATTTTTATCAAGATTTATAGATATAAACACTTCAAAAGAAGTAAGTTCCCCTTTAGGGGTTCCCTTATATTTCCAAAACAATACATTGGAATGAAATGGGATTTTCAGTCAAATGATTATGGGCTTCATAACAATACTTGACCAAAATTTCAAATCAACAGGTTCTGTCATGCTCAAGTGAGCATGTATTGAATGGTGGAATGACCCATTTTAAAAGTTGCTAAATTTCTGGTACAACAAGAGTTGGACTTCCATATCGAGTAGCGCGCCTCATCAACACTATGAGAAATCGATGTCGTCAATTGATACACCAACGTGATGGATACACACACTACTAAACATTATTTAACAACTTTTAAAATGGGACATTCTGTCATTCAATACAAGCTCACTCAAGCATGACAGAACCTGGTGATTTGAAATTTTGGTCAAGTATTGGTAAGAACCTCATAACAATTTGACAGAAAACCCATTTCAACCCAATGTATATTTTTGAAAATATAAGGGAAACCTTAAAGGGGAACTTACTTCTTTTGAAGTGTTTATATACTGACATTGTGCTGCATGTCAATGGAAGGCTGGTGTGTTCCTTTCCCTCGATATCAAATGAGTAGCAATTACTTGTTTTCAGTGCTTAGCCACCTGCTTGAGAATGTGGATTGGTCTCATTCAAAATGTGCCAAATTCACCACTATTTCGCGCTCAAAAGAACAACTCTGTCGTTTGTTCAATGAAATGCTACATTGACACCTAAATCGAGCTCTATCGACATTTGAGGACAACTTAGTAGTGGTGATTTTGGCAAATTTAGATTGAGACCTCCCCACATTCTCTATCAATGTTTACTCACTGAAACGTGTAAATGCTATTCTGGTATCATTGGAAAGGTGAAAACATCAGCTCTCCATTGATAAACATCACATTATCACAAAATACACGAAACATATCCGGAAATCAAAGAGAAGACATTTCTTTACACGTTTATAATTTAATATTTTTATCTGGGAGATATAGTTTTGGAGATAAGGGTGTATTAACTACCTGGTCAGGGTTTTTTTTGTGGACTGTATATTGTATACCATATAGGTAAATAGAACTGTGTTGGGTGAAATGGCTTGTTATTTGCTAACCTTTTCCTCTTCATTTTTTGTACTTTCACTTTTGTTACAACGATAAGAGACAACCTCTGCTACTATAGAAAGGTATGGATTAATAGCTGAATTAATGGGTATAATAAAAGTCGCTGCCCACGCACTTACAGAAGGGGCTAGTGTTATGACTCCAGTTTGAACTAGAACTCCCATTATAACGATTGTCAAGCAACTAATTATCTTTGTGACTACAATGGCTGTTACTTTAGTAATGAGCCTCATTCGTTCTTTCATATCAAGGGTACGTTTAGATTGTGTTGATGCCTTTAGAACTGCTCTTACTGTACCTAAATGTGACATAGCTATAACTATGATACATATGCCGTTCAGACCCAGGAAAATGGCTGTTGCAAAATATTGACCAGTAGTTAACCCATTGTAAATGTGTGTAAATGCTTCTTTGTGATATGCAGTATCGTCTAAAGATATCATTGTCGTGTTGCTTTGAACGGAGAATGTTTCTGTTAGAGTCAATGGTAAACCAATGCAAACATTGGAGTGATCATAAAACTTGACATTTTCTCCTACTAGAATGGATGGAACAATGCCTAGAGCTAAAGAAAATACCCATATCAGTAATGAATATTTAATAATGAAACGTTTACCCATTTTATTGGTTGAGGATTGATATTTCATATTAATACATCGTTCAATGCTTATCATGGTCACAAAGAGCAGTGATGCTTCACTGGACGTAAATACGAGTGCTCCGGCAATTCTGCACGTAATACCAGACCTCCAATTTTCAGAACTCATAGGGAACGATCCTTTGAAAAAGATATCGGCACAAGCGATGACTAACAAATATACACTCATAATTAAATCGGACATGGCCAGATTACTCAGTAACAAATCCAGTACCTTAATATTTCGACCATTTTTCATTTTCCAGATAAAAAGACCTGCGTTACCTACAAGTGCATTTACGCCAATAATCCATGTTATAACCATCAGTGCCGCGCCAGATAATAATCTATCACATGTGATATAGGGTGATATATGGTTCGCTGCATTACAGATAGTATCATCAGTTACATAACACTCACATATCTCGTGTTGATCAACATATAACTCAACACCTTTAAATAGGGCAGAGAAGGTCTCTCTCGTTACATCTATCAATGTGTTACCTCTCAAATTTAGGAAATTTAAAGCTGGCAAATTATGGATCTTTGGAAATCCTGTCAGCCTGTTGTGAGACAGATCAATGAAAGTTACATTGACTAAACCTTTGAATATATCATTATCAAACTTTTGAAGCTCATTTCTACTTAACAGCAGGATATGCAGATTGAACAATCCTTGAAATACATTTGGATCTAATCTCTGAAGTTGATTACTGGACATGTTCAGAAGGTGTAGGTTTCGTAATGGGTTCAATATATTGCCGGGTAGTCTTGCAAGTTCGTTATCATTCAACATCAGAATTCTTAAATTGTCCAAATGGTCAAATACCCCAGAGTTCAAAGTGACCAAATGGTTTCCGTGGAGATCAAGTGTATCTAACTTTACCAAGCCATCACACGATTCGCTTGGTAATGTTGTCAGTTCGTTTTCATTCAGATAAAGAGCAATCAGGTTTCTCAATCCTTTAAGTAGTCTATCTGGTATGGATTGTAAACTATTACGACCCAAATCTAGTTTACTAAGGCTGTCCAGTCCCTGAAACACGTCATAATCAAGTACCGACAACTGATTATTACTTAGACTTAACCTATAAAGGTTTATCGATCCCCTAAATAATTGAGCGGGTAAGATGGTCAGCTGGTTTTGATCAAGAGTGAGCATGGTCAAGTTCTCTAAACCATTGAACAGATCAATGGGTAAATATCTCAAATTGTTTTTACTCAGTGACAGTGCCGTTAAATTGTCTAACCCTTGAAACACGTCCGGATTTAAAACAACCAATCGGTTTCGAGAGAGTGTCAATATAGTCAGGCTACCTCCCACAAACGACACATTCAATGTTGACAGTGTGTTATTATGTAAGTATACCTCAGTTAAATCATAGAGTCCCAAAAATATCCCTGACGGTAGAGTAGCCAGGTTGTTATCATTAATACGCAACACCCGTAACCAATCCAGTCCGTGGAACAAGTTACTACGTAATGTAACCAATTGATTTCCCTGCAAGTCCAGTACATTTAGGTTTATCAATCCACCGAATGCATTCGAATTCAAGCTGATCAATGCGTTTCTCTTTAATGTCAGTTTAGTCAAATTTCCAAGCCCCCTAAATAGACCGTCTGGCAATGTCGCGAGCCTGTTGTCATCCAACCATAGATGATCAAGACTACTCAAGTCTTTGAATAGATCAACGTCTATTGTGGACAGTTTATTATTATTTAGCCTCAATGCCTTCAGATTGCCTAGTTCCCTTAACAAACCACTTGGCAATGTCATCAAATTATTGTTATTCATGAATAGAGTCGTTAGCCTACCCAAACCCTGAAATGCGTTGGCGTCTACGTTAGACAACTGGTTCTCGTGAAGCCAGAGTACATTCAAGTTTATCAATCCCTCGAATGCATAAGCATTTAATGTTACCAAAGTGTTTCTATTCAGTGTCAGTTCAGTCATGTTTTCCTGTCCCCTAAATAGTCCGTCTGGTAGCGAGCTTATACTATTGCCATCAAGGTAAATCAACTCAAGTCCCTCTAAACCGTAAAACAAGTTATGACTTACTGCGGATAGTCGATTTCCATTCAGCTTCAACCGCATCAGGTGAACCTGTCCCCTGAATACACCAACGGGTAATGTTATCAAATCATTATCATTCAAAAGCAAGACCATTAACCTGCTCAACCCTTGAAACGCATTATCATTTATTAAAGACAGTTGGTTCCCGTCGAGCCACAATTCGTTCAAGTTTTCCAATCCTTCGAATGCATAAGAATTAATCGCAGCCAGCGAGTTTCCAGTCAATGTCAGTTCAGTTAAGTTGCCCATTTCTGTAAATAATCCATCCGGTAATGACGTCATTCTATTGTCATCAAGGTATAAATACTCAAGATCGCCCAACCCTACAAACTGTTTGGCGCTCAATGCGGTTAACTCATTCCCGTGCATGTAGAGCACATACAAGTTCTCAAGTCCACTAAATATACCATGTGGTAACGCTATCATGTTATTATGTTCCATATACAGATATATCAACTCGCCCAAACCGTGGAACACGGTAGCACCTAACTCGACCAACTGATTGTCGCTCACGTCAAGCGTCCATAAATGGACCAGTCCCTCAAACAACCCGCCCGGTAGTGAGGTCAAGTTGTTCTTTAACAACGACAGAGTAAAAACGCTGTACAGACCTTGGAACGTTTTAACGCCTAATGTGGCCAAGCGATTATCATCTATATATAGCCTAGACAAATTTCGGAACTCCCGAAACACTCCATCTGGTAACATGGTCAAGGCGTTGTTTTGCATACTCAAACGGTTTAGACTACCCAAGCCGTAAAACGCGTTGACATCTATCGAAACCAACTTGTTGTCATACAGGGATAGAGACTGTAGCTTGCTCAGTCCTTCAAATGCATAAGCATTTAAGGCGAATAACCTGTTTTGAAATAGGCTTAGTGACTCTAAGTTATCCATACTGTTAAATAACCCACTTGGTAATGTCGTCAACTGATTTTTAGTGACCCACATACGTGTTAACCGACTTAATCCGAGAAACGCGTTTTTATGTAAAGTAGACAAACGATTGCTATAAATATATAGCACCTCCAGATTATACAACCCCTTAAAGATCATACCTGGCAATGAAGTCAGAAGATTGTCTTGCAAAGACAATAACCTCAGTCCCTGTAACCCATCAAACACACCAGGTATCAATATAGACAACTGGTTCACACTTAGATGTAACAGCCACATATGTCCTAGACCCTCAAATAAACCCATTGGTAACACCTTCAAGTAGTTTCGCTGAAGGTAAAGTTCTTGTAATTCGCCGAGGCTTTGGAATGAATTTGATCTGAGGTTTACTATTTTATTGTTGGTTAGATATAAGATTGACGTCTCTATTGGATAGTTGATCATTTGGTCCAGATTGGAAACATTACTACTATTTAAACAGTGAAAGATTACTTCTCTGTTACCTAGAGTTGCGTTGCAATTGGATTGAAATGAAATAATACAGTCGTATTGGTTTATAGCCTGACACGTGATGACATCATTATACCCCGTGACATTCTGACATTCTGATTGGCTAACAGTTGGATTTACCTGCGCGGCGTCGTCATCATCAGATTCGGGACATGTATGTGACTCTACCGATGGTATCCCCCGGATCAACAGACTGACATTACCTTGCAGATGCAGGTTGAGTATTCCTTGCTGAAGAACAGAACCACACGGTACACTGGGTCCATGCCATGCTACGTATCTGTATCTACACGGGTTCAACTCTCCTAGGCGCTCTATGTAGAGGAAACGCAGGTAATTTGAAACATTTGACACGTCACCTCCGGGTAATTCTATCAAAGTGTTGAATCCCAGTGATGCGTTGATCATAAGACTACAGGTGTGGTGCGCACTGCCTTGGAAAATGAACACTCCTTCGCTGGAATTTCTAGCTTCGGACATAGCACACGAATATGGATCGTCGGTGTCATTTTTGGCAGTCTCCCAAAGGGGCTGCACCATTAGTTGAGCTGCAGTTACTGCACTGTTCAATGCTATAAGTTTATGACACACAACTAACCCAAACACCAACATTGTTGGAACAAATCTGAAGCTGCTTCTAGCAGCCATATTTGATAATGAACTCATAAAAGTCAGGTTACTCTCGTACGTCAAACCATCTCAAAGTCCGTCCCTCAGTCTTTCATTGTGACCGTGCAGTCGCTACGCTACGCTCACGTCGCCTGAGGCCCAAACATAGCGGACACAGAGTGAGTGAGAGTTTCAGTCCTATCTCGGTCTCCGAGAGATGGTGATTTCCATACAGATCTGCTAAGAGGAATGTCATAAAAAAGCAATACAATGTATTCAAAATCAAGATTGGTAAGGGATCACGTCAAAACTCGACCGCCCGGCAACCGCCGGTTACGGCCGGTTCCGCCCGGTTCTCACAAAACGTGTCGTCTGTTATAATATACACACATAATGAGGTCAAATAGTTACACTCTGGTGAACACGACCGGTTGATAGTGCCTCGTCACACGCGTGAGCAATTCTTGAAGTAATGGGCTCAGTTGACAACCAGTACAATACAGCTATTGATTTTCGCTGGGGTTGGCTTTTTCAATCTGTTTATAGCTCAATTAACTTTTTAAAATCAATACCGAAAGTCTAGGAATGGGGTTTTTTTATAGAACGATTATAGAGAGAGCTATTATGACCGCAAAGTAACAGGTTGATAGTGTAAATTGGTCCGGTTACAGCATTAAGTCAACCGGCGGTTGTTCAGTGTTGCATGCGCGAATATTCATATACCAGTAAAACATTTGACCTGAAAGAACCGGGCGGAACCGCCCGTAACCGGCGGTCAACGGGCGGTCGAGTTTTGACGTCTTCCCTAAAGAGGGTCACTATAACCATTATAACACCTTTTTTAAATGGTGAAGGATGAGACTAAGAGTAGCACATGACAAAATTGTACAGCACTAATTTGCTCAAAACAGGTTGAAGCGCCTATTGTACTCTATTGCTAATGACTACTGCATTTGTCATTCTTACTTCTCACACCAAAAAAGTAGTGTAGCCAGAATTTGGACATGATGGACAAGAATGGGTCAAAAATTGACAATGCTGATAAAAGCTATTATTATATTAAGAATTTGCGCGTAGTGCTTAAATATTGTTGTTGACATTAACTTGCAACAAAGTTCTCACTATACACCGGCATTTTCTGATGTCCAGCATCGTGACTGCTCAGTTGGTGATCTGTACTTGCACAGGTTTTGTATGCATATGGGAACTAAAATGTACTGGTGTAGTACAAACAACAAAGCAGCTACCAGATGGTACAGTGCTCAGTGCAACTAAATTACTTCACTGGTACTTTAACAGTACTTATACGGGTATTGGCCATACAATATCCGTATGGGTACTTATATCAGGCAGCAGAATAACCATGATGTCGGGCATAATAAAATGGGTGTATAGCCATCGGAGTGTGTTTTTACGGGGGAAATTTGTGCAAATATCGCAAAAATATGAAATTGAAAATCTATTATTCTTGGATATTGAAAATGACTTGCCGTTTCGTCCCTTATGGCACTTTTCGGCATCACTGATTTGCTAACAGACTCTGATTTTCTGTCATCCTGTCACAATAGAGGGGCAGGTAGCTTCCCCGGCTCTTAATTAGTATACCCAACACACATATAAATTAATGTTGAGTTATATCCGATAGCATTTTTGTGGATGGGTCGTTACATCCGATAGCATTTCTGTGCATGGGTCGTGATCAAACGTTAAAACCCTGATAACAAATTTTAAGATGGTCGTACATTGTTGCTGCCTTTTGAGCCTAGACAAAATCTCCCCTTACAAAAACCTGGGGTATGATTTGTGCTGGAAAACGCTTATGGGCCCTCGCATGTATCCGTGTGATCTGGGCGGCCCCTAACCGTCTTATAGAAAAATAACAGAGTCCAACACGGTAAACAATCAGCAAAAAATGTCAACGGTCGCATTGATTTTGTTTTTGTAACCAGGTTCATACTGTTCTATACCGGGTCCTGACGCCTGGGTACCGGCTGAACCGCCTTGATAACTCATCAAACGCCCTTTATAAGCTGAGCGCTCAATCTCGCCGCTTCACTTAAATTCCGTGAATCTCTGCTCACATGTATCCGTGTAACCTGGCCGAACCCTTACCGTGTGACAAATTGGTGCAGACGGCGGTAAACGGTGAGGACACATTGTCGGCCATCCGCGCCCGGCAGGAATTTCAAGCATGCTCAAAACTCCTGCCGGGTGTGTAAAAGCGGCGACGAACGGTGAGAGCCCGGTTTGAGGGCGTTATAAAGACGGCGCACACGTTTCGCGCCCGTTCGCAGGGCTGAGGTGGTAGGCGGCCACCTTACCGTCTAATAGAAAAACAACAGAGTCCGAACAATTAGTAAAAAAATGTCAACGGGCGCATTGAATTTTTTTGTGGTCACCGGGTCCATACCGTTATATACTGGGTCCGACTCACCGGCCGAGTAGGCTACCGGGCTCACTGCCCTAATACATTTGTAGATTACCGTTCTCACCGTGTGCATAATACCTCCTCACGTCACCGTGTCATCGGTCGAAACCGTTCTACACCGAGTCTGTACCGGGTTATCACCGGCCTCATACAGTTTTAGCTTATCGTTCTCACCGTGTCCTCACCGTGTGCATACCACCTCTATACCGGGTCCTTACCGGTCGGAGCACCTGGGTACCGGCCGAACTGCCTTGAAGGGCCTCCTCAGGCTTTCTTTTTTTGAAATATCCAGACGCTAAACGGTTTTTTGGTTTTGTGTTTTACCTTATTCACTTTTTTTTGAGAGTCCGTTCTGCGAACGGTTAACCAGGCGGCATGCGCCCGTTCGCAGCCCATCGCTGAGATTGTCTACGTCCATCACCGTCCTGCGAACGGGCGCGAAACGGTGCGCCGTCCTTATACCGTCCTCATACCGGACTCTCATCGTTCGCCGCCGCTTTTGCTCACCCACCAGGAGTTTTGAACATGCTCAAAACTCCGGTGGCCGGCAAAGTCCCCTGAACGTGTTCAACGGACGGGAAACGGTCCACCGTGTGTGCCAAATGTTCGCACCCATTTTCACACGGTAAGGGGCCGCCCAGCTCACACGGATACATGTGAGGCCCATAAGCATGGATCCCAATTCGCGGAAAACACACCAAACATTGGTCAGAATTTCAAATCTCCAGCGGGACACCGTCAACAAATAATTTGGCTAACTCCCAAGCGTGCACTCTTGATGGTTCGCTCCTACACTTTGCGGATCAACAGGAAGGGCGGGGGGAGTATGAACGATCCTTAAGATACCAGGGCCCCTCCTAAACCGAGTTAACCTAGTGAAGTTAAATCTGTTTTAGTTACAATATTGTTCATAAAATTGCGCTTCGCGGCAAGAAAAAAGGATATCAACAACACTGAACGCTGGCCGACATGTTCATCCCTGTTCATCGACGGTTCTCTCCTTTGCGGAATTCATCTATTGTTTTTGGGCTTTTGTTTATTAAAACTTACCGTATTTTTGGCTTGGGTTTTTGGAGCAGAGACCCTATTTGTGTATGTGGATCAGTTGATTCACCAACAGTGCTCAACCATATTGGTCTACCGAGTGCTCCACTGCTCTATTCCATCACCACGATCAAGCATCTCAACAGCATGCTCCAACGCAACGCGATGCTCCAACGTAGTGCTCCAACGCGGTGATACCGCAAATGCTACACTAGCGCCCCAGCGTAATGCTCCAATATGTAGTGCTGCTTTATATAAAAATCTGCCCCTAGCAATTCTCCACCACAATACGGTTCCTCGGAGTAGCCTACTCTGCTGTGTACTCTACCACACACCACAGACCAGACCAATGCAGCGTTTATACCGGTATTATCATATAATGGAGAAAGGGAAACTAAAACGTTATCCAACTTCAGCTTCGAATAGTTATTTGCATGCAAGCTGATTTGAAGGAGTTAGACAATTGTTCAGTTCACTTTTATTTCGTTCCCGTGTTTCATTTTTTGTTAATGAACAAATGATATATAAGAAAAATAAAGAACAATTATTCGAATGAAAATTAAAGAAAAAACTTTTCCCTTTCAAGTCTTAATTGACAACGTGTTTCCAACGTGTCCCAGACAAAAGAAAGCTATAAATACGTTGCCATGGTTACCAAGTAATATTATTCAACTTTTACTCACCGTCATAACTAAGATGCAATAATTAACATTTAGTCGGAGAAAAGTATCTATTTGATATTTACAAATCCCATTAACGGTTCTAAATCGGGCTGGCTGGATGCGAAGCCATTAGCAAGGACTGTCTGCTGTATGTAAAAATAGATTGGGTTCTTAAAAGGCGTAATATATTAACTATCGGATTTAACACTAAAATAAATTGTTCAACAAAGTTCTTAACCACTCACATCTTTACCACAAAGATGTGAGTGGTTATTAGCTGGGGATCCAACAATAACACTTTTTTTGGAACCATGCATGGAATACACTAAGCTACAAAAACTACTAATTATAGACAAACCTTATTTTGTGGCCTAAATCAACTCTTCTCCAGCCACAAGCGTAGCAAAAAGTAAGTTTTAAATTATTTCTCATAAAAGTTAAGCTTTACATATGTCCCTGTCCAGACCTATCCTTTTTGCCTTTTTATAAGATCAACTCATTATGGCTTAAATATTCCCCTTTCAAGATATTGAAATACTTACGAAGAACCACTCTAAAGTTAGATATGTCCTTTTTATAAAGATCAACTCATTATTTCTTAAGACATTCTCCTTTAAAGATATTTTTAAATACGAAGCTGAAACTCTTTTAAATACGAAGCTGAAACTCTGAGCTGCAGCACATCCTTCGAAGGAGAATGGAGCAAAGTAATTTTCACTTTTGAATGCATAATGGTACAACTTTGATTTCATTACATCGTGAATGGCGTGATATTGTTAGGCCTACATTTCAGATTTTTATAACCAGGAATATATAGATTCGGAAAGTCGTCGTTATTATATGCAATCACAAAATTTGACACCGCGAAATATCGCATTAGATAGATGCCCTTTTACTACAAAAATAATATGGAAAAACAATTAAATCTCGGAAGCGTTAGAGGGCATGTCTTACCCGGGATTTCACCTTTAGCCTTATCATTATTAACACAGAACAAGATTTTCCCGGGATTTCCCCTTCCGCCGAACAATAGACAAATAAAACTAATAACGTGAAAGTGATGACTCTTTGATTAAGAAAGCGGGAATTAATTAAAATTCTTCTAAATATCATGTATTTATACACAATTTGTTATTAATAAAAATTTGATTACAAAATAAGTTTTGATTGCAAGATATTTTGATTAAAATGTGGTTTTGATTTAATGAAGTTTTTAGTTAAAATAAAAGTTTTGAGTATTTTATAAATTACTTTTCAAACTCTATATAATCCTATCTTTGGTCTTTACTTCAGTTGGCTTTGTCATTGTTTAAAATGTAACGTGTTTTATCAGCAGTTCACCACAGTGGCGAAACTAGGTTTCGACGTGACACTTATTTTTGGCACGATTAAGGTACATTTTGGCTCTAAACAAACGAAAAATTTTCATATGTGTACTTTTGACCCAGGATATATAATTAGATAGAGCGTCCTTGATTTTGACCATCATAATTCCATGATTCCTCTTGTCAAATGAACCGACAGTGCCAATCTCAGCCGACACGACGTCAATATTGGGGTGCCCCCCCCCCCCCCCCCCTCTGGATACGCCAATGGTTCACCCTATGTGCATGTGATCACCAGTGTTGTGGTGGCACCAACATCAGAGTTTTGGCTATGTCAACATTGCCTGAAGTTAGCTTAATTGGGCTGAAAATGAGACATTTCGAACTTGCAAGCTAATTTTTAGGTAAAAAGGAGATGAGAAGAAGATAAATTGAATGAAAGAGCGACCTCCCTCGGCATTGAAAATGCTAAAATATAAAAACTCAGGTTCTAACCTCTTTTAATTTCTATATAAATTACAATTTTGAGCCGGATGTGATTTAAAATAAGTCTAAATGGTTGGTTTTACAATATGATTGACACAACGGTTGATTTAACATGAAATTTGCGCTATAAGCAGTCGTTTACATTACAGTGGCGTATCCAGGGGCAAGATCGCTTCACCTGAACATTTGTGTCTGTTGGTTGAAATTTGCACTGTCTGTTCATTTGACAAGGGTGTTCATAAAATTATATTGGTCAAAATAGTAAATATGGTAAAGTCTTGTCGGTTCCCTCTTTTTTCTTGACCCCAATATGAACAACTTAGCTTCGCCGACGGGTTTAAACGTTTGCAACATTATGTTCTATTGAAAGAAGATAGCAACATTAAGAGATTAGCTTTCAGCAGTAGATAGCAATATGTGCTATCAGCAGTAGATAGCAATATATATATATGTGCTATCAGCAGTAGATAGCAACATTTATATGCGTGCTATCAGCAGTAGATAGCAATATTTATATATGTGCGATCAGCAGTAGATAGCAATATTTATATATGTGCTATCAGCAGTAGATAGCAATATTTATATATGTGCTTTCAGCAGTAGATAGCAACATTTATATTATGTGCTATCAGCAGTAGAAAGTAACATTTATATATGTGCTATCATCAGTAGATAGCAACATTTATATGATGTGCTATCAGCAGTAGATAGCAACATTTATATATGTGCTATCAGCAGTAGAAAGCAACATATATGTGCTATCAGCAGTAGATATAATATTTATATAATATGTGCTATCAACAGTAAGTAAAGTAAAGTAAGTAAAGACTCGCGCCGAGCAAAGCTCGCGCGCGGAGTGCCCATCTCTCTTTAATTAGCGTTTAGGCCAGACCGTCCCCATGTAATACTTGGCTGTGGGGGGTTCGCCACTCCTCCCGCACAGCGAGTCTGTTTTACTTCCCAACATGAATTAATGCCGGTACCCAATTATACACCTGGGTGAAGCGTGGCAAGTGCGGTAAAGTGCCTTGCCCAAGGACACAACACGTTGGCACCAACGGGGCTCGAACCCACAATCTTTGCATTGTGGAGCGAGGGTGAATCCGCTGGACCACACGCGCCCTATCAACAGTAGTTAGCAACATTTATATATGTGCTATCAGCAGTAGATAGCAATATTTATACATGTGCTATCAGCGGTAGATAACAACATTTATATATGTGCTATCAGCAGTAGAAAGCAACATTTATACATGTTCTATCAGCAGTAGAAAGCAATGTGCTATCAGCAGTAGATATGAACATTTATATATGTGTTATTTTCCTTACTCCTGCACTTATTAAAAGCTCTTGACTAGAGTGCTGAAACCATGGGGGTATGTAGCTGAAAAACGTAGCTAAGGAAGTAAAAAAGAAAAAGGAAGTAGGATAGCTTTAACTTGTAAATGAGTCCGCTAGGCAAGCCTGAAAATTAGAGGGCGGACAAGCCCCACTCTCCCCTAATTAAAGGCATATTATGTGATATTTTCCAGGGGCGCCCTCTATTCATGATTTTTTTTTTTTAGAATGTAGATTTTCTTGCAGATTTAAATTTCTGATCATAAATCATAAATATATTCTAAGTTACAGAGCGATACGATTCCTAGGCTTCAAAATCATGGTTTTTAGAGTGAAATAGAGTGGAAATAAACTGTTCAGTATTAGTCTGGGAGGCGTTTGCCCATTATATGGATATGCATAGATGCAATGGTGAATTTTCTCTAAAATTGGTAAACCATCCTAAACAGTGGCGTCCCAGCGGGCTCACAACCGTATTTCAACGTTGAATCAACGTTGAATACGTTGAATCAACGTTGAATCAACGTGGCAACGTTATATCAACGTTGATTCAACGTTGATATGTGGTTGTGTGCCCGCTGGGGTAGCTAGGTTATTGATATTGGGGGGGGGGGGCGATAAATAAAATGAACCATCAAGATTGTTATTAGTCAAGATATGCGCGCGTAGCGCGCGAATCTTTTTGACTTAACACCTATAGTTGTTGGCATGATTCCTCTGGTCAAATTAACCGACAGTGCCAATCTCAACCGACACGACGTCAATATTGGGGGGGGGGGGGGGGGGGGGGGGGGCGATCACCCGCCTCGCCCCCACTGATACTAAAAATGTGTATTATTTGTTTCTATCATAAAACCCGTTGACTTGAGCAATAGGCCTACACACTCAATTTTTGGAAAATGACTGTTTTTGTGATGCATCTTCAAGTAGTCGTAAACACCATGTGAAACATTGGCCAACATCTAATTAACCGGCATAGAGCTACCCATCCAATGTCATATCAATTACATTTGGCTGTGATTTTAGCTATCAGCAGTAGATAGCAATAATATTAGCATTGTTTTTTGAAACAGTAGTTTCATAATTTTGACTGAAATATAGTTAACAATATAGAATGACTGATTGAATCGAAATTTGAAAGTTAAAACTCAAATGTATACACCACTTAGGGGGCTGGCATTTTCTTCGGAAGGGGGGGGGGGGGGGGGGGGGGTCCCAAATATACTGGGGGGGGTCATAGTTTTTTTGACATGAAAACAGGGGGGTCATAAAATTATTTCATTGAAAATGGGGGGGGTCACAAATTTATCAAAGCATGCTTTCTGAAATGTGTGTTGGGGGGGGTCACAAAATAATGGACTGTATTGGTAGGGGGGGGGTCATAAAAATATGCAGCTCTTGGATAGGGGGGGTCATGAAAAAATTGTCTGGGTCTATCCACATTTTTGGGACCCCCCCCCCCCCTTCCGAAGAAAATGCCAGCCCCCTTATTCTAAGTTTTCTTTCATCAATTCATCCTATGTGTCCTGTCTGAAGAGGAGTAAATATTTAAAAAATGAGGGCGCTAAACCCGCACACCTGTCGGTCTGTGTCGGTGACTCGGATGTCCTGGCAGCGATCGTCGATCGTCGAGAAAATTGATTGACCTTTGACCACGACGGCAGCTGAGCGAAGTAAAGAGAAGATTTTTAACGAGGAGGCCACCTCGTAGGCTTGTGGAATTACCCCAAATCTTCGCCATTCTTGGATATTGTCTTATATGTTTCATGCCGGATACCCGTGTCGATTGATTTGGAGATAATTTCCCGTCTATCGGTGATCTACTCTGCCATTGGAATACTTTGTAGCAGCGATTTGAACGACATTTTCGTAAGGTAAGTTTGTGGCGATTAAAAAATCGTACACCGAGCGATAATATTATTGACGGGGATGTGCCGGAATCGGATAATAATGTTGAAATTCAATGGGCTTATTGTATGAGTTGTCTAATTCTCCTTTTAAGAGCAATATTATTATCATGGCAAGCATAATTACATGTTATATCACTTTGTCTTTCTTCGTACGTTGTCATTTTCGCCATCATATGAGTTGACTGCTTTAATCTTCAACACACACACTACACAATGATATGAATACAATATTTGTACACCTGTATTATGTATACTACTGGCATGCCTGCCCACCTGTGTGCATGTACATTATGTACACCATGACACCTGTATGAGTGGTTTTATAAAAGACCAAAGGCCATTATGTCAAGGCTTATTTAAAGGTGAAATGGTGAAAAATAGAATTCATCTGTGGTGTATAGTGTCAATTTATTTGAAACACTGGGACTGGCGGATGACATGAAACTAAACTTTCTCTGTATCTCTATTTATGGTACATTTGTATATTATATCGCTCTCTATCGCAACCAAGTCTCTGGGCGTCTGGGAGTGGGATCGTATAGTGTTAGTGTTATCGAGATGGTTTTGAAAGAATTATACACAGTTACAGTGGCGTAGCTAGGGTGGAGGGGTGTTTGTGCCCACTCTCCGCCCCCGCCCCACTCTCCGCCCCCGCCCCACTCTCCGGATGTAGTGCATATTGTATGCGTTATAACCATTTAAAAGGACCATTTTTCGCCCATGGATGTTTATGAGAAAACATGCC